>VZRU01020008.1:306516-353565 GCA_013398155.1 Pedionomus torquatus | reverse complement strand
GGGGGGGGAGGTGGGGGCTAGACTTCTATCATAAATCAAGTGGATTTGGAAATTATGCTATCTAGATCTGGACTCTGTTCATCTGACCTGCTGTCTGTAAATCTGCTGCCTACCTAAAAACATCTGTTTTAGAAAAAGTGCAAGTAAATCATGCACACTGTGACCACCGAAAACAGTCAAAAAACCCCTACTCCTGCATTTGAAGGTAAGCCTTAATTTTAAAAGGATCAAGTTTAACTGCTGATCTGAAAAAAAAAATATTAAGTTGGGAGTAATAAAAGCTTAAGTCTAACATGTTCAGAATTATTACTTTCGTCAGAGTCCTGTTATTGTTTATTTGTAAGTCTGCAATACATGGAGTTTTCCAAATATTTCCAAAACAGAAAGTCATAAAGTGGGAATTAGAAGAATAAAATGCAGTTGTGAGATAGGACCTCCCCTCTCAAAACAAAACAGAACAACAAACCCATGAAAAAAAAAAAACATAGATTGGGAGAAAGAATAGATGTAGCAAAACTGATTTGGAGATTGACAGCACAAAATGAAGTGGTTTTGTAAAAAGTTTTGAAAATGGGAGCAGGCAGAAGGAACTCAAACTCATTGATTTAAAGGAATTTAACAGCCATACCATCCTAAGTCAGTGCTCTTTCCTTGTCTAGGGAATGTTCGCATATTCCACTTTACTGCATCTGAAAGGGAATTTTCAGATCACCACATGGTAGTCTTGTGATGGCCAGAGTATGAAGAAGAGATAGGATAATTCACCATTTGGCCTTACTTCTCTGAATTTGAGCACTTAAGAAAAATTCCCTGATGCAAATCGTTTACTGATGTAGTAACATTATGCAAAGACCAGCGTGAACTTTCAGCTGTGCTGCTTATCATCTGCCAGGTTACATTCTTCAGACCATTCCCATTCCCAGAGTTTCTGTCCATCGAGGAAAGCTGAACCACTTCCCTGAATGCCCTCTTATCACGGGAGACTTGGAGAAAATAAAGGGTATGGGAAAACCATTGTCAAATGTGGAGCACTAGTTTAGTAACTCACATAGTCTAAGGAAGAATGATGTCAGCCTTATGTTGTATTAGGATCATGCTGGCCAGTGACTTCTACCCAATAATCTTTTCACTGAACTGAGTGAATAAATTCGGGGGTCGCTAGACAGCTTTAGAAGTGAAACAGAGACCTTAGGAACGTGGAGGATTTTATGCTTATTCAGTTTCTGATTCTGAATCTGTGAAACATGAATGTGGGTGCTCTGCTTCTGAATCCAGGACATCCTATGAATGCTTCTCCTTTACTCTTTCTACTCTACATTTTCCTCTTCCAAGCAGAGTGAACTGACAGTAGATCATCTTTGGCAGATTGTATACAGGGCTTGTAATTAGAAGAAAACTTCTGAACTCAAGATTGCTTCAAACCTCTCAAGCATTTTATGAGGTACTTAAAATGAGATTAGAGTAATCATCATCAATATGCCATTTTAGTCTCTAAGAAAAATGGTCATGTTGTCAGTTTGATAACTATTCCAGTTGTTCAAGACTGCTCAGTTTTAAATATAACCTTAAGAGCCACAAGCTCTTGCACATTTAGATGCAGGTCTTCTTTGCCAAGAAAACATCATTATTGTCACTTATAATAGAGTATTGATGGCCATTTGCAATATGTTTTATCCTCAAGTATCAGAGTAATAACAGCACAACTTTCTTACTGATGAGCAACAGAGAGCTGTACAGGAAATTTTAATTTGATTGAGACTAAAGTTTTGTGTTAAAAACTACTACCCATTAAGTTTCAAACTAGAAAATGTAGGTAGATATGTGGATTCAGATACCTACATTATTCCTCACCCCTCTTTATTTAATGTGTATCTTTTTGGATTATTCCCATTAGATATTACTAATGGTAGTGCACAGATGTTCCAGGCAAGACTGGGAGCTGATCATGCTAGGGATTATATGAACACACAGGGAAGCTGGTTACTGCCACATAGACACGTCAATACTGAGGTCAGCTATATCCTAGGAAAAAGCATGGGTTCAGCAGTCAACTTTCACATGTGGTTGCATGGCTGTGATTTTACTGCATTGCAATAACATTGAATCTTCTGCATCTAAATCTGGCTGTTCTGACGTGGAGACATATCCCTTGAGCACAGACAGTAGATGAGGCTGTGAAACTAGTAAATGTTATATATGAGTCCAAGTTGATGGATAAAAAGGGAGAAGGTTTGAGACAAAGGTAATACCTCATGAAAAGGCTTAAGCTTAAATAGAACTAGTAGTAAGACATCACCAATAGACATTGAAAATTTCGGACAAGGCAAGGCTTCACAGGAAAATTCCTGACAACTCTGAGTAAACTGCTTGAAAAATCACCATTGCAATTTTATTCTCCACTCCAACTCTGCTGAAGGAACAGGAAGTTCGAAGTTTGTTGTAGTTGGCAAGAGTCAGATGTAACTTGGTCTCAGTTAATTTATCAAGTTGATTTATCAAACTTGAAAAAAGATGGTGCAGTTTGATGCTGTTCCAGTCAAACATCAGCAAGCACCTGGCCCAGATCCTCTGCAGCAATCCTGATGGGCTGCCTTAGATCCAGGACATTCTTTCCCTTGGCAGAGAATTTCAAACTGTGTTACATTATAAATCAGAAATGCCACAAGATATCAAGATCAGACATGAGTCTACCATTCTCTGTTCAATGCTGCTTTCTGCATTATGTACCCTGGCTGTCAGCCAACATGAGATTTCCTTAGATTGAAAAGATTGTGCCAGCTGGATTCACCAGGTCCATGGCCTCCCTGTACTATTAGGGTGGCACAGCAAGCTGCTAAGGCTGATGAGAAAGTAGTCTTGAAACTACAAGCGAAAGAGCAGGAAACGTCTCTGTAGCACTTTTTTTTTGTGTGTGTGTTAGTAGATGGTGATAAAAGTCAGGACTTGCCCATTGACAATCATTGCCATTTATTTTTATCAGAAAGGAACTTTTGAGGATCAGATAATTTTAGAAAAAACTTATTTCTAAGCAACTTTGAAAGGTGTCATGTTATCAGAGAAGAAATAGTGACCAAGGATACCAAGCTCTTCTTTTCTTAGCATAGGACTATGCAAAGTTGAACCCAGCTATGGTCCAGGTGAGTGGCTCTATGCCTGAATGTGCTACCATACTTGCTAATGCCTGTTGCTGTGTGATCTCCTGGGACTCCTGCTAGTTCTTTACCTATTCTTGACACTCCATCGTGGAAAGATTTTAAATGAGCACACCAAACACTTCAGTTAACACTGTCAACAAGCAGGTGTTTTGCAAGCGATTTCCCAGAAGTGTTGTTGTCACGTTGTACATTAATGATCCATACAATCACTTGTGTCACAAGACACATGCCAAGTCTCAAGTGGAACCTATTTCCATAAGTAGCTTATGGAATAGCAGGTTCAAAAAATTAACTAAAGTTCCAAATTATGAAATATGGGGTTATTGTACCATTCCCCAGGACTGTTGTTTTGTTCACTCATATACAAATTCTGACTAGAAGCAAAAGCATACTGAAATTTTAGGGAGAAAAGCTGATTGCACTATACCTGCTCCTTCAGGGAAACAAACAAGACTACAAAGAAGAAGAAAAGGAAATTCTATGTACAGCACTGTGACTCCAACTCGAGACTGCGATTATTCTACAGTATTTGGTGCCAACACCTTTGGAAAAGTCTTAATCACTAGCCACATACTGAAAGCTTAAATATCAAAGATGAAAGGAAGATACTTAGCAGTGCTCTATGGGTTATTTTAAAGTACTCTCTGTTCTCCAGTAGGCAGCCTGGGTATCCAGCAGGTATTAACCTAAATGGAAAACAGAGAAAGACGCCTACAAATAGTTGTTTTGCATATATACAGAGTTTTCCTGAACACCAAAACTGCTTGTGCAAACCCAAATTAATCATATTGGGAATGTGCATTAAATCATTCTTATGGTAGGAATTGGCCAAGGATTTTGGTCCTCTCCAGGTTCTAGAAGAAGGTAAGAAAGATTTTTAGCTGGAATAGTTGTACCAAGCCAAATTCCATTTAGGCCTCTTTCCTTTGTCCATCATTGGATAATAATGCCTAAATGGGCACACAGGAGCTGGGGAAGCCATATGGTGGATTTTGCCTGAGATTACTTTCCCAGTGTTCCATGACTTTTGTCTTAAAGACTTCTTGAGCTAGAGATAAAGTCTTTGTGTCCAAGCTAGAAGTAATGTCTCTTCTGTTCTGCACTCTTGGTAAGTGTATTATTACATACATACTGCCTCTGTGTCCTAAGCATAGGCTTTGAGGTTGTTTAGTATTCTGAAAAAACACGCAATCATGCTAAATTTAGAAATTTTCCTTACTTTTCATAACTGAAGTGGTGGCTATCCCCCAAAGGGTCTACTGAGTGAATGAAACAGTCTGTTTCTTGGAGAAAAAAGATATATTGTGCACTGAAAGACTCCAGTATGGTGTATTCACCTGGGGATGAGATGAGGAGTGGGGACTTGTAGCAGATTTGAAGGAGCATTCTAGCATTTTTTATTTCTGTTCTTGCTTTTCAACACTGCAAAACATTCATATAATGTCATTACTCCATGGAGGATGATGGGACTGGATGAGGGGTAGAGACCTATATCATATTTGAAGAAGCATTGTGGCTTTTTCTATTTCTGTCCTTGTCTTTCAACACTGCACAATGTTCTTTTAATATTATTCCACTGTGGAGAACATGATCAAAGCTTGCTGGAGGATCAATATTCATCATTTTTCACTATTTCATTGAGCTCACTGTGGTACAAGGAACCTTGTCTGCTTCCCTTGCTCTGCAAGGCTTTCTTATTTTTACTGTTGATGGACTTTTCAACTATAATTGTCTTGTTTGCCCAAAACATGGGCATTTTGCTTGACACATCTAGTGCCCACAACAATTTTTGTCTATAACTTGTTCTTCCTTATTTAGTTTTGCTTTTTCTCTGTTTTTCCTAATTCTATTTATACAATGACCTGCTCTATGGGCTAGCTCATCAAGGGATACTCATTTAAACCAGCAGTTCAAATCATGCAACAGACCTTGCAATAGAGCTTAAAACACAGCTAAACTGGGTTTCTACTTATGTAAAGCTTCTGCTACATCAGATTCTTCCTGGGCTTTCTGGTCAAGTTAATGAGAAAACAAAAGTTTTGTCATGATTTTAAATGACAAGTTTTTAAAAGTTCAATTTTGTTATTAAATCATGATCTACAAAGGTAATGCTAGATGACTATTACTATTTCATCAAATATTCACATAACATTAAAAGTATTCAGTTGAAAACTCAGAATACAAACCTGATTGGCTTCTAATGAGTTATCCCAAATAGATGTAAGCAAAGAAATGTAAAACTTTTTTTCCCCCCGTGTATTTACTGATATTTATCCAAAAGCTATAGAGCAAGACTGAGATGATAAAGCTTGTAATATATATTTTGGAAGGCTTCTTGTGCACCTTGGCACAGAACTCCAACTATAGAAGACTGATGTAATTTTTTTTATTGAATCCAGCACCAGGTGTTCTCATATAATTAAGTGGGAAATATTGCAACACTTGCAGCATATTCTGTCTTGAATCTTACTGTTTCAAAGTTCTCAAAGCTAGCCTTGTTAGACCTGTTTTCAGAACTTATTAATGTCATTCAAAAATAATGAGCATATTGAATTCATGCTATAAAATGTGAATAAAATAGAAATAGGTAGGAGTTCTAATACCAATGCAACTCCTTTGCCATCAGATACATTGCCCATGTTCTCTTTTCATATGGGATATAGAAGTGATTTATAAAGCAATACAATAACCATGGAAGAAGGTTACATCTTAGGTACCTCCAATCCTCATTGCTTTATATAGACATCATCTCTAAATTCCGTAAAACAATGTAAGTACTCTTATGAAAAAGTGTTTACAGAACATCCATGATAAAGGTGTGTAGACATAGAAACTAAAGAAGAAAATAATTATTAGACTGCTTCTCAAAATCACATTCTGATAGTAGTTATTTCTTCATGTGATTTTGCAGTATAGCTGTGAGACATCAGAAAACTAAATTGAGCAATATCATTTCTGACAGGAAAAAAGGAGACAAGCAGACTTCATTTAGAGAAGCGTATGCAAAAGAGAAGTTCAGAATAAGAACTGAACAAATTCATCTTTGATCTTGAAAGTCATGTAAGGTCAATCAACCTATAGCAGGAATAAATCCCAACTAATAAGGACAGTAAGAATGCATATTTATGTATTAAAATGGAATATTCTTCCACTCTGTAAAAAGAACAGGGAAAAATAACATTTTTTTTTAATGGAAGACGAATCAGTTTATTCTAACCTACTGAAAAATTACAGGGGAAGAATAGAATTAATGCACAAATGTTTGAAGTGTAACAATTTAGCAGAATTTACAGATGTTTCTCTCACAAGCACATATCAGCCTATATGATAGGATCTTCAGATGCTAACTTCTGTTCTTGTCTGGAACCACTCTGGCCACCAGCATGATCAAAGGCAAGACAGAGACCACAGTGATCCCAAGCCAAGAGGACATTGCCTTAGCACGTTGGCTATTTCCACAACAGCCCAGTTGCTTTCCAGTCCAGTCTCTTTACCTTGAAAAAGTGGAGTCCAAGGGTGAATAAGGAAAAAGGAAAAGTAATGAAGTCTGCAATGAGGATTCTAGCATTAGTACCTTATAATGTGTTTAACACGTTTATTCTTCTCTCCACTGCAAAGTATTAGCTGTTAATTTTACAAAGTTACTCTAATGCAGAGCCTGACCATTATGTCTGCATCATTGGTATGTATTACTTTCATTTCATTCTGTTTTTTACAGTTGACTGGGGTTGATTCTTTGCCTACTCATTTACAGTTTGTATTCTTTTCTTCTTCTTTTTTGTCTTTCTCCCTTCTTCTAACATTCCTTTCTCAGATTTGTTATCTCACATTTATTCCTTGCTCTTTTTGCTCAGTTCTGCTCCTTTTCTTCCCCCCACTCTTTAGCATTCCCTGCTTTGAAAGCATCCTCCTCCTGATAGTACAATAATTCACTTTCCAGCCTCTCTAATACTGAATTCCAACTGCTACCACTTTCTATCTCATCTAAAATGAAAATAAAAAACCAACCAACACAGGCTTTGAAGAGAAATTATCAAAATGCACTGCAGTTAGACAAACTCAAATTTATCTAACAGTAACTTTATATGTAATTCAGCAACTAACTTACAATAGCATGACTCAGAAGAGAAAATCATGTGGTAAAACATTACATTGAATGGAAAATGATTCAGTGAAAACATTATTCAGAGTAGGCAATTACTGAGTGAAGATATCATCCACAGCCAACAATTACTCAGTAAAAATATTATACAGTGCAGGCAAATATTCAAGCAAACATTTGACAAGGACAGCAATTATTCAATAAACAATCATAATTGCACCCAATGGAGCACACTTGCCGTAAACAGTACAAATAATTAGCAGACTCAGATGATGTTACTGTGACTGCCCGACTTTTAGCTAATTTACATGTCAGCTAAGCTCTACAGGACAATCAGAATTTGTCAGTGAGGGACAACTTGTTTTTCCTTTTGTCTCCTCAGTTCTAAGAAGTAATATCACAGTTCTATCAATTTTAATGAAGAAGCAAGTGTAGCTTCATCAGTTTTCTGGAGTTAGCCAGTTATCTTTTTACAGGAATGAGAATTACTCACATGATTCCTTTCTTCAGTTGCTTCTTCTGTCATACTTTTAATCCTCTGCATTCCATCTCACTTTCTCAACAGCTCTCAGAACTTGCTTTTTCTCCTTCCTTATTTATTTATTTATTTTCCTGCAGTTTATTTTTCAAATTTCTCCAGGTTTCTGTTTTCAAAGCCCAAATTAATTTCTTTTTCTTGCTGCATAGAGAATTTTCACATATTATATTTCTATTTGTAGTAAAGCTCATACTCGTGCTCTTTCAGTCTCCCAGCAGAAGGAGGCAGGTCTCATTCTCCTTTAGTCCAGAGCTATCACTTCTCCTTTTGCTTCACTAACTAGATCAGTTATTCTTCTCATGCCATTAATCTCATGCATCTCTCTTCCCTCTTTCAGACATTCTCAAACTCTGATCTCAACCATTTTCTTTTGATTTAATCGAGACATCCGTTAATTATGTTAGCTAACATTTATTGTATCTTCACAAAATAAATTTTTAGTTTGAATAGCTTACATTTTTTTTATGATTGCCTCTGAGAATGTGTATTTTTGTCTCTCTTGTCTTGCTTCACTGCTTAATGACGGGTTTTTAAGCAGTCCATCTGATCAAATTATGTACTATTTTGTTGCTGAGTTATTTTTGTCCATGAAGATGTTAATTCCTTTCAGCACAATTTGATTTTCTAAGCATCTATATTTAGACACACATACCAAAACCAACTTGTACCAAAAAAAAAAGAAGTAACAAGAAAGTTGTTGGGATCCTGCAACTAGAGAAGCCACATTAGTAGAATCACAATCCCTTCTGTGTTGCAGATTAGGACAAGTGATACCAGAATCAGGGTCACCCAATTTAACTGTATCACCAAACAAGTATAAATATCCTGGTATTATTTTAAGGAGAAATTGTCAGCAAGACTCAAAAGACATTACTGTATTTCAACAGCAAGGCCAGCAGATTTTCAGTACAATTTAGTAAAGTAACAAACTATAGTGAGAAAGACATTGTATTTATGCAGAAAGTGCTTGCATAGGGATATACATCACCATAGCTACGTGATATACTTCTCCTGCTAGAGTTTTGCTGGCCAATTTTGCTATGAAGACAGTCTTTAAATGATGTAACATTAGAAGTGCCATGGGAGCAGTCTTTAAAGTGATAAAAATTCTTCCCTCATTAAATTTTGAAACTATTAAAGTCTCAGTGAAATCTGTGCATTGGAACTGGACTTTTTTCATTTGAATACAACAAGTATTTTCTACCCGTCTCTCTCTGAGCTCAAAATCACCAGAGATAAGCCAAGCAAGGGCAGAAAATCCTTTGACTTGTGTCTTCATTATAATTAAAAACCAAACTGCTTTTTTTCAAGTAAAAATAATCATTTACCATTTTGTGAATTACATTACATTTATTTCCAGTCTTAAAATGACAGAAACTGAGAACAACCAAAGTCATCCAATATCTCCCTTACTCCTTCTATCATCCTTCTTTCCACTCAGCTTTCCCGAACACTTGCTTGAATCGTATTACCAAAGCAACTTCAAAAAATGGGAGGATTTTTGGGTATGATTTCTTCTTATACACTCTTATACAATCAGGGCCAAATTGATGCAAGGGAAAGGAAATGCTTAACAAAAATGATGAGACAACTTAAATAANATATATTTTCTTGGAACTGCTCATATTTCTACTTGTCTAGGATCTTTGTGAGCTAATTTGTTACAGGTCTTTACTCAGATAACTCGACTTTAATATATTTACATTGCTGTAAAGTTAGAATCAATCCTAAAAACTTAATTTCAGAAGATACTTCTACACGGATGATTTTCTGACTTTTTTCTAGCTATGAGGAACAGAGAAAAATTTTGTAAGAAACTTCACTAGTTTTAGTGTCAAATAAACCAAAATCCTGTTCTGAGTCACTTCTTCCAGTCAGAATCATTCACACCCCATTAGACAGCTACCAGTTGTAGTCCATTGAATCTGACTCCTGATTCACATGCCACATTCATTGGAAAATTGTGTCTTTTTTTCCTTTGGGAAAGGCACATAATTTTAAACCTTCAGGTGACTGGAATCCTGTGGAAATGAAAATAAAATATAGTTGTTCAGTCTTATATTACCTCTCAGTTGGTGACTCACAATAAAATGTCTCAAAATGTAAGCCAGAAGAGGAATGGCTTGTCCTGTGTACAAGCTAATGTTCCACTAAACTGCTTACAAATAAGTGCCGATCTCACTCAGAAAGTATAGATTATAGACAGTATTAGACTGTTCTTCACAGTTAAAGCACTTACGGTCTATCTGATTCCATTCTCACTCATTTTTTTGTGCCCATGGCTTACCATAAGTACCTGTGGGTACTTATTGAGCATGATGAGATCATAACAGTGAAGTTTGGGTAAAACTGCCTGGCTGAAGCACTATACTGGGACCCAAGAGACAGTTGTTACAGCCTCAGTTTAGTCAAAGTTTTCCCACCCACCTTGAACTGATCACACAGGGGCAATGTCAGGGAAACACCCAGTTTTGTAACTGGGATCCAACAAAGCCCTTAATGTGAAGGCCATTCTTGCTCAGCAGAGATGAGTTCTAATGGGAATAGGGGAGACCCAGAGGGTGAATAAGGTCTTACAAGAAAAGACTAAAAAGAGATTGTTTTATTTTGCTAGCTAAAGGAAAGACAATGTGGGACCTTTACCTGTGTATACATAGGTGTATACATGGACCTAAGGGTGGGGGGAGGGAGAAAAAAATTAGGAAGGAAAGAAAGCTGTATGCAAAAGAAAATGCAAAAGGACAAATTTAATACAAGACCAATGGATCTGAAGTAATAATGTCTACAATTAAGCCAGCAGCAGATGAGAAACACTCATAGGAGCAAGTTTAGTTTCTGTTAGGATTGTGTATGGAAAAAGACACGACAAAACTGTAGCATCCCAGACCAGGATTTGATTGTGCAGTGTCTCCTCTATGCTAGTTTGTTAAAATATAAACAGACAGACATACATAAATGTTATACCATTCTCTTTCACAGTACCCTTTTTGTCTGAACTAAAGGAGAGCAGCAAGAACCCGTTAGCTTTCTTATTTACTGTTTTCTGTTTCTGCCTCAAAGTCCCCCTAATTTCTTACTACCCTGCCAACCTTTTCTGCTTTTTCTTTGCTCATATTTGCATGGGTGACAGTTGTTGTCTACAGCTGTTATTGCCCTTTCAGTGTGACTGCCCTGTCCTTGTGATAGTCTGACTTTGTTTCCGTCTCTGTTTCTGTCATGGTCTGATTTGAATTCTTTCCCCTGAAATGGTAAATGCCTGCAGTGCTCCAATTGCATCACTGACCTTCCCTCCTGTTACAAAAACTTGTTATTTAAGAAATCTAAGAATTTATTCAACAGAGAAAAGGAGAATATGGAGTAAGGATGTGTGCTGACATTTCAACTCCTCTGAGCTTTCCTGGAAACTCACAGTGACAATAAACACCTGCAGGTCTCCGGCAGGTTGATCTTTTTCTTCTCTTCCTTGGCAGCAGGGGAATGCCTTTGGTACCTGTGGGCTGACACCTCCTGCAATCTAGATCTAGCTTTGCTGTCTTCAATGAAGCCCTGTTAAAGCAGCCACGAGCCCAGACATGTGCCTTAAAACTACAGTCAGAACCAAAGAGATGGGCAAGAAAATATTCAATTTGGCATTAAAGACAGATGGAGACAATTCTCCTGTAGAGCAGCATCAGAATCCCAGGGAACCTAGGAAGGGACTATGATGCCTTTTACAATCTGGGTGGAGAGATTTGACCCACAACAACTAATGAGTCATTGACTCCACTTTAAATCACAGGTCTGTTTTCCATTCAGAGCTAATACTTATGCCATTGTCAAAACAGATGCATAACTGACTACAGAAGACTAGAAACAGAGAAGATTCAACCTATCTTCCCTAGTAATTTCACTTGCAAATAAACTCGTGGTGGACACTGGGCCCCAACTTCTGCTTTAAAATCTTGTTATTTTATTACTTCTGAGACACCCTTTAGAATGTCTTCTTGTTATCTAGGACAAACATTAGCTCCTCCCACATTATGAAAGTTATTTGCAGACACAGGCTCAGTATAGATTATGTTCTCTGTGAAAAAGAACGTAATTCTTTTTAGTTCTCTTCTAAGACTCTATCTCTTATTAAAGCAAAACCACATGAGAATACAGCAAGCTTACTTCTGCTGTTTCCTGATTATCATTACATTGGTCTTGTCATCCTTTGGTTGGTGCTGGAAACTCCACAAGTTTCAAAAGTCCTTTTTTGATGATGTGTTGCTGAGTCCAATCTGGGACTTTCCCAGTGCCTGCTGGTGAGGTGATCATCATCCTGGGAGCTCAATAGAGGTCATACATATTTCAATAGAGGTCATACACATTTCATCATTTTCTTATTAATAGTATTATATTTTAAAAATTATTGTATTAATAATATTTCATTAATTTAGTTTGCTTTCAACTCATAAGTTTCTCTCTCTCATTATTTCTCCTCTCATCTGAACAGAGATGTTTTCACTTCTCTGAAGGGAAGAAAGGTTAGAGAGGTTAAAGAGAGCATCTGTCTTCCATTTCAGTAGCCACCCCAGTCCAAGCTATAGCAAGTGTTTAATTTTAATGGCTGCAGCTTCTATTTCAGACCTGATCAATGCTTTATGAGTCTCAAAACTCATTTTTTTCCAAGTCTGTGGGCAAGTTTAATAACAAATATTAGTTCTATCTGTAGCAAGATTACAATCTTAGCTTTACTTTCTTTTACATTGGAGGCATAGCACTTTTTAAAGTCATGTTTAAGTTTTGCTAATCTATTTAAATTCTCAAATTTTATTTGAGAAAGAAATTAAATGATCTAAGTTTCTTTAATTTTTCAAAACTTTACATCTGCAAATTGTATGCCTCAAGCCAGGAGACACAATATAGGAATTAATATCAACTAGTGTGTTGTAAGGGAAGAGGTCTTTTCACCTGGTAAATTCTCCTAGTTGCTGCTGCAAATGCTATATTACATAGATGCAAGCTACAGTAATCCCATGATCTTCATCAGCAGTCTTACATCATAGAATCGTAGAATGGTTAGAGTTGGAAGGGACCTTAAGGATCAGGAGATTGCCATGGGTTCCAACGCCATGGGCAGGGACACCTCCCACTAGACCAGGTTGGTACTTCCTACAACTTTTGTTCTTCTTTACTCTTTTGAGCCTGCAAAGAGAATCAGACAAGGTCTCTATCCCCAAAATTGGAACTCTAGCAGTTCTCCAGTAATGTTATTATACTACACAGTAAAATTCAATAACCTATTGTCCTGCGAGGGTAAAGGAAAAGCATCACATGCCAGCAGCTCAAGATCTATTTCCTTTCTAATTTTCCCTGTAAGATACAAATATTTTACTGTAGGAAAACCATTTCAGGTTGCACTTAGGTTGCCGGTGAAACCACTTCAGGTTGCTGGTCAAAATTGCCAGCTTGCTTCCCTAAAAAAAGAGAGAGATAAATTGATAAAATGTGGCATTTCGTTTTATCCTGGATAATGGAAAAGTAAATTATTCAATAATGGGATCTTGGAGGTAAGTAATTCTAACTCCATTTGTTTCACACAACCTTTTGGGATAAATGCGCTTAATATCTTTATGTGGAATGCCTCCACTTTATTATAATTTTATACGCCTTCCTCTCTTGGGCAACAGAATCTTGGCAATGCTTGGGAAATGGTATTAGAAGGGAGTCTTTGAAGGTTTAAAAATCTTTTTTTTTTTGTAGTAAAGCAGTGTAAATCTGTGACCAGAGTAAATACCTTTAAAGGAATTTCTGTAGATTTTCACTGTTGTAAATTAAAAGTATAGCCAAATGAATAAGAGGTTAGGATTTGATTTGCTGTGGGTAATCTATAATCTTACAGAAACTGGCAAATGTGAACTGTTCTCAGTAAGCAAATGTTTTCACAATTGAGAAAATGTATATGTCATGTCTTCACAAGAACAAGAAGGCTTTTATTGCTCATTTCCATCTTATTTGCACAAAATGTTTCCAAAACATCTTGCTAGAAAATGGAAATCTGTAAAAACATGGAGTTTAAATATTGCCAGTTAATTTTGTCTTTACTATAATTTTTGGTGAGCCATTTGTTGGTAGAACAGCTGATAATATCTATATTAATTTTTTTGTTGTTTTTTTTTTTTTTTTTTTTTTTTTTGTTTTGTTTTTTTTTTTAAAGCAAATATGAAGTGGTAAACATCACTGTAAGTGTTTGTGATAATGCAAACAAGACTCATAATTTTGTATATGACAATTTGTGCAAGCAGAGTTGAGTCACGTAGGGTCCTGTTCAGCTGAAGAGCATACTCCCACCTCACTTGAACAAAAAAGCATAGAGGTGCAAGTTTCACTTGGTGAGTTATTCCATTGAAAAAAAAGATAAAAACCCATAGCAAATTTATTGCAATACATTATTTTAGTCTCCTGTACATTAATAAACCAAATTTAACAGCTTCAAAAACCCTCTCACAGAAACTGTTGCTCAGCCCTTTGGCTAGTTATGCAGATTAACACTAAAAAGCTACAGTGATATTGGAACTATAGAGTATTCCAACAAAACATGGGCTATGACAGTTAATATTTACTTTAACACTGATTTTCCCAAGGACATGTTGTATGTCAACACCCAACACTTGGTGATCTATTTCTTTTTATCGTGACAGTGAAGTCAGTCATATGCCTAGAAGCTAGTGTAATGACCCTTAAGACTGGCTTTGCTGCTGGAAAAGTCAATGTTGTGAGAGGCTGAGGAAAAATCACAAAGAGTGGCTTCACAAGAAAGCTTACTTTGTTTCTGCTGCAAATAGTTACTTGCAGCTCTAAAAGCTAGTCATCTTCAAGTTAAACTGTATCTCTTTGACATGACAAAAATCTGCATTCCTCTGTAACATTCTGTCTGGTACTACCCTCACCTTTTTTCTGTGTTGGATTATCTGGATTGTAAAATCTGCCAGGGATGAGACTCATATTCCCATTTCTTTTTTCCAGTTTACTATCCTGCTAGTACTGACATACAGAATTGTATTTTCATAGTTGGGAACATGAATCAAATTTATATGGTTGAGGATGAAACCAATAAGTAAGAATAGTTATGACATCAAGAATACATTGTATGATCTATCTTAACTATATTGCCAGCTCTTTGGGCGAAACTGGTCTCACCTCTGTTCTATGATTCACAGCTTCATTATGTGTCACTGCACAAACAACCTATAATGGATTGCGGATGCTGACTTCACCAAGACCCTGACCATATTGGAAAAATAATAAGAAACATGTCAGACATCTCCATGACTATTCATAGAGGAAGGAAAATAACCCAGTGTTCAAAACCTACATTAATTTAAATCCCCAAGTACAAACTCTTAACAGTACTCTACAGGATTGTGTTGCTAGTCACTGACAATGTTGAACTGTGCACAGCTTCAGCAGATAAGAATTATTTGACTTTTACTTCAGGAAGGAAACTTCTTGGGCTTCAGCCCTCCAGTAGGTAGTCATGGTACATTGGGTCATCAAAAGACTTCCAGTTTTAATGAAAAAAATCAGCTAAGCTTTGTAATTTAACTTCGGTAGAGGATCTACAGGGTATATTGCACAATGTGAATTGTAAATCATTGGACATTTCATTCTGTTTAGTTGTGTCACTGATTAAGATTGACTTTAAATCCGCAGGCTGGCTTGCTTTCCTGATTTCTGCTAGCATCCCGGGATTTAATTGTTTTTCCATGAGATTATTTTGGAGATTGTGATGCACAAAATGTTGCCACTTCATAATAAGCTGGAATACTCCTGAATAAATGAATGAGACAAGGTGTGTAATGTGATTAGAGATGGATAGAACAGGGTAATGTTGTCTCAAATAAAATAAAATTCCAAACATTCTTTTAAAACCACTTTACAAACATTCAAGATAACTTATTTGCTATCATATCTCATCTAAAACTATTAAGCAAAAGAAAATATGCTAAATTTGGATCAAGATTAGATTTATCAAAGTTCAAAACTTCCCTACTGTCTAACAAGTCTACAACACTAACAAAACAGCTAATTACATGGTTTTGAACAGTTTTTGAGTCTAACCTAGAAGCAAGCCACTTTTAATAGTGCATGGAATAGTCCCCATTTTCCTTGATTACCTATCACAGAGGAAAGCTGCATGTAATGTAAATTGTCTCCTTAGTGCTTCAAATAAGAAATCAGACCCACTTGCAATGACAAAGTTGGAGGAAGTTTTGCTATAAGGTACAGGGAAAGAGAGGCTAATTCTAAACCAGTAGTGAAACATCTGGCAAAGCAAGGTGCTTATTCCCTTTGGAAGAAATGGCCCTCTTGAAGTTTTTAGTAAGATCAGATGACCTCACAAACCTTAGGAATCTCAAATAAAGAGCACTATAGCCATGTAGGTTATCAAACAGGAAACCACCTAGTCACAATCTCTACTGCTTTTCTTGTTTTTTTAATGTAAGATGTTGAAGTTGCATTAAAACATTCCCTTAACATTTACTTAGTCTGCTGTAGAGTTTATGCATAAAAAATAAACAAAATTTTCAGGAAGTTTATGATGGCTCTTTGCTTATTGGTGTGTGTCTAACCTTGTCTAGTGGGACGTGTCCCTGCCCATGGCAGGGGGGTTGGAACTCGATGATCTTCAAGGTCCCTTCCAACTCTAACCATTCTATGATTCAATGTTTATGGTTTCTGTGGCCTTGTCAACCAATAAAGAATGACAGAAATATTACAGATGAACTGGAGAACCACAGAATGAATGAGTTTCTTTCTGTCAAACACACCTCTTAATGGGCTGAAAGTGGTGACAACAGGTGACCAAGCTTCAAGAATGAAGAATCACTCTCTTAAATGCTCTTGTCACATGGTTGACAATTCTGGTTTTAGCAGGTAACATTTAATTTATCCCTAGTTTGCATCTACTAGTGTTAAAAGATAAAGCAATCTTAAAAACTCTTATTTTCACGAGCACCAGGCTCAAATAATGAGCTATGAGTGGAATCCTTTTTCTTCAGGTGTACTTTAGAACTTAGGGCTGAAAATCTTGGAAACTAAAATCTTGCATAGAGATAGGTCAGAAATCCTTGTGTTGTGTGACTGCTGTGTTGTGTGATTGCTGTTTTGGACCTGCTACTCTATAAGCTAGAGGACTGTTTGCCATTCCTTAATCACTCACTCTTAATTTTTGTACCATTTTTGATGAAATAGCCACTAATTGACTGTTGGTTTGTAGTTTTATTGACATTCAATTGTAAAAGTCACGAGAGACTTTGTAGCACAACAGGTAAAATACCCAGCTACTTGATTTGAGAAAAGTAATTACTATGCTGGTTCCCAAATTTCATTTCTAGAAGTAGTATCAGGAATAATTCATAATGGAAGGCTAATAGGTGAAAAGACACGTATGTAAATGGGACTAAGAGATCAGGATTTCTTTATTAATTTACCTTTTTAATTCCAGTTGTTTAAACTTTCAGTTAATATATGAATGCTGGATATGGTTTGTTTCTATGGCGTACACACTAAAAGCTAATGCAAAGAGATTGTTTATAATAAGGTTTGTTTTTTTTTTTGTTTTCTGTTTTTGTTCGTTTGTTTGTTTTTGTTTTAGAATCACTTTTCAACATCTCCTAGGAAAGCTGATGCTATTCACAACTCTACTTCACACAGTATTAAAAACAAATTTTCATTTTGTGTTGCTACATAGCTTACATAGTCTGTATACTTGGTGGAAAATGAAACACAAATTCTTTTGATTGAATCTGATTGATCATGGCTTTAGGATAAATACAATTTCATTGCAAAATAATATAATATTAAAATAATACATATAAAATAAAATAATACATATTCTAAATATGTATTACATATATAATACATAGTCTAAAATAATACATATTCTGTTCACTAAATTCCTACAGTGACAATCACACCAATGTAATGACTCAGTTCAAATGTAGAATAAAGTTGCCCTACTATTATTATTTTCAATAAAATTAAAAGCTTTTTACTTGTAAGAAAAATCATAAATAGAAATCAACGTGATTATAATAAAATAAGTAGATTAAGAAAGATACTTGCTTTAAATTTTCTTTAATGTCTACATAAAGTTATCTCGAAGAAATTTCCTGAGGTGATCTAAGTGATGTTGTTGTAAAATGTTACTTCAAACCTTATCAGCTGCTTCTACAATAATTTCCATGATGAAAAAACTCCTAGTAAGCTTTTACTGAGATACACATTAGAGCATCTTAAAATTAGCTCAGCTTGTCAGCTGTTATCCACAAGAAGAGCATTCTCATTAAGCAAAGTAGAATATTAGCTTTAGGGAAATAAATTGGCTTCTGACACAGGATGATACAGATATATCTCAATTTATATCAACACAGACAATGGACTTTCATCAAAACATAATAAATAGCTCATGTTTTTTCAAAATATTTATATCTAATAAACATGTCATGTTAAAGACCAGAGATTCCCTTTTATTTTCTTCTTTAACATCTTTAATTTTCCTCTGTCTCCTCTGACTCAGAGGTGCAGAGATATTCACAAGGTTCTCCCTCCTCAAAACACTGAAGAGTTTAAAGTAAAGGCACTCAGTGTGATTAGCCTTACAATGTCCCTGAGTACAGGGAGCCTATGGGTACACCAAAACCATATAGGAAACCTTATTTCCCTGGCTATACTAAATCTTATTACAACTGCACAAAATACAAATTTTCAACCTTGCTTCCGAAACTTTCTCCTCAAGTTATTTTTTTCTGAGCCAAACTACAAGGGGAAAAAAATCTTCTCCCTTTCCTCTCCCTATTAGCTTGAGTCTATTCAGAAAGAAAACCTGCTCTCCTTTTCCCTCTGTTCACAAACTGAACCCAATGCTTCCTTCACCTTCTTCAAGCACATCCTTGTAAAGAACCAGGGAGCAAACTAATTCAGCACACCTGAATCTAGACAGACTTTCTTCACAAATAGATATGCTTCTAGTCATTACACCAACGTCTTTCTTTTTCTGCATCTTGGAGGGGAGAGTTTACCACCTACTGGTTAGTACCTTGATAGATTTCTCACAGCCTATTGCAAGGCTGGAATATGCAATGTCTGAAAAATGAAAATCAGATGGCATGAGGGACTTTCATCATACAAATGATGCTGGACTTAGATGATAGATTACTTAATCGAAGAAAAGATGCAATCTCATTAAAGCTGCAACAGGTGGGGAGATCTCATGAGAGATACTGAATATGAACATGTTGTGCAATTGCTTTATAAAAGACTTCTTGGCAAAACAACAGTAGCAGAATCTTATAACAAGCATGAAAAAACAGTATTGAGCAATAACTGTAGATTTTAAAAATATACTTACTGAATGATAAAATGGGACTGATATGAGAACTCATGCTGCAGGTTGCAGCAGCTGTGCTCTGGAGATAATTAGAAGCTGGGATCAAGCTTTAATCACATAACATATTCAGGTCTCCTTTAAATTTCTTAAACTATGTGGCATTCTGTGGTATCCTGCATAATATGAAATTTATGTGGAAACTGTCCTTTTTGAGTTGCTGTACTGCTGGCATTCTTCTGATGTTGAAAGCTTCTTTGGATTGAGAAGGCTGCTCTGGAAAGGTGTCTGCAGGTTTTCTTCTGCTCAGGAATGCCCTTCTAAAGTGCATTTTCTGACTGTTCCTGTTCACCGTGCTGTCATTCACAGCATGGTGTTGTTTGAGAGACCATGAACTGGGTTCATCTCAGACAAAACTAAAATGGGAAATGCTTTCCAGGAGCACTCCAGCCAGAAATGGACACTCTTTCCCTGAGACAAGACTAGAGCTTGCTCGATGTTAAAAACTAGACAAACAGAACACCTCACCCTCCCACTCTGAAATTAGCACTGTTTTCTATTGTAATATGATCTAACTCTTCTGTGCAATGGGATAGCCAGCAGTGACCTCATAAAAGATTAATGGAAGTGGTGCATATGCTGGATGCAACTTTGAATTAAGTTCATGAGGCCTTGTCAGGTGCTGAAATTGTGGGTAGTGGACTACACATAACTCAGGACAGTAAAAATGAGAAGGGGACATTAGCTTTCCTTCCTCTTCCCATTGATTCAGTTCATGATCTTTCATACCATTATAATGTAAATTGACAAGATCAGGCTGAGTTCAGAACCCAGTTTATCAACAAAATCTCTTGTCTTTACTACTGCTTATATGGGCATCAAGGTTTGCATTAACAGACCAGATTGTAGGATTTTTTAGTGCCTGATGCCAATGTACAAACAAACATCAATCCTGTTATCTGTGATCCATAGTTGTTGTCTCTTCCAGGAACAGATATGATAATAAGATCGTTGCAGATACTTTTGTTCAATCCATGTCAAAGAATTAAGTGATCACTGTCTCTTAAGAGAACTATGTATTTAATTGCAAAGGTGTTATTATTGAGAATAAAATGCATGCTGAATGATCCACTGCATTTGATCAGTGTAAGATTCCCAGATGTGTTCATGTTTACCCTTCAGAATGATATTTCTGAAGAGTGTCTTCCTCACAGGAAGGTTATAATAGGTCATAAAACATCTTTGTCAGGTGCCAGCCTATTGTGTAGTCACTTGATTGCTCTTCTCTCCTATGTAGACCTGACATATTAATTAATATTGTGCCTCCACAAGGTGGTAGAAGTGGGTAATTAATTCCACTGCATGTAACATTCATAGTCTGGTTGCCTTCCTTTTTACTCTGCTAATGAAATGTACCTTAGTCTTTTATTTTATATTTTTTTCTGAAAATGCCAATTTTCTCTTGGTAATGACCAGCATTTCATTTCTCTCATCATATTTTCTTGTAAAGAGTGTTTCATTTAATTAATCTCATCACTGTTTCCTCAGCTACCTTTAATGTTGATTTTTCTAGGATACTTTTATTTGTAGTTAAATTTTACTGGTAACACATGATACCTAATGGCTTGAAGCCAAGGTCAAGTAGCTTGGAATGAATGAATCAAAGTCTTTATGGGTAGATCTTCAATGTTGAATGGTGAAGCCATGAAAAGGGAGACCAGCTCAGAATTTTTGAATGGGAATGACTGATTCTTTGATGTACACTTCAGAATATTGGATGATGTTGTAAGTCATCAGGATAAAATAGTGGAAGAAAAACACTTTTTTCCTCTCTGTTGCTGAGATTTTAATGGACATCTGAATTATTTCAAGTGGGAAGACATCTTTCATTACATGTGTTTCAGCTTTCTTACTTATGAGCTTTATCATTATTCTCCACAAATGTGTAGACTCTTTTTTTATACCCCATTATCATATATTTGCAGTCTCTTCAGATAAACTTTTGCTATCCAGACAGACAAGATATCACTAGTATAGGATCCATTTAAATTTAAAAAAGTACTTAACTCTGTTAACTTCTCTGGAGTAAGGATTTATATGCTAAAGAAGAGTAGAATGTTATTTTTTTTACAGATGAAATTTTAATTTTTTTCACTGCATACCAAAGCTGCATATTTAAGAGTTACATGCACAGGACTTGCCAACCTTGATGGCTTCTAAAACCATGACATATATATTGACAGGTTTTAAACAAATAGGGCTGAATTAAGACTGTCATTTTACAGCTGTGAAAAATTCAAGTCATTGTAGACACCTCCAAAGTAATATGAATCCAGATTGCTAGTACTCAGACTAGATCAGCTATCAATCTTGCCTACTCTGTCTACTTTATCTTTGACACAATTAATTCATGAATATGAAGAAGGTATTCCAAATGCTTCTGAACATAAATAGAATTTCTAAGATGATGACAGTCTTCACTTTTTGCAATAACTTTCACATGACGTTCGGTATAACCAGCATAATTGGTCAAACATGTTTGCCTCTACTGAAGTATGAAAAAAATATCTGATAGTCTGGAGAAATACATCATGTAGAACTTCAAATAGTACATTTCGCTCTACTGTTTATCAGTATTTGATGTCTAAACATTGTGAAAGAAGTATTCATATATAATCTTATTGCAATTGCAATAACTTTAAAAACATTAATTTTAAAATGCCTAATATTTTTGTACAAGACATAATGATGACATTTACTGCATTAAGAGTTGCTTCAAGACCTACCAACATGACTGGGACATTATTTGGCATCAGAGTTCTTTAGGCCATTCTATTAATTGGGTCTATTAGCAATCTGGATATAGAATTTTTCTTGACTTCCAAAGGAATTCCATTGGAAGATTCATTGAATTTTATAGTAAAATTGGAACCTTATTAATACTTCTCAGAGCCACAGAATAATAGTTTAAAATAAAAAAAAAAATAAAAAAATGTACTGTTTCTCTTTCCATTGAGGTATTCATAAGCACAGCTTACAATAACATACAACTATGTGAGATAGAAACTGAAGATATGAAGGGTTTAGCAAGTCTGTCAAATTCCAAGCACCGTATAGCACATTTTTCACACAAACTGTTTCAGAAGTCCTGAATGAAAAATGTTGTCTAACTGGAAAAAAAGGATCAATTGAAAGGAATAATTTTGCACACGTCTTAGCCCCTGTTCAAATAGAAAAGAAACCAAATGCATTTCTGTAGTGAAGATGCCAGAAAATTGAATGAGCATTAAATCATCTAAGTTTGGTTTATCTAAATTTTTAAAACACCATTCCTAAATCTTCAGCTTCTTGCAAAAGATCCTATTGAGTATGTTACTGGTGCTGTGTGGGTCACAGGTTTTCATTTGTCTGTCTGGTCTATGTCTTAAGTTGATGTATGAGTTCAGGAAATGGGAATGGAAAATTCTGCAAATTCTCCTGCTCTTTCAGCCATATGCAGTTACAGTTTGATATTTTAAACTTTGTTAGAGATTCGTGTGTGTTTGGTCAATTTTTAGAACATAGAGCATCTATCTTAATCAGCTATATAAGACTTATCCCAATAAAAGTACAGAATAAACCCAAAGTTATTCCATAGGTGCATTACACAATATTAAAAAAATCACTTTAAATTCCGGGTGAGTAATGCCACATTGGCTCATAATAACCAAAAAATAATTTCATCTTGGAGACTGTAAGGAAAGTAAGATCCCACGATGCCTGGGTATAAATAGCAGGGAAGAATTAGAAGCATCTATCTTGACTAATGCAGGTGTAGACTCCTAACAGTAACATTTACAAAGACAATGAAATACTGTTGGTTTGCAGCAAGGGATTTAATTAGTATTTCATATCATGATTGAGGAAGTGGTTTATCCAATCTAGTGAACTTGTTTTACCTTTTAGAAAACTTACAAAGTAAATAATGAGGGGATTGTAGATAAATGTAATTAATTTAATACCATAGAAGTGCTTTTTAAGTTACTATGTGGGCAAGAACATGAGGACTGGATACGGTCTTTGGGAAGCTGATGGAATAAAATAACTATTTCATCATCACAGGAACATGATAAATTTGTGGTAGTATCATATGAAAACTCAGATTCAACTACACCTTTGCTATGTGCTTCCTCTATTAGTTTTGGCCTTGAAAATGTATATAAATTTCCATAGTGTTCATCAGTCTGACAGTCTAAAACATTTCAGTCACAACATCCCTGTAAAATGCTTATGAAAACACCACACTCAGTTTGGATGGATTAGTTAGTGCAGAGAATTTGGAAGAATGTTTATTCTTGTGGAAGAGAAATGTCCTTAATTTCCAACTCTGTTCTTACGGGACATCTAGTAGCATTTAATTTCAGTTATATTAAACCATGACTGATTTTCCCTTTGTAAAGAGCTATCACTGACCAAAATCAGTTGAACACTGAAAGGAGTTTTGGTGCCCTTTTATGCACTACAGGCATGAATGCCCTCCATCATTGTCACACTAACACATTGGTTCACATGCTACTCTGAGGGCAGTATATTTTTTGAGCAGAGAAACTGTAACTAGTGGAGAAAATATTCTCTATACCAAAGATGAGATGGGTTGATAAAAACAGAGGCATATAAATGCAAAATATTAATAAGAACTTACATGTACATCTCAAATATATTTTCTATTTAATGGCTAAAAGAGCAAGGAGGAAGTATTAGAGTGTCTTCTAGAAAGAAACAGCATAAAACAATTACATTCTTAGTGGCTGTTCAATGCACTCAAATGGAGAGAGGCGCAGATGATATGTTTCACAGAGGGTTGTTTGAGAGCCCTTGGTTATCTCACATACCCGATGTGCATCGGTGCCTGAGATTCCTCCCCGTTTGACCATGGGCAGACCTGTAGCATGTTGTGTATGTAATGAGGAAGAAGCTGGTGAATTCAATTTATCTCCATGAATCTTGTTATAATGCCTGCCATAAAGAAGCTTCCTCACCAGAACAAGCAAAATACCTGGTGTCTCTCACCTGTGACATCAAACTGGATCTCCAGAAAAATAGTGTTGGCACCAGTGGAGATCTGAGAATGCAGCACCTTCTTCATGGCACCTGCGATTCCTCAGAGTACAGAATTTTCATCACTTCTCAGAAGCCAAAATTTGTCTGACGGGAGCAAACAGGCCTTTACAGTTACAAAACAGATTTTCATTTGATAATGAATTTTAAAAAGCTGTGGTTTTTTTCCACAGCCACTCTAAGAATTTTCACTTGCCACCATTGGTGCCCTTGCTGAAGACCACTAGCAAATGGCATTAATTACTAGCCAAAACAGATCATCGGCCTGCATTTAAGAATATTCCCTTCAGTGGTTCAATATATGAAGAAACAGAGTAATTCACAAGAACTCTGTGTGAAGATATTGTTACATTGAAATAACACCCGATAGTTTAAATATGGAATGACAATATTTTGTTTACTACAGTGAATCGAAAAAAACTTGGTTTAGTCAATGATAAATTGATCGATCTTGCACGCAGGGGGACAATTCACATTTTAAACTAAGTTATAGTGAACATATGGCGAATCTACAAGTTCGCTACAATGCCAAGGAATACTACAGAAGGTTTCACCATTTTCTTATCATGTTTTCTTTATTTTGTGCCTTTTAAAAATTTAGGTTGACACACTGAACTCTATAGGAAAACTGAATCCAATAAACTATTCAATCTTTTTTTACTACAATTCCATGAGGCTGGAAAAAAAACGCCTGAGAATTCTAATCAAAATTGTCACTCGTTTTATTGAAGAGAAAACTTTCTGTTTTTTTACTGTTTAATAATGGCTTGCATGACTCTGTCTTTGCAATAAAGTGTGAGCTGCAGAGAGGAATTCAGATGAGGACCTGAGACAGTATTGGAGCCAAACCTTTTCTTTAACTACATGTTTGCAATTCACCAGGCAAAATGCCTTTTGTATTTAAACTGATGAAAACAGGTTGGGGTTTTTTTAATTTATTTTTTCCTCTTTCGAAACTTCAGTTCAATTACTCACTGAGAGAATTCTTTAGCTTTGCTCTAACAAACACTGTGAGAGTTTCAAAGTAGCTTTCCTTTTTCACTGGTATCCATATATGATGCTTATCTCCAATCAATTTCAACTGCAAGAATGCTTTATCTGGAAAGAATGTGCAATGTATTACTAGCCAATCTGAATTCTCATTAAGCTGTTGTATTTTGAGGGTTGTATTTATGTTCTATAAAGGATAAAGAAATGGAGAGGTTTCAGTCCTCCTGCACACTATAGAGTAAGGGAAGGGAAGAGCTCTCTGTATCACTTTCCTGAAAGCGGAGTCCTGACACTATATCTGATCTAATCATCTCCTCTGGACTCAAAACAATCTCTCTGCCTTACATATGGCTCGAGAACACTCAGCCTTGCACACAACTGGAAATTCCTCTTGCTTTCAACCCTGAGGAATAGCAGTTAGAGTAAATTGAGCACAGGTGAAAATTATTAGGATGTGGACTTTAGTTAAAGCTGTAGGACAAAAATAACAACAGAAGATCATCTTAAGGTTCTAAGCAACCTATTAATGACTGTGAAAGCTGCTACTGTGGGAGTTGTGAAGGTTCTGAGCACCTTTCAATTTAAGAAAGACAATAAAAAATAGGGTGTTCTCTACATAGTCCAATAACAAACAGTGCCCAGAACTGCCTAGGGAGAGGACCAGGGATGCCCAGCACTCTACCAGGACTATGCCTGGCACACTGGCAACCAATGCCCATCAACACTCCTACAGAACACGTGAGTCATGTAATTCATAAAATTGCATGTACCTGTGATTAAAGTGCATTTGTGTCTACTGCAGTTAATATCTACTCTGCCATCTGGTGCTGTTAGTACTGGGATACCAGTTATGGGATTTGCAGATATCTGTGACATGGGGATAGATAAACACTAGGGCCCGGATGTGAGGTTCTGGCAAGAACTTGCTCCAGTGGTGGGGTCAGCACAGTGCAGGCTGTATGCACTGCAGCATTTACCTGAGCTCGGGATGTCTGGAGTAAGCTATTCACTAAGCTGAGATGTGAATCGATGTAACTGTCTGTGTGGACAAAGCTTTGTAAAGTGTTTAACTGTAAAACCAAGAGAAATCCCTGGTCCTTGGAGGGATGATAAACGGGGTCCCCTTGCCCAGTACTTGGCTTGATGGCATCTCACCATTTACCAGGGATTACATGAAGGTGGAGACTCCTTGGTTATTGGGAGACCAATACAGAAATGGTTCAACATACGTGAGGGGAATGGGGAAATAAAGTGAGGTTGTACATTTACAATGCTGGGTTTTGTTCGAAGAAGTACAGGGACTGTAGGAAGAGAAAGATATTCTGGAAAACCAAGCAAGTGTATTAGAGGACAGCATTTGGCAGGCAAGAGAAATTCTGAGAACTGCCCAGAAGGATAGACACATAGTACAGCAAAATGCAGAACAAAGCAGCAGTGGAGTTGGAGTGTCAAAACACAGAAGAGCTGCATTGATGATTAAAAGGGCCAAGATCTTAATCTCTAAGATCATGGTAGCAAGTGCACCTCACTGGAATCTGGAGCAAAGAAACAAGCAACATTCAGTCTTCCTCCAGAAGCTTTTTTTGGAAGGGCAAGATTCTGGTGGCTGCAAGTTCCCAGGTGTACCTGGCTTCTGAAACCACTGTGACACATGCACAATATCAAGGTTGCAGGGACACACAAATAGCTGTAAGCCTTTCAATAAGTGAAACAAGTCAGAGCACAGCAGTTACTCAGTGCCCTATCTGAGCTGGTTGTAGAGTACAAAGTGTCCTGCATATCTCCTCAAGTGGAGTCTTCCAGAAGACGTGGCAAAAGGACCCTGCTGAAATCTGATACCAATCACTGCGCTTTTGAAGTTAGAGATATTGGGGATGACAAGCTGGCCACAAAGCTCTAGAGGAAGAGATCTACAACAACTGTGCTGGAGTCCAGAACCACCTGACATACCAGTAAAACAAAATAACCATATAAGTTAGTGCCCCAGTTGTCAGTACTGCACTGGATGTCCATATCAGCTCCTGGATGGCAGCCAGTACTGTGTGGGGATGGATGAAACGATGGAAAAAACGCAGGTGGAAATATTTGGGTAACCCATCTGGGCCACCAAGGTCAAAAAAGACATCATGACATACTAAATCTGTTTAGTTGTTCTTAGAGGACTGCTATGTGTTAAATCTAGTGCCAACATATGCCATCCACCCACAAACGCTTCTGCTACCATGAGTCTCACAACAGACTGCTAGAGAATGAGTGGTTGGGGAGATCTGTAGTAGGGCTGGAGTGCAACAATATGTGTATAACAACCTATAGGCAAGGCACTAGATGGCAAGGAGTGTCTTTCACAAAAGACCAAATCTTGTGTCTAGTACAATCAGCACCAATAATGATATGCACATTTCAGGTAACTGAACAATTAAATACATGAATAACGCCACATCTGTAGCGAGTAATTTTGCTTGGACAAATTGTCATATTAGTGGCATTAAAAATTCGTTTGCATATTAAGATCTGGAGAATGTCTCAATGTATGTAATCTCACAAATGTCAATATATAGAACTATAATGTATCTGAATTTATAGGAATGTTTATATAATAAGGGGTGGGCTGTGTAACAGTTAACATGAGTTAGGTTTAGTAGACAATAGTAGTAACATATGGTCTTCATTTAACTCCCTAGATTAGGGGACTAGCTTAGTTTATGAACAGAGGAGTAATGCCAGTGTGAATAACTTAATGCTTGATGCCTAATCTTTGAGACAAGCAGACTGTGAGCACCAAGCAATGGTGACAGACAGTCACTGGGCACTGCATGAATTTCAATGAGGCAACCAAGAATCTGATTTTCCATACTAAATGTAATAACTGATGATGCCAGGTTATCATCAGGAGAGGACCCAAAGATCCCCAAGCCCTGAATAAGGTCTATGCATGCATGACATGGCTATAATCTAGCCTAAACCAACCAGCTTCTCTTCTGAACAATGTTGTCCCAATAATTTATCCAATAACTTATACAACTGTATTTATGTGTGATTAAAGTGTTTTGGTATCCAATTCTAATTAAACACTGCATTATCATTTGGTTTCAAACTATAACAAGAGGCATCACTTTTTCCAGTCTGTGGTTAGACCTGCTAATCAAGCCATCCAATGTTCAACCTCTTACCTCAGTCTTCACAGAGTTATGTTTGTATCTCTTTAAAGACAATTATAGTCTGTATATATTATGGCTTTGGTAGCACTTGTCATTGTATATTAGGAGAGCTAATAAAACTGGCTAGCAGGCAAAGCACAGGCTCTTCAAGTTGTTCCCTGTTAGAGCTTTCTCATCCTATCTTTCTTTTTTTTTTTTGGACTTGTCCTGACAAGAGCTCCTTCACTCTGTGCCACACCCCTTTCCTTCTAAGCCCTCACTTGTCCTTGAAGGCTCAGTCTCTTGATCTCTAAAGCTCACCTCTTGACTCTTCCATGCTCTCACCAGATCTCCATGTTTTTCTGATTTGACCTGCTCAGCAACCTGAGAACTTCAAGTTTTCCACATTTCCGTAGTCCTTCAGTCCCTATTTTTGCTCCTCCTACGTGGCTCTGCTTTGGCATGGTCCTTATCTGGCTATTCTTACTCATCCTACCCCGAAATCCCTGCTGTCAGTCTCCCCTGTTCTCCCAGGCTAACTACAACTCTTTCAGTTGGCTGCTGCAGTCTACTGAAACTCTCCAGCCTTCTGACTCTTCCTGTAGGCTCTAACAATGGATGCAGATGTGACTGGCATTTAAGCCAGTAAATAGAGGCACCATTAATGTGAATCTATCTTCATCTAGTCTACTGGATGGAAAAGATGACTTTTGAAAAATAAGAAGAAAAAAAAAAAGGTAAAATTAAGAAAGGAAAAGCAAGTCAAAGAAGATAGCAGCCTTATATTTTCACAGTACCTATTGAAGCTTTGCTTTCTCTCTGTCTTTAGAAGAAACACGGTGCTTATTAAATTATTGTAATATGCCAGCTCTGGAGGAAAAAAGGACAAGAACAAGCCTATGCCCACACAAAGGCAGCTTGCACAAATCAAGGGTATATTTTAATAGATAGCACTGAGGAATAGTGCAAGTTCCTTTTTGTTCAATATGAATACTTCAAGTATAAGGCTCCAGTTTGCATGTGCTCAAACTGGGGTAAGAAAGATCATTAACAGAATTTCTTTGGGCTCCTTTCCCTCAACGAATACAGGAAACAAAAGGACAAAATGAAAAGCTTGTCTTTGAAAGAGCTGTATTGCTTTCAGAACTAGAAAATTTTGACCTGTTTGTTAATCTGATTTACCAGTGATAGGTGCTCTGGAATAGGGACAATTGATCTTTTAGCTCAGAGCCTTTTTAAAAAGAGGACTTGAAAATGGAGAATGGTAATTAAGCCCCCATAGAGCTGTTTTTATTAACTATAACTAATAATTTCAATTGGGGATTTGGCAGGAAATGCCTGCTTTAAGAATGAATATCACTTACTCAGTGACACTCAGAAGTACAAGTAGATTTATCAAAGCAGTATTTTATTCCAGGACAATTGAGTCATCCACCACACAGCCAATATATTTTCTAAGAATTACGCAAGTGGCCTTGGAAAAAAATGGAATATCTAGGCCTTATGCATCTCAATGAAGGAAGCAGATTGTCATAACAACTTTGAAAATGCCATTCTTTCAGCCACAATTAATTTCAGCCCAGCCCAGGCACTTCACGGGACTGAAAATCACAAATCCAACAACAAAACTGAAGGCGATTTCTAAAGGGTTTAGGTTAGGGAGTCTTTCTACCTCTAAGCTTGTGAATGTATACTGAAATAGTCCTCACCCTGGGCATGAAAGAACAAAAAGCCAGAGAAGACAGAGAAATGAAGCCCATGAAAAAGTCTTATTCATTGTACATTGTGGTGCATTTGAATAGTGTGTCTTCAAAGGTAAGCAGTCAGTGTTACAAGGAGGGTCTCAACTAATTAAGAAGTGATGGATTTAAAGCACACACATTGCTGAATTGAAGCCTAAATGGCCCTAATACAATAAACCTGTGTATGAATTTCTTGCTTCTTTTTGAGAGAACAGTTTCTCCAGTATCATTCAGAGACTTCATTTTTATCACAGTAAATAGTGCTTAGGATGCATGTGGCTCTCCTTAAGCAGCCAGGACAGAGAGAGAACAGCCCGTGGCCTACAGAATAAACGTGGAAAAGAACTTTTCTGGTAAAGTGCAGATCTGCATTAATTTTGCACTTGCCGAATTAATATACTTTATATGTATTATTTACAAGGCAGACAAGCTGCAAAGTTACAAATATTTAAGTAATACTGAAATTTTGGAATACTTTGGAATTTTTAATTTTTTTATATTTGCTTCTCCCTTTCCCTCTTATAATCTACTGTTTCATTGTCTTTCCCTCAACCATATCATCTCGGCCTAAAGCCCCATAATGTGCCTTAAGGGGGAATAAGGGCTTCTGCCAAGAATTTCTCTATGTAAAATCCCCTCTCAATATTGGCAAGAATATCAGCAAATCAGTTTTAACTCTTAGTTGGAGTGTTATCTGTTTTGTCTGAGAAGTGGGTTTTGAAAAAAACAAGGTGTGAAAAAATTCCACTCTTTGTTTCATCCAGGCTGGTATCATCTGTCATATGTATTGCTACTATTTATTTAGCTGGAGTGAGCAGCACTTGCAGTTTGTTTCCATTTGATCTCTTTGACTTATCCCTTTGCTTTCTCAGGAGTCATCCTTTTGCCTCCACTCTTCATCGTACTTCTTCCTGTGTGAATGACCTTTCAGCATCTGTGGATACTATGGTCTACCCTGTTTTCTGTTTTGATTCTTAAAAAGGCAAGATAAGACAAGGGAAAGGAGAAATATTCTCTGTTCCTGACTTGCAGAGAGGCATGTCTTGAAAGTTTTTTTAATTTTCAAGAATATTGCTAGATTAAAGAATATTATTCTTTCTGAGTAATAATCTCTCTGCTTATTACAGAAGCCCGTGGCCTACAGAATCGCAAAATACCTTCAGAAGATCGCAAAATACCTTTCAAACCAAATTAACATCATTACCTTATTTTCATGAAACCCTTATTATTGGAAGGGATTTGTCTGCAGTGACTCAGCAGGTCTGAGGATCTGTTACTCAGACTGATATATTTCTGAAAGAGGAGTCTGACCACCATAGCTAAGAATATTAAGTCTTTAAAAGATGTTTCAGATGTTTTTCTTTTTCAGAAAACTGTTCTCAGTTTTACCAGCTTCCTTATCACCACTGAAATTCCTTCACAGTCAGAGTGAAAGGTCAGGGAGGATTATTGTTATATGGACAAGCTCACCTTGGGCTAAAGATGGTGGTGGCTATAGTAAAGAAAGTGTGGTTAATATTTCCATTGTTATATATGGTCTACTCATACTGATCTTCAAATAGATTTTCTGTCTCCGTGGAGTGGTCTCACAATGACCTGTAGTCCTTACTGTATCCCACATAGACTTCAGGGGTGTTTGTCACCACTCTTCTGTGTGTTTTGTACACTTAAATCACATGTGTGGTTCTAGCAGAATCGTTCCTGCATGATAACAGTTAACTGTTATGTTAAATCACATTTTCTGTCATGAAAATAAGTTATTTTGTAGCAAGCCTTTGCTCATAATTTCTATTCAAGTTAGTGCAAGTAAAGAGTTTTAGGCTAGTTATAGAACAAAATGTTGAGTAACTCATAACAGAAAATAAGCAACGAATGGGGATAGTTGATCATCTAATAATTTGCTTCCATTTGCACCTGTATCAACTAATTCAATGTACTGACAACTGATTTCACAGGTAAATAGTATTTTTCATAGGTAGACAGTAATATTTGTCACAGTGTCCTGTAGCAGAGCAACTAATAGTTGTATGACAGGTACTTTTTGCATAGGTGGACATTAATATCTGTACATTTACAATAACAAAATTTGGGACCTAAGTCCTTTGATGTAGCAAGTGGACCTTAACTGGCTTAGATTTATTGATCATGAGGCTGTGAAACAGCAAGTAAAAGATGACAGACCTTCACTCAGTTCTACTCCCTTAAAGCACAAGTTTAGTTCAACTTATAAATATGTAATTTTCTGTTAAGAGATAGTTGAAGGCAATCAGGTAATAGCCTGTGTCTAGGCTGCCCTAGACTTTTAAGGTGTTTCATTTTAGCGTCTTCTCAGTTACAGCAAGAACTCCAGGATAGAACTAACACTGAAAGTTCTTTTTTTTTTTTTTCCTTTTTTTTTTTTCTAGTATAGAATTTTCCTCCTATTTCATGGCAACTGAAACAGTTGTCCCACTACTGAACTGCATGCTCTCAGATCCACAGGCAAGACTCACAAGGTTATCAAATAAGATGTATTGTCTTCTGAATTACTTTCTTGGAACTAAAATATGAAGTGTCTCTCCAAGGTATTTCTTCTCAGTACAATGTTTTATTCTGTCTGCTGAATAAAGTTGTTTTATTTTAATGCTGAATGTCTATAGAAACTATTCTTCCAGCTGTGGTGTACTGAAATGCCTGTCTTAGAGGCTTGCTCTGAGACCTCTATCAGTGATATTTTGCACATACATGCAAAATATATATGTGTGTGTGTATACATTAGCATGCATATACATATGTACTGAAAAAGTACTGACTGCAATCGCTGGACTCTTGCCATTATATTATAGATATTATAGATATCTACATTATATTGTAGATAATAATAAACATGATTGACACCTGCAAAATATAACCCTAAACAAATTGGATTGAAGTCTCCTGTCTGTTTGGATATAATATCAGAGTTTTGGGGTTCAGTTTTCCTGGAAAGAAACCAGTCAATTCTTTAGAGTATAAAAATCTTGAATGAAATATGTTTGCTACATTAGTTGTCTTGTCCTAATGGCCTTATTAAAAATGTATTTAATGTTGATTGTATTGTGATGATTTCAAAAGCTATCAAATTTAAAAGTAGAAAATATGCAGAGAAAATATTACTGAATTTTAAGTACAATTTTATGCGTAGAGCAGAAGTACAGCAGACTGCCTTGCTTCATGAGGATTTCCCAGGCCTCATGAAATATTTCATTATCCTTGTCTCTATGCTAAAACAACAATAAAATACTGATCAGTTCAAACTGCACAGGTAAAATATGAGGAAAATTCTAGAAATCTTGATGCAGAAAGCGTATTCCCATATGCCACTGTCTTAAATCAGTGAAATAGAGTGAAGGGAAACATTGCATATTCTTCCTAGTTCCATAGCAACAGAGGACAAGACATGCTCAGCTCTACTATCAACCACATATTCAGTTTTGTAAGTCAGTCACTTAAAACTCTTTCTTTCAGAGATTAACTTCTTTAAGAAAGAGCTAAGCTAACTTCCTTGAGAAAGACAGTGTTGCATGGTCTCAAAGACTTAAAAATACTTTCCATGAAAAAGAAATTACTCTTGTTCCCTGTTGGAATTTGTGGCCATAAAATAAATGAGTTTTCACCTCATAGCTATAGCAGTTTGAAAAATGCTGCTGGAATGGAGCGAGATCCAATCTCTTCTGGTATGAGTAACTGATATTGACAGGAAGGTCTTTTTTGCATGCAGATGGATGGGAAAATAAACAAAGGACATGTAACCAGCATCACATTGCAAGCAAAATAGGTACTCATATCAAGCTGGAAGTTCAAAGGGAGATTTCTATACAGGTATAGACAATTCACATTTCCACAAAGCTGAAATGAGAAAAACTCCTTACTTAACCTTTGAAGGAGGAATAGATCTTTTCTTGCAGAAATGTAGTTCAAGTTCAAGGTTATTTCCCTATATTAAGAATGCATTCATATTTCATAGCTAATAAGCTTAAAATGCTTCAGAAATGCTTTAAACATGAAACATATCAAAGCACTGGTTACTGTGAGATTGTATTTCTATACAGGGATATGAACCACTCTGAGTTTTGTATTACCGTGCAAGAAAGAAATCACTAAAGTCTCTACTCTGAACAAAATCACTTTACACTATGGTTACTCTGATTCCTTTCACCTTGATAAAAATCCTAGTAACAGAAGCACACAGAGTTGAAAGGCTAATAGATGGCATGAACTCAGTCAGCAAACTTGGACTCAGAGTCATAGGATGGTTAGAGTTGCAAGGGATCATAAAGATCAAATTCCAACTCCCCTACCATGGGAAGGGACACCTCCTACTAGGCCAGGTTGCTCAAAGGCCCATCCAGCCAGGTGGATCACTTGAAATGATAGAGTTACTACAAATCATATTCTTGAAATACCAAGGAGAAACCGTGGGTGTCCTTACACTGCACTCCCTTTACTTCCTTTAGAAAGTGTATTATTCACATGCAGAGGGCTAGTTGAGAGGTTGTTCTCAATTCTTTTCCTTTCCACAGACCTTAAACACACACACACACACACAAAAGAAAGAACAAATATAAAGAATAACATATTTGAAAAATCATAGGATTGTAGTTGCAAGCATCTCTTAGAACTTAGTAGCATTAAAGCCTTCCAAGGGGCATCAAATAGCTTCTAGAGTCTCCAGCATATCAGTATGTCTAGTGACAACCTCAAGTTTTAGATATATTTCATATATGCCAGAGGCATGTTCTCTGTACAAGATATATAAGTTTTTTCTTGCCTATCACCTTTTATTCCCACTCTTTTCCATATGTGAACGTCTTTTCCAGTTGTAAAACTGCAGGACTTCTTAGGTTATTCCGTTGATGATCTGGACTAGAATTTTTTCAGAACTCAGAAATTACATTTCTAGGTGGAGTGGTAAAATCAACCAATAAAACATCGCTGGTGTACCCTATAGAGCAATGGTCCTACAAGAGCCTTTTCCAAGTCAGCATCATCATTCATCACTCGCCTCTCATCCCCCTTTTGCTTAAGTACCAAAGTGATTGCAGTGATCCTGACCTTAGGGGGAGGAGGGATGATAAACCAGTTGGTCTTGAGTCTAACCAGACCAACTGACTGAACATGTTTTGTTCCTAAAAAAACTAACTCATTCTTCACCTTTTCTCTAAGCTGTATGGCTGCAGGAGTTCACACCCTCCTCCTATGAGACTTCCCAATATTCAAATGCATTAAACAATGCTCTGCCTTTGCACAGAATTTCCCATATTGCCGTCTCTAGAAGCAATTCATGTATTATGTGTCTCTATAAAAGTCTTATACCAGACCTTTTTAAGGTTAGTTGGGCAGAGTATTTCTGGACATGCAAACACTCCTGGTATCATCTGATCCAAGATGATCTTCTCAAGGTTTAGTACCACACATATTTTCTTACAATCAACTCCTTTAATCATGATAACAGATTCTGCATTTAAGTCTAATTTCTTCTAGACAAAGCTCAAATGAGTTCCAAAATTTCTATTCATAAAAGACAGCAATTTTGATAAAAGGTAATTTGAACCCTTTAAAAGGATGTACACTTCAATGGAATGTTCTGCCAGCGTCTTTCAGTTTAGACTTACACTATTTCATCAAATAATGAGATTGCAGAAATAGTGCAACTGCCAGCCACAATGGTGTGAAAAAAACCCCATTGATTATAAAATTCACAGTTTTGGAGGAGATTATCATATATATTCCAAAGAAAGAGACTGTAACTACAAAGTGTCATGATAATATGTGTTTTTAATTATACCAGCAATGTTGATAGATGAACGGATAATGAAGAAAGATATCAAAGACATCAATATTACTTCAAATACAGGCTAAATATTTAATGTATACATTGAAAAATCAATATAAAAGTAAAATTCCCTAAGCTAAAGACAAGCAGAGTGTGTTAAATAGATCTGAATGACAGAGATTGGTTAACTCCCTAATTGGAAGAACACACAAGTGAAACTAACCACATAAGTCAAAGAATAAAAGAAGGAAAGGCTGTCACAGAGATTAAAGATTTATACAGCTGTTTCATCCATCTGGTGTTTAACCAAGGAAAGGCTGGTGGAAAGCATATGACTCAGATGCCTGTATTGCAGGATAACTGACTGATTAAATGAATTTGTACATCCATCAAAGATCAGAAGACTTAAAATTAGACTTAACAAAAAAAGCCACACATAACGTTTTGAGTGCAGAGAGAGTTTGTAGAAGAGTAGGTACCAATTTCCAAGGCAGTTTTGGAAGGCCACAAAACAAGAGTTACTAGAATGAATTTAGGAGCTGCAGCAGGTGTTAAGTTCCTAACTGTCAGAATCTAAAATTTCTAACTTATTGCCCCAAAATATTGCATGTAAAGAAAATGTATGACTCTTGAAATGTAAAATTAAAGCATGTAATGGTGAGTTATACTAAAAAATATAAAGGCATAGAGAAAATGTCTTTTTTTCACAATTGCACACATAAATGAACTTGAGATGTTTATCTGCTGCATTTTTCTCCCATGCCTGTACTAATGAGGAACTTTGCACCCTGAAACATCATCATGACACAGTGGCAGAAACAACAGACAGAACAATCTTGATGAGTACTATCAAAGCCAGAGACTTTAGATGATCAAAGTTAGCATGTTGGATATCCTCATAACAGAACTGCCTAGATTTGCTGTGAGAAAAGACGTAGTAAAATATTGTACTTAGATATGCCCCAAAATATATGTGAAACTTTGCAAGTTTTCTGTCAGTCCTCTGCAAATTTTTCCCCTATAAGTCACCCACAGGTATATTGCAGCTAAAACCACCCCAAACATTATCCAGTCAAGAAATCTGAGAGAACACTGTAGCTTGGGTTGTTCCCAAGTTCTTTCTCTTTGCCTCTTCCTAATACCCATTGTCCTGAATTTCTCACAACTTTTAACATTCCATAATACCATGAGACACAGCTTAGAAAATTTTAAATGTGCTACTTTTAATACTGTGTGTTATTAATTAAATTAAACGTGGACTTTACTATGTTGGGCTATATAAAAGACTGACTGTGTAAAACATTTCATAATGTAGAAATTCTACAACTCAGCCCATGTACAGGTCAATCACAATAGGTTAATTATCTTTGCTTTTACAAAACCCTCAAAGGACACATCCTCCAAGAATTTAGAGCAAAATCTTGAAGCCCTTGCTTTACTGCAGATAATGTCACTGTTTAAAATAGGGTATATAGATATGGCTACCTCCAGGCTGTGTGAGCAGGGGTCATCTTCTTTCACTTAGACATTGACATATTTGCCATCTAAGCCCAAGTCAATCACCCTGAGCTAAACTTATGGTCAATAAGAATACACAGAGAACTCCAGAGGGTGACCTGTCTTAGAGGTAACCAAGATACTAAGATAAGTACTTTGGAAGTGGTTATTTCTGGTGATGCGGAAAGAAGCATTGGAAGGGTAACTGACTCTGACTAAGTGTAAAACTTTTAGAGATCTGGTTTAAAGCTCCTTTGCCTTTTCCATGAATGTACTCACCTAATGCTGAACACCAAATGTGTTGGACTGTTGCTTTTACCATCATTTATATGTACAGGGTAAACACAAAGCCAGTGCACCTTAAAATTGCAGCTCAGTCCTTCAAAAGGGCTTAACAGGAACTGGATTGGGCTGGCCCCTGCCAAGGTGCTATTTCCTCTGTGGGATTTGATGTACAGAGTAGTCTCAGTTTTTCAACTGTATGGCACTGAACTCTCATGTACATCATTAAACTACTGTGGACAGCAGCAGAGAAAGCTGTGTATGGCCATTCACAAAGCAGGTTACTGGCTAGTGGACATGGTGAGTGCTGAAAATGTCCCATGAACTTCTGAAGAAAACAGACACCATTTTTACTTCTCTTTTGAAGAAAATGATGATGATGTAGATGCCACACCACGGAGCAGGGGTGAAGAACAGTGCTGGTGATGGGGAGGCCTTGGGGGGGGAAATGGAAGACTAGCCATAGCTAGCCATTTCACTGTTCACATTTTGTTTTAAATTCCATTGAATTTGCTAATGACAAGCTCAAAAAAGAACATGGATTTGAACATGATTTTAAAGATCATATAAATAAATGAATTTGCAAGTGAGAAAAATAAAACTATATGGATTAAGCTTGTTATAAAGCTTTGGAAATTAACAGTTTTACTTGCATTACTTCTATGTGTACTCATTTCCACTATCATGCTTTGTCCCAAAAACAGATAACAATATCTACCATTGTTATCATCCACTTCAGACATCTGTGGAAAAGTCAAAAAATACTTTTTTTCTGCCAAGTGTATCATATAATACATCACCCTCTCTGCAGAATATATTCAAACCATCCTACACAGTGCACTTACAGATTAAATAAACAGCAAAAGATAAGAGCAGAGGGTATAAAGGATTCATTTGTACACATACATATGAAAATCAGATAATTATTGATTTTTCAAAAAAGTGAAGGGAATTTGCTCTACAGAGATGCTGTTTTTGTAATAAACAGAGCTAAACCATAGAAGACGTGGTTCAGTTTAGGCTCTGTTTAAAGTTTCTGGAGTGAAGGAGACACAAATAAAATTATGAAGGTGGTGGTCACCCTTTTGTTCTTCCTTATGGCTAATAAGAAGGCAGTAAGTCACACTCCAAATAACTGGGATTTTTGAATTTCATGAAGTGGGAGTGTTATCAAAATTATGATTGAAATGTTCAGTTCAAGGTAAATGCAAACTATAGTAGGAGAATATGTGGAGGGTATAGCAGTGTTGGTTCTAAGCAGATCTGATGTTCTCTCATGAAGAAACCTTTGGGATCCAACACTTCTTGCAGTACTCCCTTAGTATTTTCAAGGATGTGTTACAATGATTAAAACTGTCAGCATGATCAAGGGCTATCAAAGTAATGATTTTATGGCACTGATAACTGGTCCCAGCAGAGACCAAAATCCCACACACAACAACTGCCAGTTTGGTTCTGAAAAAATTGCCCAACTATTATCAGTGTGGCTTTGCTTCTGGGGAAAGAATGCAAAATAAGGGCACCTGGGAAAACCAGCTTATCCATTATATCCTGTTAAAAGTTAGAATTAATCAAGGAAGGAAATTCTTAAATATGTTCTTTCTCTTTCCCATCGGATTCAGACAGTGAGAAGAAAATGAAACAAAAGGAAGAAGATGATGAATCAACCTCAGAATATGAATAATTTGGGGGCCAAGGAGCTCCAGACAAAGGAAAACATGATTCTCATTTTCACAGTTCATCCTTCATTTTTGAATACCTATCATCATCTACTGCCAAGATGCAAAGATTAAAATCTGCTTTCCATTTGTTTTCTCATGTTTCAAGAGAGTTCAAAGGGATCATTGGTCCCAGACTGAAAGTGCATTACTCTCAGAGCATACAACACGAGAGTTTGTAGGGAAGATCAGAATGAAGGCATTCATGAAATCATGTTTTTTTTTCTGACAGTAAAGGACAAGGAAGGAGACAAAAGCTATCCTTTCCTCAGAGTCCTTAAAAGTATCTTCTTCCTTGTTTATTTATTCTGGAATTCCTGTTTCTTTCTCAGTTTCATCCCTTTCTCTCTTTCTGCATCATAAGAACAACAAGAAAAAAAAAGAAAAGAAAAAAAAAAAGAAAAAAAAAAGAATATTCTGACTGAAAAGGACAAGCAAGGAGTGCTGGCTTGATATTAAACAGCACTCAGCACTGGGGTAGTCAGAATCTGGTTGCTGCTTCTGCCACATTTCATGTACGATCTTTCAAGGTCCCTTAGGCCAACTATGCCTAGGTTGCTCACTTATTATAAGGGTTATCTTCTCTATTGAGTTTGCAAGCTCTCTATAGCCAAGGCCACCCTCTCACTTTGTGTTGTTACCAGCAGGCACAGCCTCTCACAACACCTTGGTTCTCTAGACTTCAGCATCTAGATATTTCTGTATTCTATGCTGTAACAATGGTACCACCAATCTTCCAGATCCCAGGAAATCTTGACTCCATATACAATATCTACATAGAGAAACTCCTTACATCATGAGTTTGATGAGCCATATAAATATCAGTGACCTGGCATCCTGAGGAGCAGAGACTTTTGCACCCAGCTGGCATAGAAAAGCCCAGCAACACAAAGCTACACAAATCTGTCGTATATGAACTGGCCAGAGGCACTGAAGATGAACAAAGGTGAGCAGAGCAGTGGTGCCTGGCAGGATGGGGGATGTTCCATCAGTACTTGCACAATTCCAATGTGAGGAGCCAGAGGAATTGGGAAAATAAGAGGTACCCCCATTTCTTTGGCTAGCTCTACCAACATACTCTCTGGTCTCTCCTCACCAAAGTGGCCAGCTGGTTCTAACATCCTTCAGTCCTGGTGACGAACCATTTTGGACAGATGAATCCAGGCCTCTGTATTTGTAGCTAGTTGCAAAATACGGGATCTCCCTATCTGGATCCCTCTTGCCCTGGCACACCACCAAATGCATGGATCTGAGAGCATGTCCCATTAACTCAACTGTGTCAGTGTGAAGCTGCATTTATCACTACCAGATGATAGATGACAACCTACAGATTTTGATAAAAAATACCAAACTAATACCCTGAAATGGTAAAATTCTTGGCATTAATAGATTCATGTCCAGCAGTGAGGCTTATATAGGAAAAGGTATTTGTGTTTTAGAATACATTAAAACCTGCATCTTGTTTATCACTTTTTTTGGTATCATTAAAAGTCAAATAAGGCTTTATTTTTTTTGCATCTTAGTTGGAGGTATCATTACATAGACATACCTATGTGTATGCAGGATAGATTTGAAATTAAATGGACAAGTATGAATCCATATTATAAATGTATAAGTATATATGTAGGTGGGCATGTAGATTAATTTTATCCTAAATACTGCAAATGTACATGCATGTTCCCATATGCATATTTATGTGTACAATACAAAGTAAATTAAAGCTTCATATCCACTCAAATGATAGTACCTAACTATTGATACATATAGTCAACATGAAAATACCTACAACAAAGTCAAAATCCAATAGTTTTCAGATGAATGGTACTGTTGCTAGAAATGCTTATAATCCTGTAACACTACTTTTGATCTATTATGCTCCTACATAAAGAAAAAGGGTGAATTTTATTAAATGTAAGAAATTTGAGCCTATAAACAAAGACACACCACAACTTTCCTGTAATTCTGTGGGTATGAAAAATGCCAGTATTTTATTTTTATTTAAAAACATACCAATCGTTATTATGTAAAATATATTAAACAAAAAACAGCCATTTCCTTTTATTTATTTTGTTTTTCTTGAAAACCCTGCTTTCCAGCCTGGAAAGCATTTTAACAATAAAAATATGAATAAAATACAAATCATTTCAAAATGGGCTGCAGCTCTAGGGAACAGAAAAAGAATGTGTATAATTAAAGACTACATCATAATGCCTACGAAAAGGTCTGATTGAAACATTTCTCATATGATTTCATTGTGCTGAGGCCAAAACATTTCACAGAAGTATAAGAGTTGAAAAGGATGTTTGCAACGGGAAATATTTTTAGTCCAGATTCTCAACTCAGAAACAAACACAGTGAGCGAATAGCTCACATTTTTAGAGCTACAGTCATTGCAAGTTGAGGCTTTAGTTTCTCTCTGTCCATTTCAGAGAGAACTACAAGGAGATGCTCAGCCCTGAGGGAAGGAGTCAAGGGTTCCCAGCCAGGGTTGTGACAATTTAGCTGTCAGCCTAATCACTTTGAAAACTTCCAAGACAAAAGGGTCTGAAGTTTTATAAGCTTTTTTCCAAATATTTTTGAAATACCGCTTTGGATCTTAGGGCAGTCCAACACAATCCTGCCTCCATAAAAGCACCACAGAATTTCAGCACTGCAATGAAAAGAGGATCTTGGAAAATCGAATGCTGTCATAAAACAGAACTGTTAACTTCTTTCAGTTTTGGAGCTAAACTAAAACTGTTCTCATCTCTTAAATTTTTGAGACAATCTGAAACCCCAACTTTTTTGTAATGAAGCATATTTTCTTCTCTCTTTATATTTACATATAAATAAATATTATGCTGAAATCTGTATCTTCATGCTTTAGTTGCTGGCTTTTCCTGATATTCAATGTTATGATTTTTAGATTTTTTTCCTATTTGTTATATGGAAGGAATGAATCAAGAATTCCCAATTCATAAGGAATATGTCCCATGCTTCTGAGGTGTTTAATTAGCATCATCTAGGAAACAATGCAACTCTGCTCTTTGAAGCTGTCACAGGGTACCTTGGCTATATTCTTAATAAGAAAGTCAGAGCTATGTATTCAAATTTGAACCCTCCCTGCATCCTTCCTGGAAAGCCATCTTGTCTAACTCAGTGGTCTTGCACCATGCAGAGACTCTAGTGTCATCCCATGTGCTGTACAGCCTTAGTTATGTGATAGCAGTACCTATGGCTTATTGGGTCTCAGCAGAGATTTGGCTACGTGCAGTGGCGACACAGCGCTTTTGCCTTCTGGACTAGAGCTATATGAGTTAGAAGTAGGTTTACTTCTATTTATTTACTAATAAATGATCACTGCTCATTTATTGCCATGTAACATCTTCATTGAAAAGCAGCAACTCCAAATGTGTATGGCTGGATTGCTCATATTAGAAAACAGGCAAGAAAAAAAAAAGCCCTTGACTTTTAGCCAAGAAGCCCAATGGCATTCCTCAGGGCAGGAAGGGCATCTCAAAGCAATCTGGAGACCTCTAGGAGCAAACAGCCATGACGTGTCAAGACAGCTACTGTACCATGATTAAGAAGAACTTCTTATATTTGTGAGCAACCTCAGGTAGAGTTAGACACTGTTACAAAAATAAATTAATAAATGACCCACAGAACTGACAATATAAATGAATAGCAGAAGGAAAATTCTTTCTTTTTGTTATCTGACCATAAGTCACATGCAATATCTGACCATAAGTCACATGCAAAAGAACAGATCTTGGAGGAATAATTAAATGCATAAAGACGAACTTCAAGCCCCTGACATAAACCTAAGAACAAAATACATTTTCTATTTGTCTTTGTCAAGAACACCAGAGTCTGTAACAGTGCTGTTGTGGAGAAACTATCCTACAATTAAAAAGAGGAATTTACACACAGAAAATGAGCATGTCCTCTTAGATTTAGAGCCCATACAGGGCTTTCTGATAAAACAGAAGAACATCCCACACAGTGCAGAGGTAAGAATGAGCTTTGTGGCCTCATTTACCAAAATATTTCAGACACATCTTTGCCTACAGGAGAAATATGTGCAAACACATATGTCTGGGGAAAGACAACTAAATTACAGAATGGCAGGAAGAGATACATAACCTAGAAATGTACCAAGGGCAAGGAACTTTTGCTGAAAAATATGAGAATGGCACACCATGGACTCATTGGAAAGACTAAGAACAAGTTATTTAAAGTAGGATTGCCTGTGTGCTAATGTTCAACAGCTTCAATCCAGCATGCAGCTAGGAAGCAAGGCTGTAATAACATCCACCTTGGATGGGTTGTTGTTCAGCTGAAGCATTAGAAAAAGATGGAATATCTTGAGTAGAGCAAATGGACAGGCTAATGCCCCTAGAGATCACAAAGTCAAATCACATTTCAGCTGATATTGATCTGAGGGAGATGACCCTGTTAGAAAAGGACCATCAGTGGAAATTAAAGAAATTGCTTTGCAGACGAACTTGACAGGTAGCCCAATTTTTTGGATTAAATGTTGGGTTATTACTAGTGATTCATCAAAGACTGTTCCATGGTAGCAGCACTACTCTTCATATTAACTGTCATAATATCAAAGAAAGAGGGGACAGAGGTCAGAAGTGCATACACCAGCCATTTTCTGGACATGGAATGACAAGAAGCTTCCAGAGAGAAAAAAAGTTGAGATCTGCAAGTCAGACTGGGACACACATGTAGACAAAAGCAAAGTCCACAAGCAGGAGAGCAAAAATGTAAACGCCCATGCTTTCCACAGCTTTCAGGTGGGAGAAGTGGTTCCACCTGGGACTACTGGCTTTCAGTAGGCAGAAGCAGAGACTGAAGGAGAGAGATTGCTTTGCCTTGCACCACATCATGTTCAGAGAAGGAGCTGGCTCAAGGTCAGTCATTGCTAGAGCAGTGGAGAGTACAGTCCAGATGTAGAAGCCAATCTGGTCATTCAGAAGAGCATGGCGAAGCAGGACATCAGCTCATTTGTCAGGAGAAAACAGAGCATATCCTCATGTCCAAAGGTCCTAGTGTGGATTTTGTTTTTGCTTTAACAGACATTGTCAGACAGTTGAATAATCGGGACTATGTGTTGATTTGCAGCTCAGGTACACCTTCTATTTTTTCTTGTTTAATGTATTTAGGCATTTCCAATCCATCGGATCACCTTGGTAGTGGATTCATGCTAAGGATAGTACAATACTGAACAAAAGGACTTCAAACTCATTTAATGATTTCTCTCTCCCTGTCCCTTCTCTCTCTCCTTTCCTCCACTGTCATTTTTTCTCATCTTCCTTCACTTTTTTTCACTCATTAAAGTGCCATTTTATTACTGCACAGGCATTTGCAAATATATGGCCACTAAGTAGTGACCTAAAAACAGCAATATTAAAAAATTCTTGCAAGACCAGGGTGTCTTCAGTCTCAAAAAGATGAGACTCTGTGCTTCAGCTTGGTCTCTTGAGACATCTCCCCTTGGCTCTGTCAGTGTCATTATCTCTTTGGAGCAGTTTCTCACTGACAGGTCTTAGGCAAGGGTCAGGATTTTTAATTGCATTCTGAAATGAAGGATGCAGACCTACACTGTATCTGTCTCTTTGTTTAACAGGCAGGCAGCTATTTTCTGGATTTTCTGTGCATCTTTCATGCCCTTGCAGACCTTTCCTGCATAAGGGCTTAACAGCAGACTTAGCTTGATCTTGAGGGTTCACATGAACTGTTGCTGCAGATTTTATAATATTTGTAGTTGCCTTATTTGTTTTGGAAAGCATGAATTAAATGCCTATATTAATTACTGTAAGACAGCCACAGCAGCTGATTTGTCAAACCTATGTACATAAAAATTATGCTTTGAAATTAAATTTGCAAATACTGTAGAGTGATAAAAATGAAATATGTCTGAAAGTCATTTTATTTTGGGACACAAAGAAATATAACATTTTAAATTATTTCCTTTTAACCATTAACGTCAATCATGTTGGTATTAGAGACCTTCAAATCACTCTTTAGTGGGGGAGAGAGTATTTTTAATGTATTTCTTTAACTTCCTAAAAAATTGAAGGGCTTTCTGCAAGATTTCACTACACAGTATGCTGGCTGCACTACTAATTAAAAGCTGCTAGTTTCTAAATTAACTCGTGAGTACCTACAGTGATGGAAATTGCCTTCTTAACAGTATTATTTACTGACAAAGCAGGTGATGACCTGCTTGTATCTCCAGAACAAGTTCATCAGTTTGGCCTAATGGCTACTGCAGATAAACACTCTGATATTTCATTATCATGCTGCCTGTAGAACAATGAGCTAATGAAAAAAAAAAAACAAAACAAAACAAAAAAAAAAACCACAAAAAAACTAATCTCCAGCTTTCCAGCTAACTGAGGCTTCTAGGATGGCCAGTGTGACTCATTCTTGGTCAATAGATGCATACCTGACAGCTGCCATTAATAACTATTAGAGTACTGTTTGAGCTCCAGGGCGAGACATGCTTTAATGTTCTAAAAATAAGATATTATCATTCTTCAAGAGTAATAGTTTAGGCGGCAGTGGTTTCAACCCTCTTGGTCTGACTCTTCAAACTGACATCATTTAATCTAAATGTCCTGTCCTGCCAGGTCTCCTTTTGGGTATGCAGTATGATGAAAAAGCTCAGAAGTCATTAATACAAATGTTTCTATAGAAAGTATTGGTCAGGTACATCTAGAAGTGACTGTCTCATACATTACCTGCTGGGAAGACAGACATAAATCCTAAGCCAGCAAACTCATCACCACATCTCATGCTACCAAAAGACTGGATGACAACATTAGTACACTGGAAAGCTTCACCACTAAATTGAAAGAAAAATGAATTTGCCTCTTGCTGAATGCTGCTGCATCCTCTGGTAAACAGAAATGACTTCAGAGAAATTTCAAGACCATTTTTGAGAATCCTATTCAGCTTTGGTTTTGGTTTTACTGGAATTTACAAATACAGATTGATGACCGAGAGTCTTTGAAAGATCTCCCCACGTTCTGGTTTGGTTTACATAAGCTGATGCTCTACATTTTTATAACTGATTTAATTTTAGGGTCAGCCAAGTTTCCATTCTCCCAGCAATTACAATATTGTGTGGTCCACTTCTGTGCACAGAGAATTCGGCTCAGAATCTTCCTGGTCTAATGTACTTAGGAGACTTTTTTTTTTTTTTTTTTTTTTTTTTTTTATATTTTTTCAAAATGGTTTTTNTTAAATTTTTTCCAAATGGTATTGACTCTTTCCATGATTCTGTTCAGAAGCAAGACTTTGTACTAGATAGGAAGAAGATTAGGAGGATTCACAACTGTCCTAGTTTGAGGTAAAATGAACCAATTTTCTGTTTTACAATTTTACTTTCTTAGCTAAGCCTCTTCTAATTAATAAAACTCTGAAATTAACAGCACATTGTTCAGAACTGTTTCGTCTCTCGGTGATAAGACCTGATTATACCAAGGGATGGTATGCAGAGAGGCCCTTGCTTATACTTATTGCTATAACAACCAAGGTCAGGTAATTTTGTCATTTGCCCTGTTGGAGGGTTGGAAGTGGAAAAGCGTAAAGGGGTCCCACCTGCAAGGAGGGACAGACAGGACAGGTGACCCAAAACTGACCAACACG
>VZRU01020008.1:295413-306493 GCA_013398155.1 Pedionomus torquatus | reverse complement strand
AAGTAGTTTAGTTTTTTCTAAACTCTTGAATTTCTTTAATTTCTTCCTCTCCTCTCTTTTTCTAAAAGGGGGGTGGGGGGGGATATCTGTCAATCTGGTTTTGGTAAATTTGGTTGGAACCACAACAGATTTATTGGCACTCAACATGGAGCTTGATTGTGGTACAACTAGACATGACAACAATGTTCTTCTTTTTCTTTAATGTGATATTTTTTCCCAGAAATTAAGTTCTTGACTATGTCCAGAGAGGGATTTTTTGTGTCAATCCCCATGTAAAAATATTTGACCAATGAGCAGTGAATAGCGTTGGAAATTAAGCATTTAATCCTGAGTTAAAATGAGGGAAGATAGTGGGAAGTATTTTGTATAAAGCAGCTGCATCAATAACTCCTTTACTGAGGTTTTGAAGTGTTGACTAGCAAAAGCGTTTTCAAAGCCATGAACCTAAGTAATTTAAATGGTTAATTATGAAACTGGAAAAATGTTATGACTTCTTGGCATAATACTACCTCAGACACCAAACTAACCCTCTTCATTTAGCTTGCTTCCTCCTTCTGTTATTTCCAGCTTGGTGCTGAAGATTTGCCTGCACAGCACTCTAAAACAATGTGTCCTTGTATGCAAAGGAGGTCAATGATTCACACACAGGATTCTCCAGGGTCTTGTGAGCTGCTTCTGAATGACGGAAAAGGGGACCTGTTTGAGGAATTTTAACTTCTTCCCCTTTCTTCTGCTTAATATCTCATAGTTGGTGGATCATCACAGCCTTTCCAGTAATCTCCAGATTACAGGTTAAGAAACTCTAGGTCCTGAAGTCAGGATACATCTAAACCAAAATGCATACAGCTTCGACGTGCTTTATGGAGATTCAGTGACCCATGTTCTAGATCAGGGAATTGGTCTGAGAATGCCAAAGTTCCTTTCTAACTGGTTTGCTAGGCTCTTATCTCTATGACTCAGAGAAAGCAGGGCTGCTACATGCCATGCACTAGGATCTGATCCCAACCTAGCTAGATCCGAAACATTTATCTGAACTTAAGAGTTTAGAATAAAACAAGACACCTCAGACATGTCCTGACCTGTCCTGTTTCCTCTTATTGTGGTTTCTTCACGTTAGTAGGATGAAGAAAGAAGTTTACACACTTCATAAATGGCTATAGTGAAAACATCAGACTGCCAATCTGTCTAATGTGCTCTTCCACAATTCAGAAATCTACACCATTAACAACTTACAGCAGGTTGGTTGGGGTTTTGGTTTATTTGCTTTGTTTGTCTTGTATTTTGCTTTTGCTTTCTTTTTTTTTTTCTTTTTTTCTTTCTTTTTTTTTTCTTTTTCTTTTTTTTTTTTTTTAATTTTTTTTAGCCATACATTCTTTCTGCTGGCTGAAATAAATATGACTTCCTTCCAAGACAAACTATTTGGCCAATGAAGCACTGGCCCTCTTTAACCAGGGAAGAAGCTGTGGAGAAGCTGTGGAGAATGAGAATCCCCAGCATTTCTCCATGTACAGTACTGCTCACAAGGGAATTATGTAAGTTATGGGTTTATTATTTTTTTGTGGTTTAGCATGACATGAGACTAAAGGTGGACTGTTCTTCTTGTCCCATGTGTGCAGCATGATATTGCTGTCTTTATTACTTTGGAACTTCAGGGATTAAAGCTATTTGGAATATAAGAAGAAGCAACAAGTGACTCTTTAATTAATCCCTGGTTATCCCATCAGCTGATAGAAATAGAAATGGAAAGAACATTATGTTCTCATACAGAAAAACCCCACAACCACAACAAATCAAAAAGTCTTTTAGCTCATTGTTTCCTGCTTACCTTGGAGACTAAAAAGGAGTTAAAACCACTGTGAAATGACTGCAATCAAAGAAAGTTCTGATTGTCTCAAATGCTGATTTACAGCCTTTGCAAGATTCTAATCAAGAGTGAAATTAACAGTGTAAAAATAAGACAATGTTCTTTGTATTTTTTAAACTAATCTCTTTATAAGCCTTCTGAAAGGTTCCTATGGCCTTCTCACTAGGGTGTATGTTATCTGCAAGTACAAAATGGACAGAAAACACTGCTCAGCTACTTAAGTAGGCCCTGTACTCACAGCAGACAATAGTTCAACAAGCTCTAAATAGAGATGATCCCACCATTTCCACCTTTGCCTTTCCCAAATTAGAACTACTAAGGAACTACACCGAAGAAATAACTTTGGTTCTGGGTATGAGTTTATAATACATCATATTAAACTTATTAGATAAAATGAATGACTTACGTATCTGAGGTATATGAGAAAAGGTTACAGTATGTATGGTTTGAATTAAATGTGGAATTTTGACTTCCATTTATTTCTGTTTAGATTGCTCATTTGTAAGCTTTTTTCTTATACTTACAAGACCACCTGAGGTTTATGTTTAATCTGAAGAAACATCAACTTCGTTGTATGGAAGGAAATTAAACAAGGGCTGTAAAACACAGTTCTCCTTGTATATGTAATCCTCTCTATCTCACCAAATACCTCTGCAATAGCAAAAAGTATTACATGTTTCCAAGCTCTGCTTGTCAGAGAAGGTGACAAGGTGACAATGGCAGAACTCAGAGATCTTCGAACAAGTGGAAGAGAGGGATTTATCTGCAGGATAGTGCTCTAAGACAGAACAGAAAAGGAAACAAGAGCATCCCAAGCTTTTGTAGTTCTAACAAACTCAGCTTTCATTTATGTCCAGGAGAAAGATGTGTAAACACTTTTCTCCATCTAAAGAGAAAAAAAAAAAAAAAAAAAAACATTTTAAAAGTGGAAACATTGTACTGGAAAATGTTAATACGTAAATATATTTTTAAAGTCTCAGTCCTGCTATGGTCATGATGCAATTATGAAGCTAGCTGCTCCATAAAAACAGGAAAAAAACTAAGAAGTGTAAAGAAAACTTTGATGGATACTAAGAAAAGTTAAAATTATAATCAGAAGTAGAGAGAATGTTTCTGAAGGCCACTATAAGAATAAACAAATGTAGTGTAGGATAGCAGAGTTTCTGTTGATGCCAACTTCATGAACTTTATTTAATAAAAGAAACCTTAGAGAGACTTGAAGAGATATATTTAGAGTTCCATCTGTAATTGACTGTATCATCTTCCATTGCAGGACAGTGTTGTGTAAATAGCACAAAGAAAAGAGAAGCCATCTAAAATTGATTTTTTTAATAGACCGAAAATCCAGGCTTTTGAGGACACTATCTTTAATTCTATCATCAGTTAAGGTAGTTTAATAGACTGTTGCTTCCAGAATAAGACAGTGCCCCACCAAGGAACAGAATAGTGATATGCAGTTCCTTTCTGATTTTTTTTTTTTTTATAGTGTGGGGCCCATTTGAATGTATCTGGAAATTCAGATCTGTTGTAAGACTTTTCTCCATGAATTACTGTAATTTCACCACACAGACTTCAGACTAAAAACCACCAAAATTCTGAAACAAAAAAATTTCGCTCAAAAAAAATCTTAAAATAAAAAACTGTCTTCTTTATTTTGAAACCTTTATTTACTTTAAGAAGTTAAAAAAATAATCAAATTTAAAAAGATCTCACTGCAAAATAATTGAACACTTCTTTTAATGTAAAATACTTTCCCAATATTTTTTAATAAATCACATTTTAGCACAACCTATCTTTTTTCCCCTTTGCTTCAAAATAAGCAAAGAACTAGGGTCAGGTTTTTGTGCTGCCCAATCTTACTTCTACTTACCTTGCTCTGCTTTTACTTGAATCATTTTTTAAATTGCCTCTTATAGACACAAGCCTACAAAAAAGCAATTCCTGTATATGTCTGCCAGTCTCTCTCACTTCTACCTTTGCTCTGTATGTTTCCAACCCTTTGGCTCTTTTCAGCCATACTTGGCAGAATGAAAAAATATAGAAGACAACAACCTCACTAGAAGCCAGGTGATGTGAGGCCTTGGTGAGCTCTCTGATATTATTTTGTTAGGTACCAACAATGTCCATGAAATGAAAGTCTTAATGAATGTTGTGGATAGTGACATAGGGTTTGTGTAAAGCTTGTGAACTTCCAGGTTAAGGCCATGAAGGCAGGCTGTCTCTACACTGTATGATACCAGAGCACAGGTATGATTTGTAATGTTCTGAGCTTCGTTCTGTGTTCCTACAGGGGTGAGAAGTGGTGGACATGTCAATGTCTGTTGTGCCTTAAGCTTGAAGCTGGACATAGTTAGAGATGAGGCACAGATACGTAACTGTGCTGCCTGGGAAAGATACGTATCTCCAAGACTTGTGGGCAGTGTGGATTGGTTGTTGAGGCACATACTTTGCTTCCATTCTCCTTTTCAGATTTTTAGTACAGTAGCTTCTCTGAAGACCAAAATGGGGTGAATGGCTTCCATAGACAAGAGTAATATCTTTTCCTTTTATTAACTGCTTGTGAGGTACATCATGCTTGGAAAAGACTGAGCTATATGTGAATCACGTGTCTATTAATGCTTCATCATTAATGGGAATTTAGATCACTCTTTTCCTTGATTTACATACTTGTTGTGGAAGTCAGGCAGGTCTGTATACTAAGTATACTCTTGACCATTTTTCCTAGAAGGAAAGGGTATGACTTCTTGGGCGCTCTAACATCCACCCAGCCAAACCATCCAGATCCTGTTCATGGAGGTGGAAGTAATCCTGTTGAATGGTGACAGAGGGATGCCTCGACTGGCTTGACACTTGTTTCTTTTGCGCTNTTGGCAAAAAAAAAAAAAAAAAAAAAAAGAGAAAGGATTGCTGCATATAAGATACATGCAACCTTTTCAAAAAAGTAGTCTTATTCTTGAACTTTCGAAATTTAGTAGAAAAACTTCAAGTTGGCATGAAGACTGAGTCATGTAGCATGCAAACAGGAAACAACAGGAGGCTGGTCCCTAAGAAACTGTCTCAAAATATCAGTTCAAATAAACGTATGGACTAGACAGGGGTGTCTAAAATTTTCATCATGTAATCCTTTTTTTTCCAATAAATTTTATACAACAAATATGGACTAAACAGTGGGTCGGTACCTTAGTGAAAATTTAACTTCTGATATTTGTAAAATGTGGAGCCTGAAAAATATTCACTTTCCTGGTCCCAGAATGTTTTAAAAAAGTTCTAAAGATAACTTGACATTTACTTTTGTGTCTGCATCTGATGAGGATTGGATTTTCAAATCATTTACAGTAAGAATCATATTGAGGCATATATAATCTACCATCAAATCTTACTTTGGGTTTGGTTCTTGTGTTTCAGATTCTGAGTAGATGATAATACAGTATGAAAACTAAAAACTATTTGCATTAATGTATTTCCGATAGCTAAACTTTGGCATGAACATCATTAACTGGGTGTTACTCCAACCCAAACAATTCATAGTACTCACTCATTATATGCCTCCTTTCACTTCTTACCAAGGAAGTAGCATAATCCATCACAGAGTACATAACACTGAAGTTAAGTTGTAATGGAGGTGCACAGTGCCTAGAAAATGTAAGCTATCTTACACAGAACATTTCTCTGATACAAAAATACAGTACATGAAAAATCTGTAAATGAACAATTAAAGGACAGAGTTATTTCATTCGTGTCATATTTTTCTTCTCCCCTGTCAAGCAAATTACCATGAGATTATTGGCAAAGTATCCTTTGAATAAGAAATTGATTTTATAGTCTTGTGATTTGTTATTTTGACCTTTACATGTATTTTTGCAAATTTTATTGGTGACAACGTTAACGTTCAGTAGTTTATGTAAATTATATTTGGGTTAATGAGACATGAAGGATTATATGGCAGTGAAGGGTTGGCTGAATCCTTTAGTGCTTCATCTCTAGACATTCTATTGTTTGCAATAACAAAACAGTACATTTCAGGGGGTGTTTAAAGAAATTTTATCAGGATTCTGATATGTTAACTGCATATTATTTAACACATATTCATCCTTCATTTAAAACTTCCTTTTAATGGATAGTAAAACATATTTATAATAAGGACAAAATAATCAATTGATGTAAATAAGTCTTAGCTGATCTAAGATCAGAGAGATTTTCCTTGCTCTCATATCTTTTCTTCCATATGTCATCAATTTTCTGTGCTGCTGTTTCAGTAGCTTTATGCAAACCCAGCTTTTTGTTCTCGGTGTATGACTGTGTGTGCTTCTGCTACCATTGTTCTGTAATACTGCCTTTATTTCTCCTTCTTCTCTTAAAGTTCTCTTTCTCCAACATTCCCATGGAGGAAAAAAATATGCCCTCCAGGATCCAATGCTACATCTGAGATCACCTGGATTTTTAAGAAGATTAATGTATAAAGGTAAAGATTTATTTGGATCAGATATTGGACTAAGTCCTTCACTGGAGTCAAGGGAGCCAGACTGAGTTATCCCAGTGACTGAGTCATTCTTCGTGTGATTTTTCTAATCCTCCTAGAAAATTTCAAAACTGGCAGGAGTTGAGAGTAGACTTTCTGGAAAGCTGTCTCCCTCTGAGTGTGAAATTCAGATATTGAATGAAAAGCAAATTTAATTCTTAACTGTAAATTAACTATCACAAGCACATAATCAAAACAGAAGTACAGCTAATGATGAAATTAAACCAGTGTAAATTGTGCCAGTTTTAATACAATGTCAACTTGAACCAAGAACAATAAATACCTATGCTGTTGCATAAAAAATAAGTGCAAAAGAATATCTACTTTTGGTGAAAGAACATCAGTATTAAATCTAATGGTATATTGAAATTACCGGAAAAACACATTACTATGTTTTTTGTGGGTCTCCATTCAAGTAGATTTGTTATTATGTCTGTGAAAAAAAATTCTTTTTTTTTTTTTTTTCCCACCTACACATTATTTTAGCTGAAAATTCTTTAGATTAGAGATTAAGTTAGTACCAGCATTATTTACAGAACTGTTGCTTAGATTTCTGTAATGGATATTTGGAATAGTTCTTTCTTTTTTTTTGGAATTAACCATCACCACACTGTAATATGGTTTATTATTAACAGTTATCCATGCTTTATTTTCACTATGAAAGCTGACTTTTATAAGCAATGTTGCTAAACAAATCTGAGGCTGTAATTCAAGACCAGCCTCTCCTAATGTCTCCATCACTTGCATACCAATGCATGTACAGATGCAACCTTCTGCTGAGCTCTGAAGCACTCTCACATGAAAAATATAAACACACCTGGCAAATCAGCATAGGACCAGCACCTTTCTCCCATCAGTACTCATGCTCATAAATAGCATCTAAATTAACTGTGACTATACAGGACAATAACTTAGGCATGACTATGGACAGCTTAGTGAAACCACCTGCTGCAAATTAAAGGATCTCTTGGCCTCTTTCAGGGAAAGTCACAAGATTGCATGAGCTCTTTATGAAGCAGTTACTTCAGTCTACTGTGTGCATTGGGGCATTACTGATTTAATCACCCTCATGGTGTAGGTGTCTGAAGAAATGTGTGGAGGGAGAGGGTGTTTGGTATATAGCAGTCTGCAGTAAGACTTGCAGTCAGTCGAAGGTTTTACCAGATTGTTGCTTCCCACTGGCAGTTCTAGATCCCACAGCTAGACCAAATATTTCACAGTGTCATTGTGGTGATAATGTTTGTGAGAATTTGTGGCTGTATGGAAACAATCATGCTAGCTTCGCATTGGAGCAAATCTTGACATCTAGAGGGAATATTAGTAGATAAAGACAGAGGCATAGCTCCAGCAACATCTGTAACGTTGAGTCACAATTCTCATGCACTAATACCAGTGTAGCATGAAATAATAAAAAACAGTAGTGTTCATGCTATCTGTCACTCAAACAAGTTTCCTTAACACCTTCTGGCTACTTCTGCAAACAAATTGTTTTCCCGGTATTTGGAGACACTTGTATGAAGGCCTAAGGAGTTCACTGGCACCCTTTTTCTCAAATTACCCTTTTGTGCCACACACCTGTGCAGTGGTACAGGCATTTTCAATGGCCTGTTACCATTTTGAGTACTCAGAATATGTCATGGAATAGTAAAAAAGGGACAATAAAGACAATAATGCATTTTTTCAGACTTACTCAGACCTAGCAGAAAAAGAGACTTAACAGCAGTCTCATGATGTTGCTCTGATCTGGACAAGTAAAAATCAAAGTGTGATAGTCTTTAAGTATCTTGAGATAGGACTGCAAGAGTCTCATTCCCTACCAAACCAAATCTTGACACCTTCATAACCAGTGACTCTTCCAGAGACGGTGAGAATAGACGAGGTACAATCACTCTTCTGCCAACTTTATGCTGCTCTGAGCTTCTTCCTCTACAGGGAGAATTCTCTGTGTGTACACAGAAGTTTGGTTGAAGTTCACTAAATCAGAACAAGCTCTTACTTTGACTATGGGATCTGGCTGTGAGAAGTCCCAGCAGTGTAAAACAATGCACAACATTTCAGTAACTGCTGTGTTGATTCCTACCTTCCTTATTCTCAGTTATTCCACACATGTAACCTTTTATTTAGGATAGTTATATATTTTTGTACTTATAAGGATGTACTTGAATTACTTTCCATTTCTGCAAACTGCAAACCAAGATCTAATTATAAAAACTTAGTAAAACGATTCTTCTTTACCATGTTCCAGTGACTTAACATACCAAATTAAATCTGTTACACTTGTTAAAGCACCGATAAAATCAAGCCTGAGTCAGACACTCCCTATAGGGTATTCATTGGGAGTTTGTAAGAAAAAAACACCACACCAAGTAATTCGTATGAATGAAATGGAAATGAATACCTTTGCAATCTTTCTCCCCACATTCATTTATCTGGTTTTACAGAAGAGGTTATTGAAAATAAAAGTTCCAGATTATCTATACTTGACATACTTTGACAGGCTGAGAGAGCTGGGGCTGTTCAGCCTGGAAAAGAGAAGGCTCCAGGGAGACCTTCTAGCAGCCTTCCAGTATCTGAAGGGAGCCTACAGGAGAGCAGGAGAGGGACTCTTTGTCAGGAAGTGTAGTGATAGGACAAGGGGTAATGGTTTTAAACTGGAAGAGGGGAGATTTAGATTGGATATTAGGAAGAAATTCTTCCCTGTGAGGGTGGTGAGGCACTGGAACAGGTTGCCCAGGGAAGTCGTGGATACCCCATCCCTGGAAGTATTTAAGGCCAGGCTTGATGGGGCTTTGAGGAATGTTGTCTGGTGGGAGGTGTCCCTGCCCGTGGCAGGAGGGTTGGAACTTGATGATCTTCAAGGTCCCTTCCAACTCTAACCATTCTATGATTCTATGATTCTATGACTTGCTACTCACAAAATAAGGAAACTTGTTTTATAATATCTCAGTTAATTTAGCCTTGGCTGCAGTGATCACAATATTGTGGAGTATGGGATCCAAGTGATCATGCTGAAGGTTAGTACAAGCCAAAGGTTTTAGACTTCAGAAGAGCAAACTTCAGCTTGCTCATAGGTCCATTGGAAGGGATTCTGTGAGAAGCTTCCATAGAGGATAAAGGAGCCAGCAAGTGCTGTGAGTCTTTCAAGAGTGGTCTCCTAGAAGAACAAAACCAGTCCATTCTCTTTAAAGGTAAGGTAAGTAGATACAATAAGAGACCACTTGGCTTAATGGCAAGCTTCTGAGTCTGCTCAAAACCAAAAAAGAATCATACCAGCCATGGAAAAGTGGATAAATACCAGTTGAGAACTACAAGGGCATTGCCAGGGTGTGCAGAGATGCAATTACAAAAGCAAAAGTTCAGCTTGAATTGAAATTGCCAGAAATATAAAAAAAATATTATTGTTCAGATATTGTTCTTAGGCTGTTAAATAGAAATTGCTTTCCTTGAAAATGATACTACACTGATCTCCTGCTATATGTGGAATGTCTGGGATTGAAGACACTTTTCAATCACTGTGCTGATGCCAGATTGTTTTTAGTTATTGGCACATTCAAGACACAGGAAAAAGAGGAACTCGTGGGACTCTGCCAAAATGATAATTCTGGGTTTGATTCCTTCTGATTATGATTAGGAATTGAAATTAATATTCATGCTATATTTGTTCCTCCACCTTTTCACTTCTAGTGCATTTGAAATCAGCTATGTTGGCACCTTCTATTTGAAATCTTTGCAAAAATGGCCACGATTTTCCCATCAGCTTCGTCATGCAGAGGTCATAGTCTCTTTAGAGAGGTGTTCAACAATGTTTTTCTCTTCCACTGGCATGGCAAAGCAAGGTTCTTCATCTCTTCTGGGATATGAATGTGACTTGTATTGGAAAATGGCAGTTAATTTTAAACTGTATCATTTTAAAATTCAAAGATGTTGATGTAGCACCTCTGCTACGAGGATAGGCTGAGGGAACTGGGGCTGTTCAGCCTGGAGAAGAGGAGGCTCTGGGGAGACCTAATCACAGCCTTTCAGTACTTAAAGGGGGCCTACAGGAAGGCTGGGGAGGGTCTGTTCACAAAGGCCTGCTGCGATAGGATGAGGGGCAACGGACTTAAGTTGGAGAAGGGTAGATTTAAGTTGAATATTAGAAAAAAATTCTTTAAGGGTGGTGGAACACTGAAACAGGTTGCCCAGGGAGGTGGTTGATGCCCCTTCCCTGGAAATACTCAAGACGAAGCTTGACGAGGCCCTGGGCAACGTGGTATGGTTGGGGGTGTCCCTGCGACTGCAGGGAGGTCAGACTAGATGACCTTTGGAGTTCCCTTCTGGCCTAGATGACTCTATGATTCTATGTTGAGACTTCCTCAGATCTTTTGCATTGCTCAGATGGCTTACAAACAGCACATTGCTAATGACATGTATTTAAAAAATAAAGTGCGTGAGATGATTTGTCAGAACTTTCAATACAAGTTGAAGGTAAGGCAAAAATTAATGTAAAACATTTTCTGAAATCACAGACTTTCTGGTTGGAAGGGAAATCTTGAGATTATCTGGTGTAACCTCCCTGCTCAGTTAGGGCCAGAACAGGTTGCCCAGGATTATGTCATGATGGTTTACTAATCCATCTCCAAAGATGGAAAAATCACAACATCTCTAGACTACCATTTTCAGTGTTGACCATTTTCATAGTTAAAAAAAAAAAAAAA
>VZRU01020008.1:202286-294949 GCA_013398155.1 Pedionomus torquatus | reverse complement strand
TCTGGTGGGAGGTGTCCCTGCCCATGGCAGAAGGGTTGGAACTTGATGATCTTCAAGGTCCCTTTCAACTCTAACCATTCTATGATTCTATGATTCATTGTCTCTTGTCCTGCCACTGGGCACAACCGAGAAGAGCTTGGCTCTGGCATCTTCATTCCTTCCCATCATTGACGAGATCTCCTGGAGCCTTCTCTTTTCCAGGCAGCACAGCTCCCTCAGACTCACGTGAAAGATGCCCCAGTCCCTTGAACACCTTCATGGCCCTTTGTTGGACTTGCACCAGGAAATCCGTGTCTCTCTTTTACTGGTAGCTCAAAGCTTGACCCAGAACTCCAGGTGTGTGTCACTAGTTGTTGTGGCTTAGGCCAGATTGGCTAATCAGAAAGTTAGAAGAGGCCTAAGATGTAAAAATACTGAACAGAAAGGTGATTCTGTTTTACCTCAAACCAGGACAACAGCACCGAGCAGAGAAGGACTACCTTGCTCCATGGTCTGATGACCCTTTTTCCTAATGTGATGCATGATGCTGGTGGCTGCCTTTACCACAAAGACACACTTCTGGCTCATGGTTCCCATTAATGTATATTAATGTAATTATGGCATGCTATTAAATGCACTCTTTCCATGGAATAATAGATGTCCTGGTGGCATTAAAAAGGATATAGAGATATTTAAAATAATTTCAAAATGCAAAATTAAATGAGGCTTAAGAGAAAGAAAGCATCCGATCAGTTACCTAACCTGTTTTTTCATACCTCACTTGGACAAAAAGCACTCTGGTTTTCTACACATAAGCAGTGTTTTGAAAGTGTAATGTTCAATGCTTTGAAATGACAAACCAGAAATCATGCAATGCCTGAAATTATTTTTAGATCTCAAAAGGCATGCTAATAGTTTGAAGGCAGAGTTTCTAGGAAATAAAAGAAAGGAACTGTCAGAAAGATAATAGCTTTCTAACTCTTTGATTTTTTATTTTTTTTTTGTGAGATTAAGCAGATGGGCCTTAGGTTGAAAAATTAGTAATTGAGGCCTGCCCTTAAACTCCTTCCTAACTTTGTCTTTGTTTTGTTTCATAAACAAAGTTAGGGTAGCTCACACGAGCATCCACAATAATCTGATGAAAGTTATAATGCATGCAACAGCAAAAGTCCTCTGAATATATAGCTTGGAAATGTGCAACATACAAGAATTATCTTTACAGTGCAGTGGCCCTCAAAGTGTAGTAGTAACCACACTCAATAAACACAAGACTTCACCTGTTTCTCTCTCTGGACTCTGACTCTCTGGACTACCAGCACTTCTGGTAGCCTCCCATTTATTCACTGTGAGTCACGTTAAAGTACTTGAAAACAAATGGCAAAGTCATGTGAAGGTGCTGGACTTGGAAGGATGCTGGAGCAACAGTATCATTAAATGGGACAAACAACTCTAAAGTTATGCTGTTGGCATTTCTGTCATTTCTCATTGATAATCTGGGAAATTTCTTAGTGATCCTGAAGACATAAACTCATAGAAATGACAGCATTTATACTCTGATCACACACTCAGTGGCTCTTCACAGAGACTTTTATGCAACTAAAGTTCCCAATTGTGTGAGTGATACAAATTATGTATACATAGGATCCCAAGAAAAACCCTACTCATCAGAACTTTATGATACAAATTTACTTGTAGCCTCAAAGGTCAATAATTGAAAATCTGGGACCAATGTCAGACTGGAAAAATGCTTCAATACCATAATTGTAAATTGTCTTATAAGACCAAATATTTCTAGTCAGTCATCTTTTCCTCTGCTTCTCAGCTTTGTCATTATAAGAATCCAAGAAACAACATCAATTCTCTCCATGAATTTCCATCAAAATAAGATATTCCTTTCTCTGTGTTAAGTGTTCACCTGGCTGTCTGAAGAGAAAGAAAGTGGAAACAATAAAAGACGGAAGGAAGGAAGGAAGGAAGGAAGGAAGGAAGGAAGGAAGGAAGGAAGGAAGGAAGGAAGGAAGGAAGGAAGGAAGGAAGGAAGGAAGGAAGGAAGGAAGGAAGGAAGGAAGGAAGGAAGGAAGGAAGGAAGGAAGATTATAAATATGGACCCTTTGGGGCTCCACCCAGATTTTAGTGAGGGAGAGTGCATTGGCTGCAGCTCACCTGATAACCTAATACACTAGAGGTTCTTCAACCACACAGTAGACCTAGCAGTCATATCTACTAATTCACTTTAGAAAAAAAGCCTACCAACTGGGAAGCATTAGCATAGGTCCTTACTTTCAGCCAATGTCTTATTGAAGTTCATTGGTCAGTTTGCTTTTAACTGAGAAAGGAGATTTCTCACACTATTTTGAGGAGGGACTATGGAAGTGTGTGCAATATTCCACAAAGCAGCTTTGCTCTAAAAACGGTAGTCGTCAATGTGAATCAGAAAACTGTAATCAGGAGTTTTCTCCATGGTCATAAGAAGTAAACCTGGAGACATTAAAATACTTTTTACTGTTATATCTGACTGCAGCATCAACAGATTAATTGTTCCCAGAATACTCTGACTCCTAATATAACATCCCTGGTTAGTAAGGTAATTGAGAACATTCAGCATACACTATTTATGGTTATGATGTCTCTCCTACTAAGTCTATTATGACAGCAGACTCTTCAGAAAACAAATCAATGCAACAGCTAAATACCATGACACTGAAAAGGAAAAAAAGTCTTTTTTTGACTGCTACTTTTTCTTCCTAGTGATAATTGTACAATATTATGAGCAAAGGAGATCAGGCATAGGACAAGTCTTCTACAACTACAGATTCATAGAATCATAGAATGGTTAAAGTTGGAAGGGACCTCAAAGATCATTGAGTTCCATCCCCCCTGCTATGGGCAGGGACACCTCCCACTAGACAAGGTTGCTCAAAGCCCCATCCAGCCTGGCCTTAAACACCTCCAGGGATGGGGCATCCACAACTTCTCTGGGCAACCTGTTCCAGTGCCTCACCACCCTCACAGGAAAGAATTTCTTCCTAATATCCAGTCGATTCACAGTGAACAGCCTGATTCAGTGCATATGATTTCCATCCTGTTTTCATTCTTCTTCTATTCCATCCATTCCTTTTTCTGACTCCTGTGGAAGTGTACCCCATCCTATGAAATCTTTGATCCTCTCATTTGGTTTGACTCATACATAGAAGCTTCAGGTTAGTAAAACCTAAAGGCTTGACTTCCCTTTTCTCTGCCTCTGTGGAGACAAAAAGATAGATAAACTCAGAAGGCACTTTTCCGTGGCTCAATTTGTGGGACTAGATTCATTGCTCAGTTTTTGTCATCGCTTAGAGATCGTGACAAGGTGTGATGGTACCTGACTCCTCTCTGTTCTTTTACTGCTGCTAAAGAAAAAGCAGGCTCTAGCATTTATTTCTCCCAGATCTCATTGGAATGGTACAAGGGACCAGTAAGAGCTGTTGTGATGGATAACCATTCCCTTTAGCATTAAGCCACATGAATGATCTGTCCACGTTCACAGAGTCACAGATTAGGTGAACAGAAAACTTTGCTGTTGTAAGCTTCAGAATCTTTCTTGCTGGACTGGATGGTAGTGATACTACTCTGTGTGGTTAGTGCCCTGAGCAGGCTGTCACACAGAAAGTGTGGAGGAGTAGGGTGTGAAGTTTGACTCAATATATTGTGGAGTTCAAATAGCTGATCCAAAGAATAATTTTTAACTTGCTACAAAGAAACACACATGAAGAGCCAGGAGATTCTTCTTTTTTCAATAAACCAATCCACAGCAAATTATATCATCAGAAGTGTCTAGAATGGTGTGACAGAGATCCCTACACTACCCCTGAATGAGCTGGTGTAATTATTTGGAGAAAGTAGAATATTACAGAGATATTGGTTTGGAGCTAAATCAGAAAAGTTGTGGTAGTGTGCCATAGAGTTCAGGTGCTTATTAACTCTTGTCTCTACATCTATCTCACCTAACGTTAGCTAAGGCATTTTAATACACAGGACAGTGTTTGTTTATCCTTCAGGGACTTCTTCCTCTGCTGGGGACACGTATATGAGTCACTCCTTCTTATTCAGCCCTTGCCTGGGCTGGCAAGAAGCTACAAAAAACTGCAAGTAAGAGTTTCATAATCTGATTCAATGATATTATTTAAAAAATATTTTCTCTAAGACACATAGCCCTGTATTGCCTGCTGAGGCCTTATCCTTGGTCCCAGAGTATTTGGCTGAAATGCCTTGGGTCCAGTCTGATGCCCACTGGCAAGACAAGTATAAATACAGTCTTAATGAACACTTTGACATACACTTAGATCAAAAGGGAAGTTTTTCTTTTCATTTGACTGTCTTTGGATGAGCTTTTAGCATTGTCAAACCTGTAAGAATTTTCACTTGAAAAGAAGTTTTGAAAATATGTTAGACCCAAGCAATAAACATATGATGATGCAATAAATAAAAACTGGCTGGTATAAAGCAGTACTGGGATTCAAGCAGCTAAACTTTATGAAAACAGTATAATTGTGAATAAATCTCCATCTGCAAGTGTAATTTGAGGAAGCAGAAATGATTGTAGCTTCTATCGGATCTCCATTATCACGGCTTATTTTTATATCAAAAATTACCTTTAAAATGGTATAACATAATATATTAACAATTCTGAAAGTCAACAGATTATACATAGAGTAAGATATCACTTACTGGGAGCATGTACGGTAGAAGTTGGCTGCCCTGAGTTCTGGCTTGTGCTCTCTTTTTATTAATTGAGTAGTTAATTTGGTTTCTATCATAGGAAGAATAAATCGTATTATGAAAAAGAAGCATAGTCTTAAAAACACTTGTGACAAAGAGCCAGCCAAAAAATTGCCATACATTTATAGCTGCTATTACTTTGAAAATATATTGTCTGTGGACTGTTGCTGTCTCCCACTCAGAAACAAGGCGGGAAAAGTGACTCAGATTTGTAAATCCCCAGCGGTGCAGACTAAGGTGTGACAAATCTCAAGATCTGTATACAAACGTTTATTACGTTAGTAACCAGGTCCTAACTAGGCCCACAATAATTAGTTAGGTATATTACAAATTATGGCAAGCAGGAAGGTATGCATTTTGTTAGTTAGCAGCAGGTACACAACAATCTATGGCAAGTATATAATGAGTTATAGCGGGCAGTACAGTATACCTTGTGTTACTTCTTTGAAAGGAAAGAAAAAAAAGGAAGAAAGAAAAAAAATGAAGGAAAGAAGGGATGAAGGGAAAAAATGAAGGGATAAAATGAAGAAAAAAATTAAGGGATAGAGAAGGAGAGATTGTCAGGGAGAGAGATAAAGAGATTACCAGTCCTAGTTCCAGCGTTACCCTGATCAGTTGCAGGTCATAGAAGGGCTCTTCTGGATCTCTTCCAGGAAAAATCTTACCAGGTCACAAATGTTCTTCTTTCCTCAGTGAAAGTTTTCCCCCTTAAATGTTCACCCACTCCTAAGGGCAGTTTCTGGGTGATGTGCAGCATGATTTGGGTGGGGAGATAAGAGCTATAGTCATATATGGTTAGCAGGACCTCAATAATCTTCATTAGTGTATGCAGGTGTGTGAAATTTAATATACATTTTACAGATAATGAGTCAAAAGTCAACACTGGGCAAAGTGTCTTTTTTTGGAGAATCATCTTGTCCTTCATGGGAGAGAAAACAGTCTTCTTTAAGACTGTTGAGACTCTAGCGTCTCTTTCCCATAGTAGCACAAGAGATAAGCAGGTATTAGCCTTAATGGTTCTTTGAGCAGGAGTCTTGGTGCTGTGATTTTTGAGACATTAGAAGTCTCTTCAGGCTCTTTTGTTTAGGAGAAAATATGAGTGGTCCCTTACAACTGAACAAAAAGTGTGTTCACAATGCTAAAGGGAAGCAGAAATTCTCACACTTCCTTTGCGGTCATCTGGGTATGAATAGATTCCTAAAGGGGAAGGAGATTTTATAAATCTCAGAAATACACCCTGTACACCCCAAAACCCACAAACCAGAAGGCTGGAGGAATGCTGATGGAGAGTGGAGTGATCCTGAGCTTTGCCCCTTACCAATGCACTGTCCAAGGCAGCTGGGCTAGAACACATACACAGAAATTATTAGCTACTATTAGACAATTTGTATCACTACAGTTCCATTGATTTTCACTGGAAATATACTGGCTATACATCAGCTAAAGAACTGGTTTGAAAATCCAATTTATTTGCTGAGGCCATAACTATTTAGGGATAGGCTTCAAGTGAACAAAGGTACAGAAGCAACATATAAGTGGAATTTGATAAGGGCTTTATCAGCTCTTGAGACTGAAAGACATCACCGCAGGGAACGATTTTACAAAGGCCAATGCTGTCCACAAAGTATACTGTTCTGCTGAACATCAAATAATAAACTTCTATTTTCTTTTTTAAATTTATGAACTGGCACCCTCTCCTATTATATGTTGGAAATTATGTGACTCTAATGGAGCACAAATAACAAATATTTAGCCCTTGAAACTGTGAAAAGCTTTGGGAAAAATTTTTACATACCTCAGGCTACCCTAGAAGAATCTATTTGGACTATAGCAATCATGAGTAGCAAAAATCTACTCAGTGTAGATGCATGTATCCTACAGGGATATCTGGGAACCACTTTTAATGTGCAAAAGAACAACTGATACCAAAACAACCCTCTAGAAATATGTTCCTACTTCGTTGTTATTGCTGCTTGTACTGGGACAGAGTCCAATTTTATCAAGATAAATGGGAAGGATCCCATGGATCCTTCCCATTTATCTTGATAAATGGGAAGGATCCCATGGATCTTGGTGGCCTTTGAATCAGATCTACTAGGGCTGGCTCCAGTCCAATTTTTATTCCATTACATTCATAAAGCTTTGATTCAGCAAACCTAGTGTCTCCATGAGCACTTTTGTCCTTACCTCTGAGTACTCTGTTCACCCCCTTCAACAGTGTGCCTTTTTAATATGAGCTTTTTTCAGGTTCGGTTTTCTCTTGAGTGCTGCAGATGGAGCAAGGTATGACAGCTAGATGACGTATGGAGTCCCTGTTGATTCCAGATTGCTTACAGATTTTTGCTGGGTCCTGTGGTTCGCTTCATGAATCATGCCAGTCTGATCTCTAGTACTATGAAAGAACTCTGTGTCCCGGTGATGGTTTATGAATAAAAGTAAAAGCAAGACCTAGTGAAAAGACGGGATATGGCAGAAGAGTATGGCGTGCAGAAAAGGCAAAATGTATATATAACCCAGAATCAATTCGCTGTAAGAAAGGATTTCCATTGGTTTCAATGAATGGTGAATGATATCCCTGTGCAACTTTATTAAAGACTCTAATATAGTTTCCTGCAAGCATGCTGAAACCTATTTGCAAAGTGAACATTCCCTAAGACCTATGTAACTTCAGCTGGAACTGGCAGCGAAACAGGCAGGCCAAGCATAGTATTCTTGGGTTTTCTCCTCACAGCAGTGTATTGTGGGATGGCATTGTCCTGATTTGCTAAGGTGGATTTTTTTGAGGCCAAGACGAAATTGAAAATGATAAGGAAACAGGAAAACATACCTAAATGTAAGAAGGGTGGCCTTAGGTCAGCCTTAGACTAGTCTAGACTAGGGGGTTGTAGGGGAGGAATACATGAATAACAAGCACGTACCAGAAGGTAACACAGAGAGTGACATAATAGCAAAGGTATTGCAGGAATAATAGCCTGACAATTCAGCTGGTGCTCAGAAACAAGGTTATGATGACCTTATTTTCCTATTCTCATCTGACCTAATCAGAAAAATTTTTAGGGCTGCGAAATTAAAGTAACAGTAGTGGTGCTGGTAAATATTTGTGGACTGGTCTAGTTGAAGAGGTATGATGTTTTGAACATGTAGAAACTTCTCCTTAGGTTATAGATGGCAGCCCTCTGAAGCATTTTTTTATGCCTCTCCTTCCTGCCCTGTCCTTAACTCAGGCATTTTGATAAGGTACGAGGAATTAGGATGTGATTTACTTTCCCTTTGGTTATCTTTTAAGAATATTCATTTGGGATGCTGCCTTGCAATATAACCCTGTATAAATTTAGGCCAGTGATATTCAGGTACAATATAAAATTTGAGGGTCTTGTATAATACAGTCCACTCATTAGTCTGTTAGGACTATTTACCCGGTGCTTATAAACACAGTACTTGATAATAATCTCCAGTTTATTAACTCCAAAAGGATACTAGCATATGTGTTAAAATACATTCAACTCTCAAAAAAAAAAAAAAATTATACCTGACCTGCTTCAATGTATTTACCCTTGGTGAAGAGGATTTCTTCCCTGCTTTCAGCAGCACAATGGACTTTAACCTATGGGCCTATGCCCCCCTTATTAGGGTCTTATTATTTTCTAATGTCTGAACCATCAAGAACTGATTACTGTGCCATTGCAACTGTCATTGTTACCAAACAGTCACGTTGCTGATTCTCAACGCAAGAATATTCAGTTTTGAAAGACTGATTTTTCATTATTTTCAGAATGAGAGAGATCAAGCCACAGTTAGAGTGGAAACATGTGACCTGGTTTTAATACAAACATACTCAAAATGACTGGAAAAATCTATAAATCTATCTTGTATGTAATAGTTTATAAAATACAAGTGATGTTATAAAGTGATGTTGTATATATATTATTTTCATGAACCAAATCTATCTGCAACTAGTAATGAGATAAATTATGAGAGAAGAGTGAGATTTTTCAGAGGAGTTATATAGGAAAAATGAGTTCTAGTTATTTTTTTCAATGAGTTGTTAAGCGGGTAAGAAATCATAAGTTTGCATGGATTTTGTTTGGAAGCCTTGGCAGTTACATATATGGATGTGTGCATATTTATGCCAAAGATAAATACACAGGCTAATTTTTATACATAAATAATTTCACATTTTCTTTCTATTTCTCTCTTGTTCTTTTAGTATCTAATAAATTATTTTAACACATTTTTCTTGGATTTAGATTTTGAAACTTATACAGAAGGAATCAGACAGTGCATCTTTGTTCACAGCATGTTCCAAGGAGATCCCAAATGACTTCAGACCTTCCACATGTTTCAGTGTCACTGTTGTCAGGAGAGGTGAAAGAGAAAGGTTTTCCTGCTAACGTTGAAGACAGCATTGAGTTTGAATTTTCCATTTTAGAATCAGATTGCAATTACTCAGACTATCCAGAACTGAATTACGAGGTGACAAATCCTAGTAAAAGTTGTCATTCATTTTAGTCCAACAGTGGTGAAAGGTGCAATAAGCAGCGTATTTATTTCCCTATTAAACATTTCCATATTTTCTTCTATTCCATTTGTTGTATATGGGAAGATTATCTTAAAAATACGTCATGCCTTACATTATCCACTTGTAAATCCTTTCATAAATTGACCATTGAAAAGATATCACTCTTAGTTCATAGTGATTAGGCAAGTCATGCATTGAAGATCACGAATGTAATCCTTGCTGTTATATCACTTTTTAATAGCAACACACATTATTTTCCAGAATAGGGCATGTGGTATTAACGACTTTCTGTCTGTATAGTTTTGTTGCCTTACCACGGAGCTACTTTCACTTGTTTTTCCAAAATGTTGGTGGTTTTCATACATGGCAGAGATTCAATTATTTTTTCATATCTTCACATTTGGAACAGGATCTGATTCAAAATCAGAAATCGCTGTCAGTATGGACTTACTATTGCAATTCCATTATTTCCTTACAGCATGTTTAGTTTTCAAAGTATGCTGATGACAGAGGAAGTATATTATCTACATAGGAATAAGACAGCATATTAGAACTTTAAAACAAAGGTATACATATTGAGTCACAGGCTGCAGAAGAAGCAATCAAGTGCTTACAAGTAGTTGAAGGCAAGTATAACACAGAGACACTAATTAATGAGCCATAGGGAGTAAAGAGAATGACATAATTCTCTTCAGAGCTATGCATGGTGAGTTGACTACACTAGCAGCCAGATGCCCACGCAGCTGCTCAATCCTCTCTCCTCGGTGGGAAGAGGGGAGACACTAAGATGAAAAAGCTCATGGTCAAGATAAAACTGGGAAGATTACTTAACCAATTGCCATCGTGGGCAAAATGAACTCAGCTTGGGTAAAATTAAATCAATATTGTCAATTGAAATAGATTTAGGTAATGAGGAACAAAGACAAAAAATAAAGCCTTGCCCCTTCACCCTCTCCTCAGGTGTTCCTTCAGGAAATATCCACCTGTTCCAGCATGAGGTGCTCCATGAGCTGCAGAGGGACAGTTTGCTCCACCATGGTCCTCTCTATGAGCTGCTGGTAAATCTCTGCTCTGGCACCTGCAGCACCTCCTCCTTCTCCTCTCACCTTGGTGTTCACACTGCTGACTTTCACTCTTTTTTTCCCCTCATCTTCTGCTTGTGAAGCATTTTGCTCTCTTGAATATGTTTTCCCAAAAGTACCACCAGTCTGGCTGTGGGGCTCAGCTGTGTCCCGAGCTTTCAGAAGTCACCTGTAGTCCCCTACTGCCAACATCTTGACACAGACGCTCAATACAACATGTGACATCCCACTATTACTAATTTTTTTTTTTATAGTTTCTGTGCATCTCTATATAATTCTTTTTGGAAGACATGAGGGCAAACAGTACAGAGAAGGTCTTCATCGTTATTCTGCCCTAGCTTCCTCTCAACTTACACCTCAAGCCCAGAGGGATGCAAGGGGGACCTCAGCCATGGGACTTCACATTACTTCTGCAGGTGGTAGTGTCTTCTCTGGGGAGTGTTCTGACAACATGATACACCTCCACAACTGAAGCATTGCTTTAGCCAGATAAGGGGAAATGACATCCCTACAAGGAACTGTGTGCTTTGGTCTGCACTGTGAAATAGCTGAGGCCTGAACTTTCTCATCTTTGGAGCTCCTGAAGCTCATCCAGGTCATAACTTAGCCTCAGCATATAATGTGGATATGTGGCAGCTTCCACCATAAGCAGAAATGATGCCTTGCATTTGCCCAAGTGCAGTACAGATAGGACGCACAGAGAGGCTGTTCATGAGAGTGGTAACAAGCTTTTGCACAGTGTGGATTTTCCCTGTTGCCTCTATTACAGCATTAAGCCTGTTCTGAGTAAAGATTGAATTTTTTATTGACTGTGCTAAAATCACACTTTAAATATGAAGCTACATACTTTAAAATGTCATTAAAATGCACGCTGATATACATTCTCTAAATGAAAAACACAGTTCTCCTCCAAAACATGAAGCAGGATTTCCCTTCAGTCAGATTTACACAAAGAAACCGGTTATTTTCCAGTAGCTTTTTCTCCTTAAAAGTTTTCATTTGCTAAGGAAAGTACTTGTGAAACCCTCATTCCTATCAAAAAGATAGTCAATCCTCTTATTTCCAAGCAGACAACACTATTTGTGAATCATCAAGTAATCAGCAGCTTACAGCTTGTTTTGGAATTTGATACAAATGAGAAAATCCCTGTAATATAAGAAAAAAAGACAGAATAAAATAGCTTTTTCTCACTGTGTACTATTATGAACAGAACTTTAAATTCCTTTTATGGCACTTGTACATTTAAAAAAGAAAACACAACAGAAAAACAGTGAATTTTTGTAAATTTATATGATAATATTGCAGAAAGCAAATCAAACTATGAAAGCAGTGATATGACTGTGGATTGAAAAGAAGTAGCACAGAAGGGTGACATTTATTAATTTACAGATGGTATTACTCTAGCTGCCTGAAACCATAGTGATCTGGTAACAGACATGAAACTCTAAATGCCTGAAGCAACCCCAGATGTCACCGCATACACTTCAGGGAATATAATTTAATAATAATTTATGTGGCAAGTATAACGCTTGTGAAATATGCCATTCAGCACCATCACTGTGCTCATTCCCTGGTGAGTAATTTAAGAACATATAATATTTCAGAGCTTTGAATCAGGAAAGAGATGATAATTAGATTCCCACTTTAGATCAGGTATATGATGGAGAAAGTTAATCAACTCAAAAAGATAATTTAGCAGATTTGGATTCTCTAATGACACATCTAATTAGAATTAGGGCATAATTTGGGACACATATAAAGTTGCTAATTATCATGAAAATATTTTCAAACATGCTGCAGGTTCAAAGGTGAAAAAAGTTTATGCAAATCTTGACAATAAAACCTGTCAGATGCTCCATAGGCTGGTATAAATATCTGTTCTGTGCAGCTATGTCCTTGCTATTAAAAAATGCGATTAGAAAAATTTCATTTGGGGCACCTGGCTCCTGAACTGAATAGCTACAGCTACTGGAGATATCTACCATATTTTCTGAGAAGGGACCTATTGTCTTTCTAATTTTGTCCTTCTGGTTATGGTGCCTATAGTTTGGCAATCATCAGGAGTCTCAGTCCTTTCCTTAGCAATAAGACTGAGGCAGAAATGTCTTCTGTTCCTAACACTGTTTCATGTACTTCATGTCAGTGGGTTAATTAACATTCAGACTCCATAGGAAAGAACTTTGTGACTGCAGCAAAGCTCAGAAAGTGCTTTGAAACTCATCCAGGAGAAAAGCAGATACATTTAAGATAACTCTTAAAGGAGGAGAATATTTTCAAAGTGAATATTCTAACCACTAGATTAAAGCATGCACCCTACAGTGCATGTCTCAACTTCTTCCTTCTCCCAAGGAAGTAGGTTTGTTTGGTGAGTAATAATAAGCTGAGGAAGATGCCTCAACACTGAGAAAAAGTCTTGAGAAAAACCTGGGAAAGAGAAGACTGAGATGTGCCCAAGTGTGGGAGCTGACAGCTGGCCTGACAGCCTTACAGCTAACATTGGCCTTGACAAGATCACCCTGTTACCACAAGACCATAGGCATGGAGCAACAAAGAGGTGGTAAACAACTTTCAAGACATCTAAGTGTGGTAGCCAACCAGAGGAAGAAAAACAACATGTGAGACCAATGAAGGGAAGACAAGATACGAGGATCCATGAAAGCTTTTTGCATTAAAGAGTAAGCTTTGTGTAATAAAGTTGCTGTTTCTGTGAGAAATTATTGGTGTTGAGTCTGTCTCAACAGCAACACCCAAGTTAATCCTGAATACTGCTTCTCACTGTAATTACTAGCAAGATAAGGCATACTAACTTTTTTCTTGACTAGCTTGGTCCCATTAACCAGGGCCATGAGAGTGGTTTTCAATTGTGCCTCCAACTCTAGAGGGCTTTCAGTCTACCAGATTCCTCATTTAGACAGTATGACATTGAAAACTTCTGTATTTGTTCAACCACATGAAGGCCTTGTTCCTGCTGACTTTAAAATGCTTTGGACATCCCTGACCTTAGATCTATCTCACTTTACTTTAGTCACCTAAAAGTTAGATCAGCTAAGCTATCTCTTAGGCTTTTTCTGAAGTCAATGGAGAGTGCTGAGGGTCTTCAGGGGACAATTTATCCTACTTTTCTAGACACTTAGGACAAAGTGAGTCACACTTCTAAAGGTGCCTGCCTTTCACCACTGACTACAAAGAAAGTCAAGATGTCTAACTTTTAGTCAGTTAGTGAGATAAATTCCACCCACAGAGTCTACATTAAGCATTTTGATTTAAAAAAAAACTTATACAATTTATGACCTTTACATAGTCTTGCTTAAAGTATAGGAGACGGAAGGTTTTTACCATACATCATTAAATCTCATCTGAGGTTCTTCTTTTGTATCTAAGAAAAAAAGAATGTATTTAACAAAGCAGTAAGCCAAAATGTGCACCTTCGCCAAATACACAGCAGTAGGTTTTCAAGGGCGTTGTTATAGAATGGAAAGTTCATTCCGTCATTCAATGATGTACTTGTGGCAAAGCTCAATGCCATCCTTTTCCCATGAGTTTTATATTCATGAATCAATGTTCAAGCTAAGGGTCAAGGTGGTCTCCATGCTCTTTGAAAAGTTACATTACTGACAAGTACCAGAAGAGTGTCCCATTGTATAGCAAGTGAGCTACAGAAAGAAGCTATTCATTCCAAGGAAATCTCATATACATACTTGAGATAATCTCCAATACACTTCAAATGCCACTGAACTGAGTAACTATCAACACGATAAACTTCCAGAGAAACAGAAAAACTCAGCTAGGGAAAGAACCAAATCCAAATCTCCAGGGACATAAAGCTAATTTATACTGGTACCTGTTGAATAAAAGATTGATTACCTTAATCTTGACCATGTAGATATGCCAGTGCACCATCCTCATGCTTATGCAAAGTACCAAAATGATTTATTGCTAAATGAGTTTTATAATTTGTTTCATATACACTAGGCCTTCAGACTATGCGCATCCTTTGATAAATACTGGTTTACAAGTACTTAATCCCTGTTGTGCTATAGTTTAGCTTTGTTTTTAACTCTGTGGTTCCAGAGCCAGTCCCTCCCATGCCTACAGTTGTTTTTGAGAAATAGGAAAACCTCTGCATGTGCAGTCTTTCAGAGAATCCCCACTTGTCTGCAAGACTACTATTATAAAATGAGACGTAGCTTGGCCATGGTTGTTATCCTGATGTACCATTATGCAGACAGAAGAAATAGACAGATAACTCAGGAATATTCTGTATACCAGTAAAATCTCTGCTGGACATGTAAACCAATTTGGTATCTGCTAATTGCAAATAATGTGCATCTGAGCAGGGAATGAAAATCTAAACCTAAAGTTTTGCCATGCAACTATTTTAATGATTAGATTAGGTAGGGGAGATGCAAGCGGTAAAACACATCAGTGTCATTAGGGAAATAGGTTGACACATGGGGAAAGAGAACCATCTCTGAGAGATTTTGGAGATAGATCCCTTAACAGAGCAGTGGAGAAGTCTAGACTGAGCTATTTAGTCTTTTAATTTGGATATTCTAAGGGCATTTTATGCTTACTGTGGTTTACCTTATAATGGTATACCACTTTGCCATTAGAGTTATGTTTTCTATGAGCCAGGCTGTCTGATATCTTCATATTACTAAAGATGGGAGCCCATTTGTAGTTCCCAGAATTTAATTCTGAGCTTTCTTTTCGCCTGAGTGCTGAAGATAACGTCTGAGAGAAAGAAACCACAAAGATAATTACATGAAGGGAAAATATTCAAAATAAAAATATTTAGCATTTAATTTGACAACTTTAGAGTTTTAATACTCTTTACTTCTAATCTCACAGTAATGATAAATTAATAGAATAATGTTTATTAGAATAACTTGCTCTTGTCACATCTTTTTAAACTCATATATTAAAGTTTAAAAACCTAATAACATATGTAGTTTTTATCATAGACAATAAACTACCTAACACTAGAGAGTTTTAAAGATAATTTCTTAAGGATTTTTTAAAGGATCAATTCAAAAATGAACATAAAGTTGATTTCAAATTTTGTAAGTCAAATCACAAAGCAGAAATTTTGTTGAAATGTGAAATAACTAATATTTCTTTTTACGAAATCAAATCACTATTAGACTCCTCAAGATGTCTTGTTAATGTTTCCTTACGATCTCATGGTTTTGTTATGAAAAATAATTCACTACTCAAATGTCTGATCCTTTAGCTGAAATGCAGGCTTATTTTGTTTTCAGGCATAATGAAAATGATAATAAAATAATAACTCAGAATATGTGTATAGCATATATTTACATATGTAATTTACTATTAAACTTTGTATGCCAGGAAACTGCATTGTCTAAAGCATTAATTTTTTATCATGGTTTTAGATCAAATCTGACCCAAATGCAAACTTTGCTCATCAACTAGATCTAAATACAAGCTGTTATTCTGAAATCTTCAACCACAACTAAACCCCCCAGCTTTGGTGAGTTCCTGTTCAAGACGGGGATTCAACTGCAAAATTCCAGAGGGTTATTTCGAACCAACTCAAATTTGATCCTATTAAGTGTACTCCCAATGCATGTTTAGTCTACTAACATCTAAAAGGCACCCCATGTGTATGCTCCAAGACTGCTTAACAATATGAACTGAAAACCATTATCGAGAAGGAGATTCATTCCTAGAGCTGCACTTCTGACTGAATGCAGGACCCAGTTGTGAAGGATAATGTGGGTAGCCTCTACATGCCCAATAGAAACTCCTTCACCTTCCACATAGGTTTGATTTTAGGGTGGGCTTTTAGAGGTCTGAGGAAACCAAGGATACTCTTCAGTCCCACTTTTATTTTAACCCTCTCTCCTCCCCAAGCAGAGCACTAGTGCTTCTAAGTATTGAAGGACTAGTGCAAAGCCACAGGCTTCTTCCAGTTCTGCTACAGTTGTTACTAGTTTCAGAGTGATACTGGGCTTGGAAAACCACAGGGCGTTCAGCAACAGACTAGAAAATTATGTAAATATTCTTCTTTGCAGAAGGCCATGCCCCTTTTCTGCCTCCACCTCATAATCTCTTCTGATACAGTATTTATGTCAGTTACAAGATGTATCTGAACAAGAAATTGTGCCAAAGTTAGTTTTTCTGTTAACTCTTCCTGTAAAATGTGTCTTTTATTCCACATGCCATGTTTTTGTTTCACTTTATTTTCCTGGATGCTATTTAATTAATCATACATAATCTTCTTGGCCCTTGAGTCTGATACAGATTATTTACTTTGTGTGACAAACAGATTTGCCTTATCACTTATTTCTTAGCCCTGTTCTACTGAAGAATTTCTTTATTGTCAATAAGACAGAGCCATAAATTCCCGAGATATGAGTGTTGTTAGTCCCATTAACTGCAGCTTTAGCCAGTCTGCTACTTGGATACTCACTGAATTCAAGGACTCTGGTAGTTGAATGCTGATCTGCTGCTTCTTCTGTCATAAGGATTTTGTTTTCAGTTTGTAGGTCCTGATTCATTTGTTTTGTGCCTAAATACTCCCCTTCAGAGAAAGTAAAATTCCCCAAACACTGAAAAACAAACCTACAAAATGTTTGCTTGCATTCGTAAATTCTTAATTTACAGGATCAAAAGTTTTCATTCCTCCAACAATATTTAGTTCCAAAAGATGTTTAGTGCAAGTGGGTTTTCTTAACCACTGGGTAGCCACAAGTTGCAGTCTGAGCTCCATTCTTTTGCTGTTTCTAAAACATAAAAATAGTTTAAGATTATTTATTCCTGTACTCACGGAGAAGTTCTGCGTCACATATCTACACTGAAAAATACAGTAGTCTCTACTAAGCCTCAATACAGTCACTTGTAATGTTCAGAAGAATTGTATCTCAGACATGACACCATTGCTGGGACATGAGATCACAAAGAAACCAGCAATAAATACTGCACAAAAAGACACTGGTTTGTTTCTTACTGCTAAGTATGTCTTGGTTCCATCCATTTAGACCACAATAAGCTTTCGCTGGCAACTTCCTTCATTCACCTGGGAGAGAAGATTATGTTAATATGCTAAAAAAAACCCCAAACTAGTACATTTGAGATGTCTTCCTAATTTGGGATGTCTTCCTAGTTGCTTTTCCCTAAGATCAGTAGAAAAAAAAAAAAAAGACATATTCAATTTTTGTGTGTCTGTGTTTCTTGCTTAGGCTTTGAATCAGATCTGTTAATGCATATTGAAACTGAATTTCCACCAAAATCGGGGGACTAATAAGTGAGGAAATTGCAAGTTTTTCAGTAACCAGTTGTTACCAAAGTTGTAAATCTGAGCAGTGAGCGACCATAACTACTAGCAGTCCATGTCTTATCAAAGAGGTGACAGAGTCCAAAGCAGCAGAAAAAGCAACTGTGGAATGAAGTCCTTAGACACACATAGGCCATCCTCTGATGCCTTGAAGCCAAGGCATGCAGTAGCACACCTATTTGTAAAGTAGGAGGTTCCCAAGTTCAAAGCTATCCTTCCAAAACTTTGCTTATTTAAATGTGTGGGAAAATAGAATCTTATTACTGTGCTATTAAATATTTATGGACACTTTCAAAGATCCAGAATTTTTAGTTCAGGTGAACACATGACTCACCCTTTTGCCTGAGCCCTCTTTAATATTTTTCTGCCACTTCGACATTATCACATAGTACAACATTTTACAGATAATCACGGTGCACTTCTGGGGAAAAATATACATATTATTCACAGGAAACATTCGTAATATGGAAGTATTTGTGTTTTGATGTGGTTTATTTCATTTTAAGATACTGCTGATGTTTCTGGAAAATGTTAGCAGCATTTCCCCCTTCCTGCATTTTTCTGACAAAACCGAAGTCAACTGTCATGTGCTTTGTTAAGTCACAAACTAACTGTTATGATTTCTCCATGACATATATTTTAGTGTTTCTTCAGAAAGTTAAAATCATCCTCTCCAGACTTGACAGCATACCTCAGAAGGCTTCTATGTGGAGCTAAGTAATTTGAGTTTCCTGAAATACTGGGGGAGTCTTGCCACTTCTTACCCTCTGACTGTCACAGAAAGACTCAACTCTTGTTTAAATATAAAACCCTTGTTTGTAAAACTGGAATAAAAAGCAAAACCAAAAGTTCCTCCTTTCTCATCGGAATCATTCATTCATTCATTTAGCTTAATAGTTCACAGCACAAAAACCTTTGGGCAAAACAGAGCAATAACCATGAAAATTAATATAATTCTGAGTGGCGATGTATGACTTTAAAGTGTATGTTTCACTTTCTCTATAAAGATATATAATGACAGAACAGTCATGGTTGGAAAGGATGTCTGAGATTACTGAGTCCTACTATGCACACAAAAAAATCCCCTGCCATCTCAGCTACTAGAGCGTACGCTGAAGTGCACATCTACATGTTTCTTAAATACTTCCAGGGATGGGGACTCCACCACCTCCCTGGGCAGGCTGTTTCAGTGCCTGACCAACCTCTCAGTCAAGTAATTCTTCCTAATATCTGATCTGAACCTCCCATCACGCAACTTCAGACCATTTCCTCTGGGCCTGTTATTACTCACTTGGGAGAAGAGGCCAGCATCCACCTCTTTACAACCTCCTTTCAGGTAGCTGTAAGAGGGCTCTGAGGTTTCCCCTCAGCCTCCTCTTCTCCAAACTAAACATGCCTGGTTCCCTCAACCTGTCCTCATATGACTTGTTCTCTAGAACTTGGTAGTTCTCTGGTTATGCTCCAGCACTTCAATGTTTCTTGTGTAATGGGCCCAGAACTGAACACAGTACACAAGGTGAGGCCTCACCAGTGCTGAGTACAAAGGCACCATCACTTCCCTATTCCTGCTGGCCACGCTATTCCTGATACAAGCCAGGATGCTGTTGGCCGCCTTGGCCATCTGGGCATACTGCTGTCTCATGTTAAGCCAGCTGAATTATCAGAGACAATGACACAAGTAGCATCCAAGACTATCTTCAAAGAAGTTGAATAGTGAATTGTAGTGTTGGAAAAAAACCTTCAGATGTTATAAAATCCATCCAGAGGGACTATCTTTTTTCTGATAAATGGCTGGTACTAAAACCTTTCCCCGTATGGAAGATTTGCCTTAATGTTTCCCAGGGCTTAATTTTCCTTAAAAGTTAGAAAAGTGTCTCATTTTACTTAAGCCCATTGGTTCTTATTCTATTCCCCATGGACACTGGAGAATGGATTGTTTCCCTTTTTGCAGCAGGCATTTATAGATTTGAAGACCTAGTCTAATTCTAAACTATGTAAGTCTTTTTTCTTTAGAAACTCGAAACACTTTAGGTAATTTAGAGTATCTGCATGATACCATTATTATCTTGAATTACAGTGCTGAAAATCAGACAAGGCTACAGCTGGGCCATTACCTTTATGAAAGGATTCATATATCCAATATGAGGCATTTCTGTTACATCACAATATATTGTATTTTTGCTTTTAATTCAAGCATTTTTTTTTGTGCTCCCTTTCCACTACTCTGCTATCCTCCATTCCCGGAGGCTCTGGCTAAGGCCTCTGGAGCTGTTTAGGTTGTTGCAGTAGACCTTCAACAGGTGTTATGAGAAAGTAGAGACTGCCCAAACATAGAATCATAGAATGGCTAGAGTTGGAAGGGACCTTGAAGATCATCGAGTTCCAACCCCCCTGCTATGGGCAGGGACACCTCCCACTAGACAATGTTCCTCAAAGCCCCATCCAGCCTGGCCTTAAACACCTCCAGGGATGGGGCATCCACAACTTCTCTGGGCAACCTGTTCCAGTGCCTCACCACCCTCACAGGAAAAAAAATTCTCCTAACATCCAACCTAAATCTTCCCTCTTCCAGTTTAAAACCATTACCCCTTGTCCTATCACTACACTTCCTGACAAAGAGTCCCTCTCCAGCTCTCCTGTAGGCTCCCTTCAGATACTGGAAGGCTGCTAGAAGGTCTCCCTGGAGCCTTCTCTTTTCCAGGCTGAACAGACCCAGCTCTCTCAGCCTGTCCTCATAGGAGAATATAACAGGTAGTAGGAGAATGTAACAGGCAATATTTTTGGCTCCTCACCTAGGGATGAGTATCCAAGGATGACACCTTGGAGGTCACTGCTACACACTCACAACGAATTTTTTCCACCTGAAGATATAATCGTTAGATATTTAATTGGGTTTTTCTTAAGACTTAGTTTGTACTCCTGAAATGATGTAGAAGAACTTGACTATACTGCAAATTTAAATCACTCTGTCCCATCCACTGCCACATACCTGTCAATGAACATGAATGAAACATCATCTTAAATTATTTTTCGTATATCATAAATTAACTAAGTCTATTAACTGATTTGAAATTTTTCAGAAAACAGTTAAAAACTATGTCATTATGGGTATCCACTTTTTTGAATGTAACTTAACTTTTCTCCTGTTGAGTCTCTGAGTCACTTTCTCTGTTAAGCACCTGTGAACACTTCACCTTGTATTAAACAATATAAACCACTTTCTGCAGTTCAGCAAAGAACTTCTTCAGTTTCTTCATGTGTTTCTATAATTAGGTTAAATTTGGATGATTCATCATGTTAAATGATCCTCAAGGCCAGGCTTCCAAATTCTTCAGTAGTACCTCATTAACAGCAAACCAATAAAATGCAACTATACACATAAACTATCTCAAGGTCTTCTGGTCCTTGAGTCTGCACATCTCAGCACAATGTTGGTCTGGTAAGACAGCTCTATCCCCACAGTTTGTATGGAACACAAAAAAGAGATTTTTTTCCATGCAAATAGAAAATTAAGAGCACACAGGAGACAACAGAGGAATGAAAACATGCATACAAGCAGAGAAGCAGTCATCAAAAAGAAGTTATAAAAAGCTGGGTTTGCATCCTCCATTTTTGGATAAGTTGTTGGTTTAGGATCATGGTTATACTACTTGTCTGGTTTTAAGATCTTATAAAAAAATAAGTATTTGTGTTTGGAGACATGACGGTGTCATGAACAACTAAGCTGTATCTTTTGACAGTTGTCAAGCTATATTATAGAGCACAATAGCCCATAGGAAGTCCAGGAAGACATTACCATCCACTGCCACAGGGAGAAAGAAATACTTTAACAGGTATAGTGCAACGCTGTGATGAATTACAACATATCAGAAGACAAAACACGTGGCTGTGATGTAGCAAAGGGGGAGTCCAAGCTGCCTTTAAAAGTATGTGACAGGAGGGATCAAAAAAGGTTCTGTGCTCCAGAACATTCCTGTGGTATTGTTACCGATTCAGTTTTCACTGAGGTGAAAAACTCTGGAAATGAGCTTTCAGTATCCATTCCCCCAGGATCTCTTCATCCATCAATGACATACCAAAATGAAAGGGAGAGCAGGGGCTGTTTGACCACATTTCTGTGAACAAACCTCCTACTGCTGCACCTACCCATATGACTCTTGTTCTTCACACAGCTTGGTATCAACACAATGTTAATCTTCATGGCCATGCCCCACTTTCACCTAAACCCAACTTTACCTCATTTAAAAATGTGCAGGTCTGCATACTTTCCAGTGCTTGCTATCATGTTTGTAATCTCATGGCAGTAATTAGAAACACATATTTTTACTTACTATCTCACATCTGAAGCAATCCTGGATTTTTCTGAGGGATGGAATTATTCTGAAACAATCCATTAGTACGTATATTATCACTATGCACAGCCACCCATCTGTGCTCTGTCCTGTGAATGAAGAAGAGTCATGAGCCCACCAGCCTTTAACTTTCTGTTTCCATTGCTGATGAGTTGCTTCCAAGGATGTGGAATAGCTGTGGAGAAACCCCTGGACTTGTCAAGGCTTTCAGGAGACTTTGACAAGGCTTTCAGAGAATCACCAGAAGGATGTGATACTCCATGTCTTTGCACAGAAGCAACCTACAGCCACTGGAGTACAAACAACTTTAAAGTTTATCTATTGTAATGTGTGTTGCACTTCTCAAAAGGAAAGAAATGAAAAAGGTTTCCTTCAAAGCACTTGTCTGATATCAGCAGGTCTTCCACTTACCCTTTAATTTGTTAAGCAGATGGCTTGAAGTATAGATGTAGTAGAATCCCCTCTCTTGGCAGTGCAAAAGAAAAGGAAACTGTCTCAGAAAATAACCAGTGGCAGAATAATATCCTGATTTCATTTTTACTTCATTAGCCCAATACAGAGACCCAAATTTTCCCCTCATAGTAGCCAAGTCCAACTGCAGTGCATCATGTAAAGAAAATACAAGCAAATATTTGTACAGTCCACTCACACCAATCCCTGACAGCATCCCTACACTGCCATAGTAGGTTGCCACTTGCACTTCAGTGAGCTGGTTGAAGTAAACTAAATTGCACTGCCCTACTAGTGATTTCAATGTAACTCTAGCCTCAAATACACCCTTTTCTAGCCATCCACACAACTGAAATTTGTGTGCACTCTGCTGGCTCACTTTTCAATTACAGAAATGTACTTTTCTGGCCTTGACAAATGTAATTTGATCTGGCTGTTATCCATTTAGAACGTGGCTGGAAATGGTACCTTCATAATCCACTGCTTTGGCTATGTTTTCTCCCACTTTTTTCCTTTCTCCTGCTTGTTACAGATTTGTCCTTCTGGGTCCTGCTGCTTTGTGGAGTCTGCCAGCTAAAATCACCTGATGCAGAATCAGAAATAGAGTGTCTTTTATGTTAGTTAGCAACAGATATTGTCAGCCATTACTGCATTCTTCCAACTGCTTTTTAACATCTCCTATGTCTACGCTTTCCCAGGTAGGACCAGTCCTTTCTCTCTGCGTTTTCACAGATACCAGTGCCACAGGTTATGACTCTGTGACGGGGCTCCTGTATGTTATGTGACACACCGCTTCTCGCATGACATCTGTGACCATTGACTAAAGGTGACATATAGGGAAGTAAAAGCCACCCCAGAGAACTGCAGCACCACTCTAAGCAGGTGTGCGTAACTCATTGGGGATGTATCAGCATTTCCATGATTACTTTTAAAAGGTTATATAATTAATTCAGAAACTTTTTAATGCAGACATGTGGCTCTAGCCAGAAAGTAATTTCTTTTCCCCAATCAAGTTTTTTTTTAAGTGTGCATTTTAAGTGACATAAAAGTAAGATCAATTATTATACTCTATTGGTTTTGGACACATTTTTCAGATTCCTAATGACTTTAAACTAAAAATCTGTCTTTGGAAAGTGATTAATCAATTATATTTGAAAATTAAATTTGTCAAGATAATGAAGTTCAAATTTAACTGCTGAATGTAAACAATATTTTTGCATGCAATTTTGATAATTTTTAAAATCCTGGGTAGTAGTATAATCACAGAGTACAATTTAGGTTCCAAGGGAGCTATTTTCATTAAATAACAACAAGAAAAATATTCAGGAATTTTNAGGATCAAAGGCAGACGAACAGGCAGAGTCCTCCTTGGATGTCAGCCATCGAAGAAAGGGCGAAAAAAGGGCGAAAAGGGGCAAAAAGGGAGTTGACCTGTTGATCCTTCAGCTTTTATACGGGGCATGATGCTGATGGGATGGAATACCCCTGTTGGTCCGTTCTGGGTCACCTGTCCTGTCCGCTCCTCCTTGAAGGTGGGACCCTCCAACGGGCAAATGCTGAAAATTATCTGACCTTGGTTCTTCCAGCAATAAGTCTAAACAAGGGCCTCTCTGCATACCATCCCTTGGTATAATCAGGTCTTATCACTGTGAGACGGAACAGCTTTGAACAATGTGCTGTTAATTTCAGAGTTTAGCTAGTTAGAAGAAGCCTAGCTAAAAAGTGAAACTGTAAAACAGAAAATTGGTTCGTTTTACCTCAAACCAAGACATATACATAGTCAAATCATTGTCTAAAATGGTCTGATTGATATAACATTGTTGTGGGTTAACCTCACAGTATAAAATGGTCTGACTAATATAACACTGTGGTGGGTTAACCCTGGCGGGCAGCTAAGCTCCATGCAGCCACTCACTCACTCCCCTGTAATGGTGTGGGGGAAGAATCAAAATGGTAAAAGCAAGGAAAATCATGGTTGAGGTTAGGGCAGTTTAATAGGTAAAGCAAAATCTGTTCTTGCAAGCAAAGCAAAATAAGGAATTGATTCACTACTGCGCATCAGCTTGCAGGCATTCAGCCATCTCCAGGAAGGCAAGGCTCCATCTTGTGTAACAGTGAATGAAGACTAGTCTATCTGGCTACTGTTGGATGCCTAAGTATCTTAGAGAGGGATAGATCAAAAGCTAAGAGCATCCGTTTTCCCACTACTTATTCAGGAAGTCGAGATGAACACCTCACATACAGACACTTCCATTTCAGAAATTAAAATTTGGTCATAAGAATTGAAATATTTTAATAAATCATGATGCGTTTCTGATTTAAATCTTCCCTATCCAGACAGAAAGAGTTACTAAGTGGTAATTACTTCAGAATCCCTTTAAGGTTATTTTTTTTTTTTTGATGTGGGACAAGACACTCTTGCAATCTTTTCCTTACATTCAGCCTTAGGAAATTGCAAACAGAGGAACATCTTTACTTAGCTTGTTTCAAGTGAAAAAGAGGAGCCATTTATTTCTAAACAGTCTCTACAGAGATCAAGGATAGACTCATTAATTTCAGCTTCATCTACAAATCACACTGACAGTCAGTATCCCACAGACAAACACTTCCCCACTACAGTAGCAAATTGGTAAATAATCACCTCTCCATCCTCCTTTCATCTTGCCACTCTCTTCTTTATTTTTGAGTAGGAATGAAGATAAACTGACTCCTCAACAGAAAAGGGACCTGTCAGTCAGAAATTACTGGGAGGACCACAGACGTGGCTACATAAGGAAGAAATTTTCATCTCTGCCAGGATATTTAAAAAGAGCCTTTTTGACTGTCTGGATAGTTACTGCAGTTCTGGATATAATCAAGAGTACAATAAGGATGACTAACTGATGATGTTTTTCAGTGTGAGTTACAGAAACAATGCAGTATTACTTCTGAACTTTAAAATGAAAATCCATCTCATGTTGAAGTCAACAGAAGTCACACACTTATGATTCTGCTCAGAAAACTTGTTTCTCTGAGTCATCTAGGAAGATTACCAAGAATTCCACTTTATGAATTCTCTTTTCAAAGAGAAAACATGCACTTGACAAGAATATGTTTTAATATATTTCATTGATAAATATTTATAGACATTTATAAGAAAGTGTATATTGGCTTCCATATTTTTCAACATATTTAAAAGAATATGTATCTCATTATCTTACAAATACATTGCCATATGTTTTATTTCTGCAAGTATCCAGATGCTCTCTTCCTGCAGAATGGCAAGTAGATTCATTAGAGAATTCCTCTTCTTAATAACTCTGATTTCTTTAATTTGAGTTATCTAATTCTTTACACCTGCCATCCTCTCCTCTTACCAATTGACTTGATATGGTAATTAAAGCTTTCAAAAATGCTTAAATTTGGAAGGGCATGCAGCTTTTTTGAATATAAAATATATATTTCTCTTTTTGAAACCTGCATGTCTAACAACTTATTCCACCCAATATATATAGTGAAATATGGAGTAGGGTCATTATGTCAATAATGGACATCTACAATAACTGATGCAGAAAACATTATAAATCAGCTTCCAATTTAACTCACAGGCTTGTACTTTCTCAGAACCACATGAAAAATGTCTTTCTTTGGATGGAGACAAAAGGTTCATAGAACTTTATTTTAACAAGATTTCATTGTTGGGATTCAGGTCTACTCTAGATAAGTCCAGAGTACTATTATTTGTTACTCAAGATGCATCCTAATGAAATATTCTTCTCTCAGTGGACCAGAAGTTATGAAGATTATGTCAAACATCCTTTGGCAAATGTCAAAAAAATCCAAGGAGATTTTCACTTTTGTAGTACTTCAGCCACTGCTTTTAATACTTTTTATATAGGAAGATGATAGGATCATCTACTAGCTAAGATATTACAGGCATGCAGATTAGTCTGGATACTATGAAAATGTGATTTTATTTGTGCACCATAAAGTTTCAATAAAACTCGGCATGTTTGTCCTATATTCCTAAATCAAAGCAACATTTGGTCCACTGAGAAGACTTCAGTTATATTCTGAAGTATTTATTTTTCTTCCAGTTTTAGTTTTCCATACTCAGTCACTTCAGAATAGAGTACTATTAACGTAGTCTGTATTCTGAAGACATGTGTTTAGTACAGAATCATAGATGACAACATGCAGGAAAACAAGGAAAAGATTACAGAACTCCATCCAAAGAGGACAGTGATGACTTCTGTTATTGTTGATCTTATGGAGAGAAATCTCCCTGAAATATTTAATTTTCTTATATAGACTTCTAAGTGAACTTTTCCCATGCGATGAACTCCCTGACAGCATATGAATCATCCTGGCAATGAATTCAACTCTCCTTGCTATGAGAATAAATGAGAGGACAGATGAAGAAACACAGTGAAGGTTCAAATCCTTCAGATGTTACAGGGTCATTTTTCTCATGAGCCACCTACTTCAGAAGAAACTTCTGGAGTCCACAATCTCCCTCGTACCTCAACCTAACCAGTTAACAGCCTGAGAAAATAGAACCTATGATTGTCATTTACATCCTCAGACTCAATTCTCAACCCCTTCATTAGGACGTGTATCTGGAATAAAGGGACATCCTTGTCTCCTCTCCAGAAGTAAACCGTGTTGTGTGCTTACTCCTTTATTGGTTCAATCACTATCTTCACTCTGCTTTGATAAAAGATGTAATCTACTTTGTTTCTAAAGTGAGTTTCTTAGTCAAGCCCAGTCTGCGGGCTATTGAGATAGACTACTCCAAGAAGCCATGTTTTCTCTTTTGAAGCAGAAGAAGCATTTTCTCCTAGCTGTAATAAGGACTTGTTAAGAAGGTGGATGATGACACCACCTTATTAGCTTTCAGTTAATGATTTTTAAAGATATAAAATCTTAAGTGTCTGGATAAAACATTTCTTGAAAACATTTTCTTGAAAAAAATCACTAGTTCAGATTAGACCAAGGGAAACACGTGGTACAAAGAGCAGTCTGTTGCACTGAACTCTTCAGGAATATGCGAATAGGACCATGCTCAGTTCAAACAGAAGTGGCAGCAAACAGATAGCTGTCTTGTACTGTGGATTAGGACAGGCATATCAAGCTAAAATACCTCTTACCTATGTATCATCATGATAGAAATTTATGTTAATGACTTCAAACATTAGATCCTTAGTTACTTAATGGCAGTTATTAAATGGGGATAATACAAGCTACACTTTTACTTGTTTTGATTCAGAGGCATAGACAACCAGAAAGCATTGCCATTTCTTGTCCTAGTTGTCCTTTGTCTAATTCCAAGGATTCCAAGGATACGGAGATCATTCCTTTCAGACGGTAGCCAGTAAGAAGCTTACTAAAATTCAGAAGAGTTGATAAGTCAGCAGGAAAAATATGTTCTCCCATAAAAATGCTTTCTACTTCACCATGTTAAGGGGAAGAAAAAAAGTCTTGCAAAAATCCCACACGTCAACAACTTTCAGTGAGGATATTTAGAATATAATGTTAGGTGCCTCTTTTAATGCATCAGACAGGTTATAGGTCAAACAGTCTACAAAAAACTAACTGGTGTGAACAGAAATTATTGGATTTTGAGTCAAAACCAGTTTGTTCTTGATTCAAGTCCATCCAATAATCCATTTGATTAATTTTCAGAATTTTTCAAAGTCAACAGGCTGTTACGGGCTTGACTTCTAACTGGGAATGAAACTGTTTCCTTAAAAGTCTGAACCCAATGCTTAGAAAAAAATATGTTTGTGAAAAAAACATTGTGCACAGCCAGAATGAAAAGAAATCCCTTTTGATCAGTTTACAGTGTTTCTAACTAACACTGACAAAAGGATGGAAGCAGGATTCTTTTAATGACCTCAGATGCAATACTTTGTCAAATTAAAAACTGTAGTAATTTGAAAATACTTTCTACAATAACAATAATGATTTAAAGAATACATAAGGGAAACAAAAAATATGTGACTTGTATCTTCTGATTTGATGTATACATTAAAGATTTAGGTTTCTGGTTTCTGTAAAGATTTTCCTGTATCAATGCCTCAAGTGAGAACAACCTTCCTATAGGAAACTGTGAGCACCAGTGTCAAGAGTTGGAGAACCTGGGCAATGGGGTACTTTTTTTTTTTTTTTTTCAGTTTTGATTTTCACACAAGTTCTAATTTTAGAGAAGCACAGAATTTTAAAATGTTGCATGCAGTAGGTCACAGAGAGAATAAACCCTTTGCCTTGGGGATATCAGAATAGGGAAGCCAGAAGTTAGCCTCTGTTCTTATGTATCTTCTTTCCCTTCCACATTAGTCTCCTCTTGTCCCACCTGATCCGTTCGATGTTGCTTCCTGGTCTCTCTGCTCCTTCAAGTCCTGGGACTGCACATAGGCTCAAGGATCACTTCCTGATATACACTAAGAGGAATACTTTTAAAATAACATGCTTTCATATATATAAACTGCACCTCACATAATCCATCCTCCTTCAAAAGTACCATTCCCCGACAATGATTTAAATTGTACTGGCAAAAAACCAAGATAACACTGAAGGTATAAATAGGGAACACTAGAGGCAGGGGAGTATTATAGGAACAGGATACATGAGCAGAGAAGTTATTATAAGAGTGCTGATGCCATAGTAAAATTCTTGCTTTTACTGGGCAAGAGTTTCCCGCTCATGTATCTAATCCACCCTACTATTTGATTCTTTGTCTTATTTATAAAAGATAACAGTAAGTTATAGTGATGAATAGTCTATATTTTCCTGCTTTTATTTAAATGATTGCATAGCCACACCGTGAGTGGCTAACAGCATCAGGGAGTGAAGTTTGTCCTAAGTATTTTTTACTTTAGGAATCAATGAAGAAGAACAATAAAAAGACTATTAAATAAAAAGGTCAAATTCTTTCATAGCACTCAAAGTTTCCATAAATACATGAAGTGATATCTCTCTGAGGCCATTATGTGAGACACACAAGATATGATATGATGACACACTATGATATTGGTAGGTCTAACATAAGAAATATACAATCTCATTTATGATACCCTTCTATCTGCTAGAATTTCCTGTATGAATGATCCTTTTTTTAGGAGAAAGATGGAAAACATAGAAGATTTGTGCCAGAGTGCTATTACACTCTAAAATTTAGCAGATGCAATTAAAACAATAAAAAAACAAAACAAAACAAAACAAAAAAACCCCAAAAAACAAAAACAAAAACAAAACAAAAAAAAACAACCAACCAAACAAACAAACCCCAAAACTGTGGTCAGTATTAGTGATCCACTTTTCTTTGTATTAATTTGCATATTCATAACGGAAAAGTAATACTGCTGATCAATCTGCTTGAACATAACATTCCCCTGATAATTCTGTTTATTTTTCTATTTTTGCTGTTGATGCTCTTGATAACTGTATAACATCCAATTCATTGGCAAATTGGCTGAGATATGAAAAGGCTCTGTAGCCTCAGCTTCTGAAGCTGAGAACTAGGTCAGGTACTACAGCAAATGCTGTGTCTGGATGAAATAATAGACAACAAAAAAATAATGTACATCCAAACTATGTTGATATAAGGTTTCTGATATTCCCTAATTAACCAAATCACTCCTACACATGTTCTTGAAATAGTCTTTTCAGGATGCTAATTAACAAGCACAAATCTCTGGCATACAGTACAAACTTTTAACAAAATATGGTTTTAGACTCCCATGAGAGTTTAGCATTATACAGATACATGACCAGTTGATCTTATCCAAAAATGAATTTAATGTAGATCTGAAAGAAGTGTTTTTCCATTTCATTATCAACAAGTCATTAGCAACTCCTGGGTCAGATTATGATGTCCTTACTTGTGTAGAGTAACAACTTGTATAATTTTTGCTATATCTAAAATAAACCATTCTGAATTCAAATGAAACCACCAGTGGATAAAGGTATCTCTTGTCAGAGTTAGAACATCAGACTCTGATAGATACTTACTAAGGTTGAGATGATGATAACTTACTTCCCAATTGTTACTCTGAATATGTTAGTAAACACAGGCTCACAGTTAGCTGAAGTAGTGAATGAACAGACTGCTTTTAGAAACACAGGTTCTGATAGCTGTTTCACCAGCTGATGGCCAGAGGGAGGGTGAGTGGGATGTGATCCTTCATTTTGCTTTATTCACACAGAGCCTTAAGGAAGAGGTCATACCTGCAAATCCATGTGCCACTGCATCTGGTATGTACTGCACCCACAGCAGGTTCAGGTTGAGCCCACCAGGACAGCATCAACAATGAGGTGCCAGAGGGGTTTCACCAATCACTTGCTGGTACTCTAAGGGATGAGGACGTCACAAGCACAGCTCCAATGATGCATGTGTGCAGGGGAAAGCTGTCCTGCATTTACTGAGTTCAGTCCCAGTTTTACCGTGATACCTCATCCCCTGGCAGAAGCTGACCCATGGGGCAGAATGCATGCCTAGGCTTTGCCTACCTAGGCTTTTGCATTAATAATAACAATAATAATAATTCACTATTAAAAATTATAGCGGAAAATAGTTAAATTTACCATTCATATAAAAATGGCTGCACTGACTCAGACCAAAGGTCCATTTACCCTCACATCCTCTCCCAGGCACTGGCCCATAGAATGCTTGCAGCTGTGTCATTGCTAGGACACACGTGATAGATCACCAGGAGGTACTCCTGCTTATTCCAGCTGGGAACTGGCCCACTATTGCTAAGCAGCCCACTGCAGACCTCCATGCTCCCTACATGAAACCTCACTGCCTACTGAGTGCACTATTTACATCTGTCTATAAACATGCAATTTAGTATTACATATAAAATTCAACAATAGTCATCATCTAGAATTAAGGCATTTCTGACACCTATGCAGGCTTTAAAAATTTTGTTTCATGAAACTTGTAGCCTTACTCTGTTTAGTTGAAGGATAAGAGGTCTGTGTAATAGACTTTGCCCTTAAGGCAAGAAAGAGCTTTGTGTTGTGCTAAGTTTACATGCAAGTGTAAGATGTTGAATATCAAGTAATTTTTTTACAGGGCTCAAATGTCAAATCCCTACTCACAAATAAGCAATACCCTCGGTTTTGCAAAAGTCAGTGCTGAGATCCAGGGAACACCAATAATCATAATCTCAGTCGAGAGGATTTTTGCTACAGGAATGAGCAGGATAACACCACACACAAAGCTGCTTAGCACATTACTATAGGCAGAAAGGTTACTTAAATATGCTCAAGTAAATAATTGCTTAAACAATTCACAGGTAATGTCCTAGATAGCATAAGAAGCTGTTACAGTACTGACATTTATTCTTCAGTATGACCATGAATATTTCATGACTAAGCAGATTAAAATCTGTTTTAAGTAATAACACCGAGTTGTTTACTACTAAAATCTCTGCTGAGTCAAAGCTGTGTTTTCCATACAATTTTGGTGCAGGATATACTAAATATTTTTAATCAATCATATTGACAGATATATAGCATGAGTTCAACTAAACTATCTGACATTTTTGAGAAAAACTAGTAACTAAGAGGAATTAATATTAAGTATTGTTATTGCTAACTATTAAAGCAGATGCAAACAAATTTGCCAGTGAATCATTCATGCTCAGGAAAGCAAGCTGAGTTTGAAAACAAGAAAAAAAGTTTATTATTCATGAAAACTTCATAAAAGTTAGATCAAGCACCCCCCCGATTCAAAAATATTTTTGTCCTCAACTCACCTCTGATTCATCTGTTCAATCTGCCCTTTCTCCATCATATTGTGCCGAACTGATTACTTCAGTCATATGAGACAGGGAGCTGGAAGACAGAAATGTCCTTGCACAATACTCTGGCCTGCTCCAATTCAGAAACAGTCAAATAAAAATTATATGGAAGGGTGTCAGCCTCCTGGATATAAATAAAGGGAGATTTTCTTTCTATGCACTTGGCTTGCAGATAGGAACCAAACCAGCAGTATTTGGAAGGAAAAATGTATTTTTTAAAGTCTAATAGTGAAGGGTTTTGATTCAACACACAGTCTAATGCTCTGAATGTACTTCATATTAATGCTTGCTTTTGAAGAACAGGTGGAATTGGGGTCTCTGCAGACAGCATCAAATGAGGTAGTCCTTTTGCACAATCATACTATTTTCACTGCCCTTTAAAAATAGCTACTTCACGTTGTTGCAAGCTGTCAACAAGACTTTTCTTCTCCACCTTACTTCAGGCCTTTCCTACAGCTACTTTGGGCTTAGTTGCACTTCTTGGAAATCACTCAGAAGTGCTTGTTTCTTGTTGTTCAAGACACCTGAAGTAGTGTCAGAAGGGTTTGTCAGGGCACTGGTAGTTTAACCAGATTGACAAAAAGACACCTATGAAGAAGAATGAAGAGGATACCTGTAAGTGAGGATTTTTAGTTAAAAAAAAAGCTCATACATAATTCTCTCAATATTGCATATTATTAGCGGGCACAAAAAAGTGTGGCCAGCAAGTTGAGGGAAGTCATATACCCCCTCTACCCTGGTGAAACCACATCTGAAGTACTGTGTCCAGTTCTGGGGCCCCCAGTTCAAGAAAGAAAATGAATTGTTGGAGAGAGTCCAGTGGAGGGCAATGAAGACGATCAGAGGACTGAAGCGTCTCTTATGAAGAAAGGCTGAGAGACTTGGGTCTATTGGCTTTGTTCAGCCTGGAGAAGACTGAGAGGGAATCTCACAAAAGCTGATAAATATCTATAAGGCAAGGGTATAGAAGATGGGGTCAGCCTCTTTACAATGGTGCCTAGTGACAGGACAAAAGGCCATGGGCACAAACTGGAATGTGGGAAATTCCATCTCAACATGAGGAAAAGTTTTTTATTAATGTTGAGGGTGACAGACCACTAGAACCGGCTGCCCAGAGAGATTGTGGAGTCTCCTTGGAAAATATTAAAACCTGCCAGGTTTTAATATCTTAATATCTCCTTGGAAAATATTAAAACCTGCAGATCCTATGCAACCTGCTCTAGGTGAACCTGCTTTAGTGAGGGGTTGGACTAGATGGGGGGTTGGACTTAAAAACTGCATCTATTCATAAACTGTGAGTATGACACACACAGGATTGGGCACTGTGATAATGAAAAGAGAGAGGGACAAAAGGCCTTGAAATATTTTAATAGCTACGGTTGTTTTCTTCAGTAGACAGTCCAGCCTAAATCATGCTACCTTTGGGGGTTTTCTATGTTTTTGGAGGGAAGGGACATTACAAGAGTAAAGCATCGTTGTGTCCACAGTCATGATGCTGTTCTGCAGCTGAGTATCTGGTGGGTGCCAACTGTGAGAAGCTGTTTTGTAGTCCTTGTCAGATATGTTTCTCTGTTACAGAGACACTGCTACACATGAATGATCACAGCACAGGCTGTTGGGAGACTGTCCTTGGTGCTCAGAAGTAACTTGGTTAATGGCTGGGGAGAATGCCTTCTAGGTCTGCAACAGAAAGTGTGTCTGAGGGAGTCTTCTCCTTGTCTGGCTTGGGGTCCACTGGAGGAAGTGATAATAACTTGGCCTGGGCTCCACTGCACACCATGAGTGGAGAAGGCAAAAGGTGGGTTCTGGCAGGAGAAGCTAGAGTCTTCCACAGAGCCCTCCCACTCTCACCACCAAAATGTCCCTGGACATTTTTTCTGTGAAAAGGAGCAATTCAATGGCTTTATGACTTACACCTTCTATCAAAGTTTGGAAAAAAATCCTACTGCTGAATCTCTGCACCAGCTTTTACATTTTTCTCTTCTAATGCATTTATTCAGGCTACCGAAAAGGTATCATAAATAAATTATATTGGTATCCTGTTGGGAAATTTGCAAGGCTAGAAGCAAGACAAACTATTTACTGCTTCTTTATTTTCCACTTATCTGGAGATAAAATGACCTTTTAGAGTAAATGGGGCTGGAATATGGTACAGGTCTGTTGATAGTCTTCAATTTTTCACACATTGGAATACATCTGCTTCTCCCTAGTCAAGATAATAGAAGGCAGTTCCACAAAAATGTTGTTTTGGTCATACTAAAGTTGTGCTTTCAGAGGAACTCCTGAAGAATATGGCATAAAGCACCTGTAGAGCATATTGGGAGCTAGATAGTGCTTGGGATAAAAGTATAAGTGTGTCTCCCAGCATCATTGTCTCTCAGGACATTCATCAGCTATCCTATATAAGAAAAAAAACCCACCATAGCAAATATGGACATCCCCCCAAATTTCAACATTTTGGGGGGTATATAGCTTGCATTTTGCCTTCATAACTATTGTCATGACAAAGGTCTAGTTCCTCATTTCAAGTATCTCCCAGGAACTGGAAGAGAGAAGTTATTCCTCCTTGATAGAGATTCAATGATTTTGACATTCGCTTGGGTTCATTCCTTTTCTTCAAGTATTTTACAGTCTTTAGCTCTGGGTCAGGTCAATTATAGAAAATATAATTAACCTAGTTCCCCAGATCAATTATAGAAAACTGCACAGTCTGGACCCCCAAAATAGTGAAAATTCAGCATTTTAAATAAATTCCACACCACCTGGGAGATCTCAGCTCCTCAAAAATTAAAATTACGATTGCTTCTTTCATGCTGTTTTTTTCAAATCAACGTTTAGGGACTGAAGCAATATTTAGCACATTTTATACTAGTATATTTGACTTTGAGCATGGAATTGACAATGGCTGAAGCAAGCACCTTCAAACTCTAAACAATTTCTCTTTAAAGTTTTTTTTAAATTTTATTTTAGTTAATAAATTCCTCTTCATGATACATCTGGGCATTTGATGATGTTGAGGAAACTTCTAGAGTACAAAAGCAAGTGGATGGGCTGGGCTTATGGAATCTGCTTGACGTTCAGATCACAATACCTTCTCAAAAGTTTGTGGATTTGATAGCTGTTAAACTATGATGAAATGTTTCTTTCCTCTCATAAAATTTAGGAGTAGCTTCTGTACTATAGAGGCAAACACAGGTACAGTTATGAGTGCTGAGAACCTATGCAGGGCAGGTACGAGGCACCACATCTCTAAGGTAACGAAGTAGTATGGCTATTGACAAGCGTTAGTAGAAAAATCACAAGGATAATTGTTTCTCCTTTTTTCTGCTACATTCTACAAAAAACCTCTCTCCTGCTGTACAGCAAATTTCCATCTGGCTGGAGGATTTAATATTTATAACAATTGGTGCAGTATCAAGATTAAAAATTCACTATGAACATTAAATGATAGTAGTAAGCAGAAATTGTTTGATTGTTAATTTGCTTTTTTGGCATCACACTGACTCAAATATAGGTATCTTCAATGTACTATGCCAGAAAAACAAATCCAATGATGATCTTTTATATGTCCTATAATTTTCAATACATAGTGTTAAAATCTCAGTGTTATAGAAAAGTTATTACCCTGTAAAAAAATATTTTTTTCTCTCTTTCTCTTCATCACTATAAAGAGAAATAAAGTACCTGTGGCAAAAATGTCTGGCATGGAGCATTTTTTTTCTGAGTTCATCATTTGGCTGCAAGATACATACTATCATGAAAACACATTGCTACTCCCAGGCCGCTAACTGAGACTTCTGAATGCAGGTTATCAGGGACATGGCTGATATTCATAGTTTTGTTATTTGGAGAGTTGTTTGATGAAAACAGGTAAAAATTTCCTGTATAAATAGTTATAGGCCAAGAAGGAAAAAACCCAAGAACAAATACAAAACAACAGACAAATATGGAGTTCAGAAATTATGTTAAATTTAAAAGAAGCCCATGTGCTTTATAGAATGTAAATTTACAGGCAGAGTACCAGCAATGGTTTCACTTAAGATACAGATATAGGTGGCATTTCAGGAATCTATGGACAAAGAAAGAAAAGAAGACACTGCATTTTTCTTATGTTTATTCTAGAATATTTGTTCGAATGATTTGATACAGTGACTGAAAGTAGGTGTGCATAAACATTTCAGGGCACCACTTGACCTTTTATTATTTCACTGTTTAATACACTTCTAGATGATGGTGCTTCTTTGATAAGTCACAGTTATTTTCTTGTCCCCTGTGAGGTAGCTGGACCACCTTGTAAAACTTCAAAATGATTATTGGAATGAAAAAGGAGTAAATAATGAGAAAAATGTAATGTGCTGATAAAAACTGGAACTTACATGTAGTTAAACTGCAGTATGACAAAAAGCAGGAATAAATCAGGCTTTAGCTTTAAGCAAATTAGTTTCTTTGCATCATAGAATCAAATAGCAACTAGGAAAATGTTGTGTTTCCTTAAGTTTGAGTAATACCATAGAAATAATTAAACCTACCCAGACAGCATTGGTATTCTAAATAACTAAAGAAGGTTGAAGTGTGATTTAACAAGTTAACATAAGGAAACACCTAACTACATCTCTAGCTTTAATGAAGTTATTTAATTAAACTCCCAATAAAAATGAATATATGTGGTTGCAGAACATTTTAGAGTGAAGAATCTATTAAGTTACAGGCAGCTCATATATTTAAAAAGCAGGAAAAAAAACTTAAGGGACTTCTGTAATAAAGAAAAATAGTTACTTAAGCAGAAAAATACATTGTGGTTTACCATTTAGCCCAGGCAAAATAGGACCTTTATTGAATCCCATCTCTATGTGTTCTATATCCAGAGCAATTTGTTTATTTCTTACAATTTCATTAGGAGAGGAAAACTGAGGCATATTGACTTTTCATATGCAAGTAAATTCACTTGGCGAATGCATATTTACTTTTCAACAGAGATTATTGAGAAATAGATTCAGAGATTTCCAGCTGAAAAGCAACACTAATTTTCTCATAGGTTCTTGAGTGGAATTCTTCTGGCAGACTTCTGTTTGTGACCAGGGCATAAGCCAGAAGATGCAAAATGTCTCAGATAAAACTCTGCTTGGTCTCAGAATTCAGAAAAGATGTCATCTTATTGCCTGGAGAAAGTTTTATTTGCTACACAAATTTGGGAGAAAACATAAAACTGAATAGTCAGAGACAATGCATGACACGTGCCATCCTGCTTGACACGGAGAAGAAATGCATACTTGCAGGGTTTAATTGGCCCTATTGCAGATTGTCCCTGTGAAGGAAGAAGCCTGGGGCCAGAGGATGTGTCTGTAGGGCACAGTGGTGAAAGCAGGTAATATCACTTGAATGAGAAAAGTGCTGTAATCCCTTCAGTATCTGTTGATAGCAATGTTGTAAATTTGGACACCCAGTGGCACGGTTACAAACAGACTTTCATACTGAGCAGTAGCAGTGTCCTCCAGTTATTTGTTGCCGATTTCACACTTTGCCCACTTTCCATAATGATTTATTCCAATTGCTTAGCACTCCTCATAGAAATATTCATCACCTTCTGGGTCTCAGTTTTTCACCGTTCCCCAGTTCCTGCTAATAATTCATCATATTGAAGAATTGGAATCAGTAATATTGTTTTAACTTTTTTTTTTTTCCACAGCAATTGAGAGAATGTTAACAGGTAAACTTTGTATAAAATCTAGCGTTTATTAAGAGAGAGTTTCATCCATACCAAGACATATGAGAATATTTTCATTACCTTTTTTCCCTTCTATCCCAATATATAAGTATTTTTAAAATATTCATTAACAAATTAAGCGCCTCTTCCACTTTTTCAGAACTATTTGTCAGAGCACACAGACAAGACTGGAAACTAAAGTGAGAGCTGACTTAACTATTTCCAGCTCCCAAAACTAAAAATATGCAAAAGCATAAACTAGGAGAAGTAACTGTCATGGTTCTGACCTAGTCAGAAAAAGACAGATAATGTGTGTGTGTGTCNCTTTGATCCTTCAGCTTTTATATGGGGCATGATGCGGATGGGATGGAATACCCCTGTTGATCAATTTTGGGTCACCTGTCCTGTCCATTCCTTCTTGAAGGCGGGACCCCTTTACGCTTTTCTGCTTCCAGCCCTCCAATGGGGCAAATGACGAAATTACCTGACCTTGGTTGTTATAGCAATAAGTATAAGCAAGGGCCTCTCTGCACCCCTTTTTGTTGGTATAATCAGGTCTTATCACTGTGACACAAAAAAGTTTTGAACAATGTGCTGCTAATTTCAGAGTTCAGTTAGTTAGAAGAGGCCTAGCTAAGAAAGTAAAATTGTAAAACAGAAAATTGGTTCATTTTACCTCAAACCAGGACAGTAACTGAAACTTTAATTATTCCTATAGGTATTTTAATAGTCTGCCATATGGAATATTATCAAGGAAAGAGTATTACCAGGTCCACATCATAATATTAAGGATATAGGAAGGATATAAACTTTTCCACTACAACAGAGAAGTGGTTTTTGGGCCTCAAATTGGTTCCTGGACTGAAAAGTTTCCCTGTACTGCAGAAATTCTGTGGCTGTAGGGTTGTTTGTGCACTGGTAGACTTTGAGGAGAAAAAGGATAGCCTGACATTCAGGATCCAAATTTTTAGTGAGTCTTTTGTTGTACGGAGTGACTAAAGCTATGGAAACCATCAAGGTAACATCAGGTCAACTTCATGCTGTGACCAACTCAAATATCCAAACTGTGTGTCCTCCCATGAGCATGCCATGTCCCAGGAAAGACTGACTGGGTAAGGTACTTCCTTGATGCTTCTCCAGTTGCAATGCAGCCTCGTCAAAAAGAGGTTTCTGGCACTGAGTCAGTGGGAGTTATTTGATGTCCTCAACATGTCATCATGTGCGTCTTCACTCACAACCTTTCAGTAGCACTCAGCATGCAATCTACTATCCTTGATTGTCTCTTGACTTCAGCAGTTGAACATTTGTCCACTGGGGAGAACAGCATTTTCAAAGTTAATCTGTATTTCCACAAGCTGTACAGAAGCTGTTTATCAAAGTTAATAAGATGCTTGAATTGCCTAGGTTGCTGTCTGGTTTTTACTTTTCCTTAATTATAAGCAATATAGACAGTAATTTCTTTTAGCAGATAGAAGTCCTGTATGTATTGTTACAGTTTTACGATAGACACAACAGCAAGTCTTAGTAACTCAATGGTGTCCTTCCACACTTTTTAAATACTTCCCTTCACAGCCGGTTCACATTTTCCCGAGACACAGCCTTTCCCTCTCTGTTCCTTCAGGTCATTCCATCACAGATAAGCCTCCTTGCTAGTGTGGAAGATCATGGTACAGTAAAGCTACCACTCTTATTGGAAGAGATCACAGAGGAGTTACTGTTCCCCATGGGCCCCTGGCAGAAGTTCAAGGTGAATCAGTAGAGTGATTTTTGGTGGGAAATGTGAGGAGTTCTGTTCACTGCAGCATTCACTGCATATGCTATTGCCTGTGGTTAAACTGTTGTGCCAGTCCAGACAGGGAAATAGATTTTGAGCAAGTATTTTGGTGAACAGGTGGTCACCAAAGGATGGACATGAAACAAAGCCTTTCCAGTCATACATGGAAGCACATCCTTAAAGAAAGCTCTAGTTATCCAGTTTGTGCTCACTCGATATCACTTTATACCTGGAATTATTCACTGGTGCCCTTCACAAAGATCTGAGTTATGTGGTGTTCTGGGTTCCTTTTTCACTTTATTAGCACCATATTCTCTTCTCACCATAGTCTCAACTTCCCTTCTAAATGCATTTCCTTAAGATCACCAATCCTGCAAGGTTTTTATCAGCTCTGGCAATTCTTCTGTTATGATCCTTACGCCATTCCTTTGGGCATCTCAATTGTAGACCAACAATTCATCGGAATTGCAAACAAAGTCATTATTACTGCCCCAGAAAAGAGAAACGGCTTTAGTCTTGTCAAGACCAGCCAGGAATGTAAATGCCAGGCAGCTCAATGGACTCCTGTGAAACCTCAGCTAGATAGTAAAGCTGTTGTTTTAGCAGGGAACAACATCACTATTGCTGCCAGCCCTGTCCAGGGAATGAGTTTCACTATTGGAGCAGCAGGCAGCAGACAGGCATACGACTAGGAATTGCGTGATGCCCTGTATTACAAAAATCAAATCTCCTCTTTGTCGCATAGCATTCTGAGGCAGCTCTGGAAAACTAGCCAAGCTTTTCAGAGGTTTTTCAATCAGAAATTCCTTGTGTCTCATTCTGGATATCTGTTGCTTCAAATACCTTGCTTGGCCTATTTTTCAGAGTTAGTACTTGGCACTTTCTGAAAACAGGATTGTTTAGTCAATTTTTAACATCATGACCAAAGTAGCTTTGATTCATCAAAAAGGCAATATGCTGTTAATGCATGAAGATGTATATTCCCAGTTTTTTAGACTGGGTCCTGAAGTAGAAAGAACATGAAAGTAAGTAATTCATAGCTACTTTTGCAAGAGCTGTGGGATGTAGGACGTTCTATTCACTTTTGTCCACACATTCACAAAATGCTGATGTCTACCCAACCCTTTCCTCCCAGATGGTGGGTTATTGAGCTGTCTTCTTAGAATATAGGTAAAAAAACAAATAATCAGGAGCAAAGCTGAATTGTGAAGTTGCTGTTACAATTCACCATTATGCACTTGTAAACAAAAGCTGCTGTCCCTTAAGGATGTACAAAGTACTTTGCATTTACCACAAGCCTGTGAAATATCATGGGAAATTACTAGGGAGTGTCGTACATGCTTGAAAGTTCACATTCCACTCAACTTCTTGACCACCATTGCTGGACCCACATGAAAATTTAATACTGCTTTCTCAAGGAAAATTATTGCCAGCGTGATGCAGTCCCTGTATTTAATGTGAGTTAACACTGTTATCTTCTGATGGCTAAATGATTAACTCGTGTCATTGGTATGCTGCTTGTCTGGACTGGTTGACCTTTAAAATAATAACTAAAAATTAAAACTCACTCCTTAGAAATCCAACTCACATCGCAACTAGGAAATGAGTTGAAGCAATTTATACATATGGCAGGAGGTGACATACGTGTTCCTGTTACAGATTTCCCAAAACTTTTCAGAGAAATTGGAATGGCCTTTCTGAATCATTTCACTGTACATCTTTTCCTGTCTTAGTGCTAATGAGCACACTTTTCACTGTTCAAGGAATAGCAGAGAGCAAAGGTAGAAGCATGAGGACAGGGAAAAAGAAAAAGAAAAAAAAAAACGAAAGAAAAGAACAAAACCCAATGTTTAGCTACATAAACTATGAAGAAATTGTAGTTGTAGCCAGGCAGAGAAACCCCAGATTTTACAAGAATTCAAAGTATTTCTCTGTTTTGGAAGTCAGGCTGCTGCATGTTTGAAGAGCTGGGAAAAAGAGAACAGTTCAAATAAGAGAAAACTGAAAGATAATGTCAGGTATAGTGAACACAAGAAAATTATATATGTCAAGCTTTGTACAACTCACAGACTTACCTTAACAACTTTCATTTTCAATCAATCTCAAATCTTAAATGAAATATAAAAAGGGGGAATGTTAATATAATGATTTTTTATTCATCATGAATAATAAACAGAATAATTTACAATTCAGATATCTCAGGTTTGCAAATTAGTTTTCACAGTGAGTCAGAAGGCAGTGACCAAAGCAAATTTATCATGTGAAGCAATGCAAGAATGTGGTAAATCCTTCACATTGCTCATAACTCACCGGGCTTACTGCTGAACCTATTTCCCTGCGCTTTTGTTCTTTCAAGCCATTTGATTCATCTCAGTCACCCTGAAGCTATTTCATAAGAAAAAAAAAACCAACCTGAAACTTCACAGTTTCTTGTTCTGTGTCTGTGTGTGGGAGCTTTGCATATATACATCCTTGTACACAGAGACTAATTATAGCACCCCCATTGCTCAGACACTCCCTATTTCCAAGTTTAGACAGCCACAGGCCACAGAAAAGATAACTCCATGATCTAAAAGTGGAAATCCTTGCTAAGCACCACCAAAGTAATTTCTCTAATAAATAGAGAAAAGAGTGTTGAAGTCCTCACATACATCACCAGTCAATACTGAACAGCCCAAGGTTGAGGTAGACTCTTGTGAGATTAATCTCATCCCAACTTTTTCCCCATGACCAGTCATTTCTGAGCAAGAGACTCAGTGCTCCAGAGAAAAAGAACAAGCAGAGTGGTATTTATGGGTTTAAAAGAAGGGAGGAGAAGTTCATCCTGGTGTCAGTCTGCCAAATCTGAAAATGTGCAGTCTAAAATGTATATTATCAGGCAAAGTAGCAATTTGAGACCAAGCTTTCCAATTCAGATGAACATTGTGAATACATAAAAAACCAAGAGAGCTCTTGCTCTGAACATGGCCCCTCAAAAATAAGCATATTTACTATTCTTTGAATTTGGCTTTTGATTTTTTGTAGAACTTTATCTTCTAACAAGTCACTAGGGAGAGAGATTTTTCTTCAAATACCATTACTTTCATGGCTATTAATGATAATGGGTTTTTATTTAGGTAATGATTGTGCAAATCTTTGTCATTTCTCTCTTCATAAATATTTCCTTGGGGGGAAGGGGAACTATTCTCTTTGACTGTGAAATCTGATACTCAAATGTAATTTACCTTTTCTTTGTCTTCTTTATTATTTCCTTCTGAACTCCTCCAAGACAAAGATAGAGAAAAAAAATCAAGAAGAAAGGGAGGATATATGAAGAGTGACAAAGAAGTCATCAACCATCCAACCTGAAAAATCAAATAATCAGAAAAGGGAGGTTTTTACTCAAGATTTCTTGTAAATAAATAAATAAAAATTTCAACACTTTCCTTTTTCCACTTTCTGCCTCAGACTGACAAAACCCTTGATTTACATCACAAATATTTTTTCCTAGTTTTCTTAACTCTTCTTTCCTGTATACATGATAAATCTTCAGATGTTAATTACAAACTTTTAACTTAAAACAATTAATGACAGTAGGATGTCTATGTGATCTTTAGTATTCATCCACGATTAGTGGAGCCAGATTGAGTCTTTTCAATTATTTCAATGAGCTCTCCTTCAATGCCCCATTTTTGGCTAGCAACCACTAAATTTATACACTTTGTGATAAAAATGAACTTGTACTTACATCTTAATAAAGTTTGAATAAAACAAATTATAGAATTCTGCAGAGAAAATCTGTCAGTTTTTGAGATCCTTAGATTGCTACTTTAGTTACACTTTTGCTTCTGATCTGACAGTATGCTCAAATAGTCATGGGTTACCTACATTGAGTAACCCAATAAAATACCTTAAGCCTTTGGGAAAATTCATATAACAACCTTCCTCAAAGCCAAAACAAATAAATAATTTTTTATAGCGTTGAGATACACTTGAGAATTTAATTTGTTAAACCTAAAAAAAAAAAAAAAAAAAAAAATCAATCCCAAAGTCTGTATTAAAAGTACATCTGCTTTAATTAGTTATGTAACTTCTTCATTATATTGCTGTGTACCAGAACATGAAAGAAATGGGAGCAAGGAGTGTAAGAAATAATAAGAGGTGCTGTGACTGCAATACACTTTTGAATAATTTGGCAGGTCTCTTTGCTTGGTAATAGGAAACACAGGAACAGACATTAACCAGCCAGCTGCAGCAATATGGCAAGTTACTTTATGAAGGTAAGTTTTATATGAGCCAAATCATAGCAACAACCAGTATTCTTTTAACCCACTAATGCAGGGCCAAGGAATTGCTTTAAACAAAATCACTTTTTTGCACTTTGTCAAATAATTGCTGTTTTCAGGAAACAATTTTTTTTAGAAAAATCCCACCCCATCTAAATAAAAGCACATCATGTCCTCTCTTCAGTAGGTTTTCTTGTATGCTCCTGAATTATTTTCAGAGTGTTTTCTACCTTCTTTTTTGCTTGTTTGTTTGTTGATTTTTTTTTCCTGGAAAGGAAGGAACAATCTAGCCATGTGTAACACAAATGAAAGGCAAACATGAGGTCTTGGGACATGAGGGATTGATTTTCATCTCTCTTCACAGAAACATTATAGTACCCCTGTGTCCAATAATTCTTACTGCAGCTTGTCTGGCTTTTTCAAGTAGTGCATGTCATGGACTAAATAGTGCTGTGCTCCCATAAGCAATGGGGTGCTGGCAGAAGGTGTAGCAAGGTACAGCTGACTTTGCAGCAGGGGTCAAAAAGGATCAAAAGAAGGGACAGTCCATGTTAAAGGAGGAAGTGTGGTCCTCACTGGAGCTGAGGGAAGAGGCACCAATCCCCATCACCTTTAATTATCTGTAAGTCAAACTGTGAGTGTCACAGGGAATCATTCTCTGTCTATATTCTTGGTGCCTACGTTTGGTAATGAATACACTGTGGCTATGCCATTGGCCATAGTCCCTACATGCTTTACTCTGCTCAGTCTTTAAAAATACCAGTTTTTAAAGCTTTATCCCTTCTGTGCGCTCAATGGGCAGACTTTCTGGTTCCATAGTTTAAGCAATGCTCACAACCCTGAAAATAACCAAATCTGCTCACGAGAGAGCTTCTGTAATCAATTTTCTGCTCAGTGTCCCAATGAAAATGTGGAGGATAATATATTTTGGAGAAATCTTCAGTGTTATGTTCTCATGCCACAGATATTTTCTTTTGGTTTGGTGCTTTTTAAAAATAATCTTAAAGCAATTAGTGAATTTCAAGTTGAAAACATTATCTTTTTTGTTAAAAGCCACAATAATACCCGATGTAAAATTTGGAACAAAATGGCTCCTAAGAAGTATTTCCTCCATTTCTTCTGTAACAAAACCTCATGCCAGTCTTCTTCCAGCTTCTCTAAGTTGCAAAATTGTCTTAATCTGCTTTTTTTTTTTTTTGGTAAATTAACAAATTGTTAAAACTTTTCATGCAGTTGCAGCTTTAGTTTAATTTTCCAGAGCCAGAAGAAGAAACATAAGTGTGTATAGGTTGTAGTCTAATCAGTTTTAAGAGAAGAACCCTTCTGCATAGGGTCCTTTTTCCCACTGTTAGCAGCTGGCAAAAGAGTTATGCACAAATAACAATACCTCAATAGGCAAGAAATGTGACCCTACCAGGGATTTTGTATACGGCAAACAAGCTGAGAAAATAAGCACCTTTTTTCAGTTATAATAATTGTTACACAGAGTTTTTAAAAAGTATGTGAAGGAAACTTTGAGGCAGGCATTACTGTTTAGTTTATAATTATATGTGTCATGGAAGAGCAATACCAATTTTTAACACTCTCACCCAGTAAAACCGTGGCATAGAAAACTTCTGCACTAAAGAAGCACATATGATAGATAGTAATAGATTGCAGAGCTTTCAACTTAGTATAAATAAGGCAATAGAATGTAGGCAACATTTTTCATTCAAGTCACATCATTGCAATGCTTATGGAATGCAGAAATTACTTAAAATTCTTGCTAGAAATCTGAAGGGGGTCTCCCACTCAGAAATTTCAGATGACATTACCATTTTTCTTAAATCTCACAGGCCCTTTGTAATAGCTTACTTTCACTCTCAAAGAAAAATAGCTCTTTCTGGCTGGAGTTATTCTTCACATTTCTGATAAATTGCAAACTGATTTGGCAATTATTCTGAATTAAAGATAGACATGTCAAACAGATCACTTAGAAGCTGATCAAGAGCAAGTTAAAGTGTCAGGATGTAAAATAGAATTAATTAAAACTAGGAAATGGCTGTAGATTTTTTCCCATGAATAATTGTGATTGTGACTAAACAAAGACACATAAGCATAAAGAAGTCACCGTACATCAATCATTTTATATCTCCATTTTTTAAAGAATACTCCACTATTTAGAGAGCTCTGATTATTTTAAAACAAATGGCTTTTTGCACCAAGTGTGGAATTCCACACTGCGCATCTCTCATCATATATCTTTGCTTACCTCGAAAAAGCTCCGGAGTCCTCCAATGGGATTGCTAAATATGTCAAACTCTCCTTGCAGGCTCCACGAAAGCTAACAGTTGTCCTCCTGGCTTAACAGGTTTGTGCGGGCTCTGGCACCAGATTTTAGGTTGGCTTCCTGTGCTGGGGTTTGAAAGTTGCCACCTTGATACACTGTTTTCATTAGCACTCCTGGAAGCTGAGTATCAACAAGGTAAGGAAATGTAATTATTCTTTCTAAGCCAAAGGTGATCCCCATGGAGACCCTTTTGCTGCAGCAACTTTGGCAATACACATTAGCTGGATAAATAGAGCTAACAGAGCCACCAGTCTACTTCTTTGTGCAGGATCTGTATTCAGTTAAATAGCTGTTTTCAATAGTTGTATATATAATTATAGAGATGCATATGTATATTTATGTACCTATTTATCATATTAATATAATAGGATTAAATATTTAGGCATTTATTTGCACTGTTTGCAGGCCTAGATGCAAGCATTCTGTTTGGGGAATTAACTTGATCTAAGCCACATTCATAATAATTGTGATTATAATTTAGAGCACTCTGCATTGTGTTAGAAAACAGAGCAACAAATGGAAGGAAGCACAGAGCCATCAAAAGTGAGACACCATAGTTAACCTCTGTTGACATCTGTTTTCAGGATGTTGGCTACTGAAGGAAAAGGTTGACCTTTATTTCAAGACCACTGTTATACTGTAACAAAAGACAAAAATGGTTTTGTTTGGCGTCTTTCCAGTAAAGCACCCCAGAACTCTTTATTTTAAGGAGAAGCACTTTGACCCAAAGCAAGTGCAAAAGATTTTCTCAGGATGGCATTCTGACATAAGAGCTACACCTTTCCAATCAAGTATAAGGAGACTGTATAGGAGAAGTGTAACTAAGTAAATATAGTTCAGTTGACCCTTGAGAATATACCATGTGATGGAAAAGGAGCAAATATATGTGGTAGATTACCTATGTGCAACTCAGGATACCTATCTCACAATTTAGTTTGTAGCAATGCAATATGGAATGAAAATAAAATGCTGATTTATTGCACAGTGGGGATGTTTCCCATCCATGAGCTGACAGAATTTTAACTTAAAATTCTATCATTTTACAGGAAGCACCGAAAAAAAAAACAAACCACCTTACAAACATTTGTTTGTGTAAAACCTTCATATCACTTAAAAGTTATGCTTGATCTTTCATTTATTTCTCAAAAACCTGCTGGAACACATCTGCTTGCAATGTTTCAAATAAAAAAAGTCAATATTTTTATTTGTACAGATATTGGTGCCTTTCTGTTTGTCTGGTTCTCCTGATGACTCTTCTAGGACAGACTTGTAGGAAGTAGAAATGCCATGTGATTTAGTTGACAAAGTCCCCTAATTAAGATTGAACTGACTTGTTCCAACAGCTGAAACAGGGACCCGGTGAGCAGTCCAAAGCTCACATAAGGTCTTGGAGTATCCACTTAGTAATACCTAGTTTGAATTAATATGACATTACCGCTGAAACTGGAGAAGAATAACACCGGTTTGAAAGTTGGTGTTGTAATGTATCTACCCATCAGAAAAGGAAAAGCTGTTAATGCTCCAAAAGCTGCCTTTATGAAATCAGTCATTTTTCTCCCACTATAGCACCTTGTAGTCAGTTTCAGAGTATAATGCATTTCACCATGGCAGACTACTACTTTGTAAGTCAGTTCTTCATTCTAATAGTGTTAGTATTTGATTTATAATATTTGTCTAGCATAAGTAAATCTGGCAGAAGGCAATTAAAATAAAGTTCTCTAACTTTACAAGGGTTTCAAGCCCAGAGCAAGCTTAATTAAAGTCAATCATGGGAAAAAGCACTTAGCCCTGCAGCCCTCCACATTTGTCAGACATCTGAATCATGGGAAAGGTTAATTAGAATCAAACGAGGAAAAAGTAAACACTAAAAGTGCTTTCTGGGGTTCGTTAAATTTAAACAAGTCAAAATATGTAATATTCAACTTTATAACAATGATCCACACACATTTCTGTCTCATTTTCTACTATCACAAATCTTCCGAACTTAGTGAATTAACATACTTGGAAAGCCTGACTGTTATGCCAGGCCTCCGTGGCTTCCTACTATGATATTCTAAAGAAAAACTCCTAAGTGGGGGCAAAGCAGGCTTTGGATCAAAAAAATAAACCAAAAAAACCCAACCCCCAAAACAAACAAACAAACCAAAAAGCAAACAATCACAAAAACCCAACACCCCAAACCCATTGCCTATGATTTAGCCAAATAACTGAGAAACAAGTGAAGGAGTCTCCTGAGTAGGGACACAAGTGCTTGTGGTCTCCTGCCTGCTCAAGCCTCTGGGAGCAGAAGACTCTCTCTCTAGTGTCTGTTCTGTTGCAAGATGGCTGCTTGGTTTGCTCGAGCTTGTAGCCCTGGAATGATACGATATGTTAGCAGAGCCAGCATTCAACACAAAGGGAAACAATGACTGTATCAAATCACCCTGGGCCAAGCCTAAAGGAAAGATGTTTATAAGAAAGTGGTCCTCTACAGAGTTTGATTCTGTGCAGAATAGAAAGGAAGGTGCATGACTGGCTATGAGGAGAATAGGGAGGGCCACCATGGCATATACACTGGCCAGATAACCAAAGAAAATAACACCCATGTGGGACAGGTAATGTGGAACTGAGAGCACTAGGGAAGAAGCAACAATAGTTACTTTTTGTTTTAGAACAATTCTTTGAAGCATGTATCTTCTCAAGGTTTGCAAGCCCCTGTTGCCCATGGGAAATGAATATCTCACCACAGCATTTCTTAGTATGTCAGCTTTGTCCCCCTTACACATATTAGATTCTTGTTCAAGCAAAACAGTTTCAAAATGATCCTATCTACCAGTAAGCTAGGGTGACAGCTCTGGCTGCAGTGACACGCAAAGAAAGTATGCAGATTGCAATTGCAACATAATTTGCTTTAAGGCTAACAGCTTGCATTTGTATTCATCACATCAACAAACTTTCTGTGAAACACTAACTAGTCTGTCTTCTAGTTTCCTTTCAATTTCTTGATAACACCTCATTTAGTTCTTCATCTGCAGTGCCCAGAGTGATGATAAGTCAGGACACCATTGTAAAAAAACGGAGATAGGTCTTTGCCTTGCTTACACAGGTCCAGCTATGACGAATTTTTACAGAATTTGGCAGACCCACAGATGAAAATGCTGAAAATGTGTCTACAAGAAAGCAAAAGAGGAGGGGGACTGCCCTTCATCTATAAGTACACCTCAGCCTCCTTTGTCAACCACAGGCTGAGAGATTTTGTTGTGCTTCTGTGCTTCAGGGCTGCCATCAGAGCAGAGTGGTACAGGGTCCTGTAGGTTCTGCCTCACAGGTTATAAAGCCAGAAAAGTCCACTGCTATCTACTCTGGGTTAGCCTCCTCTATAGTACAGTCAGAACTACAGTGCACTATCAAGAGACACATTCAACCTTGATTGCAACATTTCTGCTTGTGAAGAACATATTACAATATAAACAAAATCATTGCAATGCTTAAATACCATCATTCTTAGCAAACATCTATTATGATTTTTCCTACTTTTGCAGCTATGTGATCCTCATTGCACCCTTATGTGGTAGACTGGTAGTAGATGGCAAAAAATTCCTTATCCCAGCATGGGCAAATGCAGCCTTCCATTAAATCATAGCTGGTACCTTTATCCAGCTCTGGTAACCACAGCTTGAAAGATGTAAACATATGAAGAGAGGATTTAAAATGCGATGACAGAGCTTAAAAATCATCTTTCTTGAGCTCACAGTGTTGTTGAAGGAGTTTGTTTTATTCTGTGCATTAAAAAACAGGTTGAGAGATCTGATGAATCTTCTTGTGATACAGGCTGCAAATGCCGGATAAAAGACATTTTGCAACATTGCCATTATTGGTGTTTCAAGAATCAGTTTCCAGCAGTAGAAGTCAGAAAAATTCCACTCTAAAATAAAGTGAAAATGTTTATCAATAAAAAGCTTTGAGAGGTATAGGCTATATTTTTTATATGTGGACTTTGTATGCAACTTCACAGAGATATTTTTGGTTTCATGACAGTCCCTCTACATAGTTGTTCTTTCTAACTGTCAATAAATCCAAATTTCATTCTCTTCTTTATGAACTAAGAAATCTCATTCTATTTCTGTCTCTTCATCCCACTTTTTCTTTTTTTTTTTAACCTGGCTTAAGGATAACTTTTATTATCTCAACACTCTCATAATGCTTAAGCTTTAACCTAATTATGTTAATCAGAGCTTAAGGGCTTCAATTAGCTGCTTACAGGGGGGTCAGGAAGAAACTTCCTGCTGTTTTTGTTTATTTGCTTTCTCATCTTCCTCTGAATCACCTGTGGTTGGCAAAATCTGGACCAAAAAACAGAGCACTTTGGCCACTACTCTGGAGAAAATTTGTGTCATTGGTGTGTCTCCTCACATACTCAAGTCTAACAAGTCGGACAGCACTTACTCTCTTTGTCATGGTGATGCAACATGAGGATCATTTATTATATTTCTTGGCCTTCTGATCAGATAAGATATGGCTTATCTATTGGAATCACCTTGCTTTAAGTTATCTGATCATTTCCTTACCATTGCAGAGACGTTGGTCATAAATCAGACTCACTTATTCACTACCTGTAACAAACACTTTTGAAGACAGAACTACCTGGCTTAGCTAGAAAAAGTTTTTGGACTTGATTTAAGGAAGCTGGGCAACTTGAATATCTTCCGAATACATAAATCAAACAGCATGATTTAATTGTTCCTGCTGGCCCTAATTTCAGTGTGTTCCTCCAACTCTTTATCGTCTACGCAAATTGAACATCTCACACTATTTTCTATAAAGCATAGCTTTCAGCCCTCTATTTATTCTTACACCTTTTATCTGAATCTTCCGCAGCTTTTTAACAACCCTGTTGAATTGTTGACAGCAAGCTGGGCACAGTACCCTTTTAGTGTTTTCACTGCTATCAGTAGCTGTAAGTTAATGCCTTTGCTGGTACTTTACAGTCTAAGTGCCTACTGAGAAAAAAACTCCATTAAACATATTCTAACTGGCAGATGTCATAAGGGTGAAGGTTTATACAACCCTCAGCAGGGAGAAAGCCACAGTTCATTATCTACTCTAAATCAGTGCCCAAAGATACCCAGTGTGGAGAAATAGTAAACTTGAAGAAAAGAAAAAAAAAAAAAATACCGGAAGAAAATCAGAGTAAAGATCTACCTGACAGAAACAGTATTACTGTTGAGAAGTAAGAAGAATTGATGATAAACTAGGGAACACCAGTGTGTTTAACACAGTGGGAAAACAGTTATAACAAAAGCTGTAGAGCTGGTTAGCTACACATATGTAATGAAAAATCTCATAAAAAGGGGACAGAACTAAGTGGATTTCATGGTAAGATGTCAATCCATTGAGTCAAAATACAATTTGAAATACAGCTTTTTGTAGGGTATAAATATAAAGGCAACACAGGGTGTGATAATGTGCTGGTAAGACTTGCCATATTACTCAGTGGTTGAGCAATGGATAAACTGAGCAAGCAGTCTAAAGGAAAGGACTTTAGTGTGTATAATAATGAGAGGTTTTAGACTGAAAAGAAACTAATCAGAAAATGAATATTATAGTGGTTCTGAGGAGTCCTGAAGGTAAACTGAATGAAAGAAGGGGATGGTGTAACATGATGATTCAATTGGGTGAAAGCTAATTTCCTCTTTTCCCAAGGGTCTGCAAAATCTGGTAAGTCAACTCCTTCTGGGCAACTTAATTCCTTCAGCATCTCTGAAATTCTGCAACCAAATTACTTCCAGTCTTTCTCAAGAAATGTACTTCTGTGCTTTGGGACATTTTCATTCCTTTGAGTAGCACTTCCAGAAAATGCGGGTATTAGAAAGAATACAACACCCTTTACAGTGTTTTGCTTCTCCAGTAGTGAGTGTTTGCAGAGACCTAACTCCAGTGTCTAATTTCACCTTCTGCAAAAAGCCCGCTGAGCTGGAAATACATTCCAAACATTTTGATTGGTTGTAATACCACACAACAGTAAGATATCGTTTTAGCAGAATAAGAAAATAAAAATTGAAGCCAGCTGTACCTGCCAGCATACAGAAGAGCACAACGCTGTCCGCAAGACACAGGCAGCCAAGAGTCTCCTGAGTTAAATCCTTACCCGCAACATTCACTTGTTTGTGTAGCTTTGGGAAGACAAAATACTCTCTCCGACATTCACCTGTGTCTACCTGAGGCAATTCATGTCAGGGAACAATTGCACACTCCAGTATTGCCACAGTGTATTGTGGTAAGACAGTTTAAGATATGGCTTTTATTCCTCCTCCTCTGTCCCTGCATTGTCCTCACTGCTGTCATATAGTAGGGCTGCTAGCACTGGGAGAAGGGAGTATGATACTTGTGCTGCTACAGGTAGCAAGCAGGAGGGACAGATGGGACAATTTGCACTGAGTTTGTCTATCTGTGTAATGTCAGGTACTGAAATCAGTAGGGAACTTGTTTCATGGTTGCAAACATGGCTCTTTTGAACCTCCTTTGGCAGTACTTGCTCCTGAGAGTGAAGCGTGACCCTGCCCTGCAGCAGCTCAGATCTTCATGTCTTTCTACTGCTAAATAAACTCATCACAACTACCTTTGTGTGTGTCTGTGGTCCAGCCCAGCACTATGTTTGCTGAGTGTCTCATTCCACATCCATTTGTATGTAGAATACAAAAAGAAGGTCCAGAACTACAGAGAAATGGAATTTAAACATTAAGGTCTTGCCAACCTAATGATTCCACTTACACTAGGGTAACCCCTACAGATATTGAACACGGTAATTAAACTTTTAAGATCTTTTCAGACTGACTTCATTTAATGGAAACAATCTTTCTTTATGAAGTTTTTAATCTGAAGAACCCCCCATGGCAATGGCAAAATATCACCGGACTTACTGTATTTTAATATTTGCAATTAAATTGTTCAGCAAAACACAACATACCTTCTCTCTTTTTCCTTTCTTCCATAATAAAAGTTATATTCTGGCAGAAAAGAAGATATCTTTTTCCACCTCCTATTTTTCCTTGTGATTTCCCAAATAAATAGGCGTTCCATTTGAATTCAGAGCACTAATAAATGTGATAAAACATTTTAAAATATTTAGCTATCAAAGAACAATGATCTTCATGCCTGAATTCTTTCTAACTACTGCAAACCGTGCCACCCTGGTAGCTTTCAATGATTAAATATGAGAACACTACTGTTTGTATGTACATGGATAAAAATGTACCATCAATTGCATAAACCGCTAGTTGAAAAATTAATCACGTCTTCTCTCTGAGGTCAATTATATATAAACAAAAGTAACAAGCAACTGTTTGTTATAGCAGAGTAGGGATTCTGGTGCAATTTAAATCATAAAAGCAAAGGCTTAGAAATTTCTTTCCAAACAGATATTGCAATATTAACTCAGAGTGCAATTAGGAAAGCACATTTCTGAAAGGGTCAGAAAATTCAACTATCTGCTGTCTTGGATGTTCCTCTTTATTGTTAGAAACTTAGGCACATACTTCCTTAACAAACAAAAATCTACATTCCTAATAGATAAATAATGGAAGAGATTGTAATATAACACCAGTTCTCAAAAGGGAAACTACACATTTTTTTGTGAAGGCGTGTGATGAGTATGTTGGTTGCATGAGTCTTTTTTGCTCTTGTTTTCACCTATTAATTACATTAAACTGTAAGTGTATCAGTCAAGACCACTGGTTTACACCAGCTTAAATTTAAAGTCTTTTGTAGTCTTACATTCTTTAATGAGCAATTGCTGCATTGCTACAAGGATGTCATGCACCCTACCTTCAGCCCCAGGATATGCTTTTAAAAGGTTTTCTTTTGAAAGATACTACAGTGAATAGTTTGTATTATACAAAAGATACCACAACCCACTATCACTGGAAGCAAAGATCATGGTCAGCTTTTGAAAGATTTCCCAGAACAAATAATAAATTGAGCTACAGACTACAGAGTAAGCAGGGTTTCTTGAATTTTCACCATTTGTTTCAGTAGCCCCATGGATTTCATGGGCACTAGAAAATTATACCTGAGAATGTATTTTCTTTCAATATGTCTATTCATTGCTCTAAAGACTAAGTAATTTAAGGTAATAAATTTCAAACAAACTGAACAAAATAAACTTCAATTTGACTGGTGTGTTTAAAGACAAATGCTACCTTAACAAGAGTCTTTGGTTCACGAAAATTCCAGGCTGCCTTCACATGTAAGCCGTAAGTGTATCTGTGCCTTTGCTGGTGGCTGGTTTCCCTTAGCATAGTGCCATCCCCAAACACCCTGCCCTCTGCTTTCAGAGGGGAAAACTATTCTGTTTCACAGAACAGCTCTTCTGAGGCTGATGCAAGAAAGCACTTTGATATGCTGATGTACGTAGTAGGCATGCTGCACTGATGAATCTGTGTTGGAGCACTGACGAAGAAAACAAAGTGACATCTCATGCATAAAGCAGCAGAAGAGAAAAAATGACTATACAAATAATTTTTGCCAAAACACTAAATTCATCAGTAAAAGGTTTTTAACAGACCACATATTGGACTGAAGAAATGCCAAGATCTCCCAAAGCTGGACTCTTTCTCCATTTGCTATAATATCTAGGTTGTGAACCTCATAGTAGAAAACATTTACGTCAACCCTCCAGGTGTTTTAGTCTGCAAGTTCTTCAAATATTGAAAGTAAAACAGAGTTGCCGTGGAAGGGCAGAATGAAGAATAAAATCATGCTTGTGTAGGCTGTCGGATTCTTGTTGAAATAAACCCTGCAGTCCTGGGCCCAGTCCCAGAGACAAGTCTCAGGAAGAGCTTTGTTGGAAGGATTTCTCTAGAACAGCTGCTGTCCCTGACAGATGTGCCAGTGCCAACACAGCAACCAGAGAGGCAGTTTCCATAGTAACTGCAAACTTTCCTTGTGTTCTTCCTTCTTCAATGCCAATAAGCAGTCACTGAATTACTCTTTACTAATGCAATATGCATATAAGAATTTTACAGCTGTTTGTGGACATCGACACAGGAGCTAAACTGGCACCTGTGACATACCTTGTTTGTTCCTAGTCTCCTCATGGAAGAAAAAAATTATTATTTACTTTTATCTTTTCCTCAATACACTGCTATTTACAAAGTCATGCTATTACTGGCCTTTTTATTATTTCAGGCTTGCAATTATAACCAGCACTTTGAAAAGTTGTTTGAGACATTAATGTTGTGGCACGCACAACAGCAACAGAAAAATGTGTCAATAATACCATTGTGCATTTAGATAATAACACTGCAGTTAACTAAAAGCTGTAACTGCAATAATTTGAAAGCTACTGCAAAACATTGCAGTATTCATTGCCAGTGTGTGGTTAGTGACTCTTAGTCCAGCATACTTTTATTTTTCTGTAATATTCACTAAAGGCTATCAGCTGTGGTTTGATCTTTAACTCTGCCATCTCCCTCCTCTTTATCCTTAATCTTCCTTTCCCTTTCTTCCCTTCTTTAATATATGCACACTTGGTTATGTACGTGCTATTTCAAAGACCCATACCAAATGAGTTAAGTCAGAGTCATGCACATCAATAGGATCATAAGAGTTGAAAGAATGATCCACAAAGAATAATATGTAGCATAGGTGTTGTGGTGCAGAACTATAAACCATGGTAAGTGATGCTAAGAGTGGGCAAAATATAGACGTGATATAAATAACAATGGAGATTGTTCATTCAAATTTCACAAAAAAATATTCATCATCTGTGGTGTTGTTTAATTCTGTTTAAATTGATAGAAAACATGGATGTTTTCCTAGCACTTGAGCATCTGAGGACCATTTGTGGATTTAATCATCAGCTTTGTTTTGAAGAAAATCACAATATCTTATATTTTGGTCCTGTTACTCTGTGTTTGCTACACAATTGTATCAAGACTCTTTAGGTTTTTGATAATTTAGGGTTTCAGGGAAAGACTTAATTTTTGAATTTTGTGAGGCTTTAAGCAGGAGGTTGATGTTCTGACTCCAGCATCTGAAACTTGAAGTACTGAAGACTAAGAACTTCAGATGTTCCCAGGGTACATGTGAGTGAGGTAGGCCTAATTACTGTGCTCAGCAGCATCTCAAGAAGGGCTTCATTGGTGTTTGAAAGGAAAGTAGCTGCTCACAGTTCCATCATCTCCTCCAAACCCCACTCTCAGTGGCAAACACAAAGGAGCCTCTAATATATATATATCTAAATGACTCTGCAGGATGGTCCTAGGAACAGTGTACTTTGAAATGTACCTGCTTCCTGAAGTTTATCAGCCATGTACAATCTATGTACTATAATATCCTCAGGAGACCCCATGGAAAGCCAGCTGGGAATTCCAGTGGGGCAATTCAATAGCTCTGGAGAGCTTCTGCATGTTGTATTTGCGAGTTCATTTTCCAGTTCCCTACCTGGGCAGATGGTGAATCTGATTTTGACAGCCACTAAAGCACAGTGAAGAAGAAGATACCCTGGGGGTTGGAGGTCACCAAAGTCAGAAAGAAGCTGAGAAAAGTGTTCATGGCCATGAACCACACACACCTCAGTTTCCTTTAATATTCCTTCCAATATCTATTCTAGGTGCAGATATTTACACTTGCAAACTATAAAGTTTTGCCATAAGTTGAACAATCACTCACTGGATGTAAAAGGGGAAGAAATAAAGTTCAGTGGATCTGTGGATGATAGAATAACTTTGAGCCATGCTATGACAGCTCTACAAAAGACCTGCTTGGAATCTTAGACTGCAAAGTAAGTAGTCTCCAGAACAACAGAGAAATATTAATGCTTTTTTGTAACTTTTTAAGAACTTATTGACACCAGATATTATTCACCTTCAAGAATCACAGAATAATATGTGATGATTATGATTATATATTATAACATGTTGGAAGGGACCTCTGGAGATCATCTAGGCCAACCACCCTGCCAAGGCAGGTCCTCCTAGAACAATTTGCACAGAAACGTGTCCAGGAGGGTTTCTAATATCTCCAGAGACAGAGACTCTACCACTGCTCTGGGTAGCTTGTTTCAGTGCTCTGCCACTCTCAAAGTAGTTCCTCCTCATGTTCAGATGGAACTTCTTATGTACAAGTTTGTGTCTATTTCCTCTTATCCTCTCACTGGACACCACTGAAAAATGACTGTCCCCTTCCTTTTGACACCCACCCTTTAAGTATTTATAGGTGTTGTTCAGATCCCCCCTCAGTCTTCTCCAGACTAAAAAGATGGCAGTCCCTCAATCTTTTCTTATAAGAGCGACGCTACAGGCCCCTAATCATCTTTGTGGTCCTCTGCTGTACCCCCTCCAGCAGTTCCCTGTCCTTCTTGAACTGAGGAGCCCAGAATTGGACACAGTACTCCAGTTGAGGCCTCACCAAGGCAGAGTAGAGGGGGAGGAAGACCTCCCTCAGCCTGGTGGCCACAGTCTTCCTGATGCACCCCAGGATGCATTGGCCTTCTTGGCTGTAAAGGCACATTGATAACTCATGGTTATCCTGTTGTCCACCAGGACTCCCAGGTCTTTTTCCTCAGAGCTGCTTTCCAGGAGGTCAGCTCCCAAGTTGTACTGGTGTAAGGGGTTATTCCTCCCCAGGTATAGCACCCTACACTTGCCCTTGTTGCATTTCATCAGAGTCTTCTCTGCCCAACTCTCCAACCTGTCCCAGTCTCACTGGCATCTGGCGCAGACTTCTGATGTGACAACCCCCCCCTCCCAGTTTTCTGTCATCGGCAAACTTGCTGATGGTACATTCCATGCCTTCATCCATGTCATTGATGAATATATTGAAGAGGACTGGACCCAGTATTCACCCTTGGGGGACCCCACTTGTTACGGACCTCCAATTAGATTCTGTGCTACTGATCACGACCCTCTGAGCTCTGTCTTTCAGCCAGTTTTCAACCACCTCACTTTCCATTCATCGAATCCACACTTCCTAAGCTTACCTATGAGGACACTGTGGGAGACTGTGTCAAAAGCCTTGCTGAAGTCAAAGTAGACAATATTTGCCACCCTCCCCTCATCCATCCATCCATCCAGTCATTTCCTCCATATGGAATAGGTGCATGGACTGACTGTGAAGATAGAAAGGTGAATAAAAACCCTGTTTTTAAGAGAATAGAAGTGCATAGCTTTTTTCACCTAACAAAATGAAGTCTGAGAGGAGATACTATCGCAGTCAATAAATATATCAGGAGGTAAACATTAAGGAGAGAGAAGAGGTCAGTGTTAACACTAAATTGTATGACTATAAATTTGGTATGAATTTTTGGCTGGAAATAGTAACAGTCAGTACAAAGCAAAGTACAAAGCAAAGAATGTGTTTTATCGAGCTGGACAATATTATTTTCCTTAAATGAAAAGATTGTAACAAGTTCTGTGACAGCTTTCTGTGTTATCAGGTGAGAGAGTCCTGCTGCTACCCAAGTTTTTCCTTTGTAATCTGTGATGCTTCTTCCTTCAAAAGGCAGATTTTGGCCCCCTTTTTGGGGGGTCTGCATTTAATGTCACATTGATGAATGAAATATGTTCACTTGAAGTTAAGTTCAGGTTAGAAATCAGTTATCTTGCTCAGGATTCAATTTCAAGAAGGATTCAGACATAAGAATTACCATCCTAACAACATGTCTGGACTGGTGACCCTTTGTATAACAAACCTTCTCTTAATCTGTAATCCAGGAGAGCAAGAGTCTTCTTGATTTCATCCTTTAATTTAGTAATTGCATGCTTTGGTTCTCAGTGTAGTATTATTTTGTTCAAATGCCATCCCTTTCAATACCTCATTCCCTCAGAGTATCTCTTCTTTTACTGTTCCTAATTGTAATCAAAAAATAATGTGTGTTACAAATATACCATCACTGGTGGCAAAGAAGCTATTTACTTGTTTGTAGTATCCACATCTGACACAGAAAAATCACTCAGCATAGCTGGCAACTTCCTTTTGCATTGAAGGCCAATATTGCCAAAGTTTTAGCTCAGCTGATATTTACTGTGTTGGCTGATGTTAATGGCAAAGCTGAGGATAAATTAATCAGTGAAGCTATTTTACCAGTTCATCACACACAAACTTATTCAATTTCATTAATGATTTACTGACTCACTTGGGGGCTTTCCTTTTTACAATAGCGGTATAAAAGGCCAAATCGAAAAGATTAATTTACAAAGGCATTTACAAAATTTCCAATCCTGTATTCATGAAAAGGAAACCAATCAATCAAAAATACCCACTAAAGTCCACAAACTAAGCCCTACTTACTCCTCTCAAAGTTTGCAATTCAGCTGGGAAAACTATAACACTGCCTTGAGATCTGATTTCTGCAGAACTGATCACCTAAACACAGCATGACCTTTTCAATATTTCAGCAAGAGACAGGTAGATCAGAGACAGGCCAGGCTGCTGGAGTGGGGCTGTGCTCAGCCCTTTCCCTGTCCCACATAGCACTGCACCACGCAGCTGGGGCGGCGGGTTTGTGGAAACATCACCAGTTCATCTGCCTGCACTGCCTTCTCCTACACACCTCCAGACCCAGATGGGGCAGGACCATCCTAGAGTCACTCCATGTCTGTGCCCTTGGGAGGCCCATGGTAGCAGAGTGGTGGAAAGCATCCACAAGATAGTAACTTCCTCATTTCAACAACTGGAAAAGTCCTTCTTCATCCTCAGACTGTCTGTTAGTTTGTACATTGAACAGCTTTCAACAACATAAACCAGCTACATTTTTAATTTTAAAACCAAGTTGGGATTCTGACATTGCAGGGCTCCAGGAGTGAGCCCTAGACTATGTACAACTTAAATGTTTCTCTGTCCAAAACATATGCAGGCATTGCCAGATGTCTGTGAGACAGATCTACTATTGCAAACTGCTGTGCTGTTATTTTGCAGGAAACTTGCAAAATGGGTCTAGAAATGGGTGTATTTCAGGCATAGGTTAGGTGACATTATAACACTGAGGAAGTCCTGTTAGATGTAAAACTGCTTGTCTTGTTCAGCCTCCTCAGGCTTGCAAAAGTTGTTACAAAAACCAGTACAAACAACTGCTACACCCTGTATTTACTTGACCATACTGATAATTCCTCAGTTTCAGTGAAATAGGATTTTGCAGAAAATTTTTGCAAACCAGGATATAAGGGCATTGAGAAGAAGATGCAGTTTGCACTGCACTGTTGGACTTTCTGTTCTGGAGAAGCTTTGAATTGTAAACTTAATGTAAATGGGTTCAGGGTCAAATTTGCCATATTATAACTAGAAAGAATTTAGTGTGTAATATTGTCCAGTTCAAGAAGGAAGATATCACAGTACCACTGTTAGATATAATTTCAAATGTATTTAGATGACATATTGTGGATCAATATTTAGCCACCAAAAATATAGAGCATATAAAACCAGTGTCACACTACAATGTCAGAAGTTTAGAAAAGCAAAAGAATTAATGGAGGTAAATAATGATAAAAGCAAGATTAAAGTATCATTATTTGTTAGGAATTGGTTCAAAAGTCAGGAAGACCAGCAATATCCTCTTGATGCTTAACTTTTCAACACTGTAAAATAGATAATAGGATCTCCTAGGCAGAGATTTGCCTCTAGAAACACTATTGAAAGAATACAGTTCTTTCTAGTATCATCCAGGAATAAGTTTCTGATGAAAGACAACCAGCATGGTGAGAATCCTGTGACAATATCCTCAGTCATCATAGAGTAATATGTAATAACTAACTACCACTGAGAGCTGTATTTTTCTTAGATGGGTTTTCAAACACAGCAGTCAATTGCTCTGATATGTCCTGGTCTGCCCTCCCCTTCTCCACCCCCTCCCCTGCACCACTTTTTTTTGTGTATGATTAAAAACCCCACCCTCAAACAAGAGATAATTTTCAATCTTCTTTGTACCTTTGTCACAAGCCTTGACTGCTTCTTAGAATCGCAGTACACAGCTCTTATTTCATCCTCTAATGGAGACTTAACAGCCTCTTTGTCAGGGTTGCCAAACTTTCAGTAATGTTTATTTCCTCTCAGCTCCTCGAAGCCTGATGTTGCTGGAAAAGGTCACTTTACATCACAAGTTAGGAAAACAAATCTGTCAGAGTAGTATAAGCATGCTAAGGCTCAGATTGTGACCTTGCCACTGGTCACTTTTGCACAGGAGTAATAATGCAGGTAGTTCCACGGTAGCAAGCATGTGCAGCCCACTGAAAGCAGCTGCAGAGGTGGAATGTGTAATGCTGGGGACAGAGGGAAGGTGTCTCATTTTCTGAAGGGGTTACCTCCTCACAGAGAGCATGGTCTCAGGAACACCGCTTGATCTACTCCCATCCCGCAACGAGTAGACATTGACTGTAAAAACAAGCCATTTCCACCCCAGAAAAAAAGCTTCAAACAGACAGCTTCACCTACTACTACAACTACTACTCTGCCCAAGATGTAGCAGATGAATGGATCTCTGAGAGGGCAAAAAAGTAAGTAGCTTGTTGAAGGAAAAACAGAATATGGATATTCTCCAAAAGAAACAGATCATACTGATGAGTTCCGAGATTTTCTGGAACAAAATCCAAAATTTGGCACATTCTTCTTTACTATTATACATGCCTTGGAAAGCATTACAAAAATTCATATATATGGAAACTTCAGTAAAACAAAATTGATATTCTCCATTGCTGCCAGCTTTACACTTGTATTTCCTTATTTCCTTCTATTGCCTCACATTTTTCTTTCAAAAGTTAAGTATTTATTACCATGATTATTGTTGTTTATTTAAACTTGCAAATACGCAAACAAAAACAGTCATCATGAATTTCTGCCATGTAAATGGAAAACCTGCGAATTTTACCAGTGCTGAGTGTTGTACCAGTAACATCTACCGTGATGACCATGCTGTCCTTTTCTGGACAGATAAGTTATTGTTCAGAAAGGCAGAATATCTTGTAGAGTGAATAAAGACAGGATATGCTTAGGATATCATGATATCCAACTCCTTTTCTTTGAAAATCCCTAAGGAAAATAACACATAAAAAGCAGTATGAAATTCTATTATCTGTTCTTGGAACAAGACTAGAATAGCTAGGATATTTGCCACCATCTTGAAGAACAATGGTTAAACAAAAGTGTTTGTAAAGTCAACAGCTAAAAAATGTCAGGCTTTTACAATAAAATTTTGAAAAATTGTGAGGTATTTGTGAAACGTTCTTTAAAATTTATATGTGTCTGCTCTGTTTCTCAGCAGACTGCAGAGCAAGAAGAGGACATAAATAGTTTAAAGGAAGACTTATGGTCCTCTAAAAGGTGAGACAGAAGTCTTTTATTTATTCCTCAGAAAAAGGTTTTGTAACTATGACAAGCATCAGAAGAGACAGCACGATTTAAGCAGTAAAGAATTTGGCTGGACAGAAAAATTTAATCTAGGCTTTTTACAGCACTGGAGCCCTTATTCTCCTTTGACTGGAAAGATATTCAGGCTTGTAAACCAAGTTGTAGGTTTTTATGGCTCATGCATAGGCGTGCACCCACCTTCATCAAAGCCCTGGAGATCTGTATCATTTGTGGGTAACCCTAGAGTTTCCTCCAACTTTTTCAAAGAATAAAGGCTTTTGAATAAGCTAGGAAAGGTGATTAGTTCATTATGCTGTTGCTGCATGTTCTTTCTTGCCTTCTCTATACAGTTTCTGCCAGCTGCTTTTACCTGTCTTCCCAAGGAAGAGCACTGGAAAAAGCACATATTCTTCTCCCTAAGAAGTGTGTATCAGCCTGAAGTGGCATGATCAACCCCAAAGTGTGTCAAAATTTAGGATACCTGGAACTGTGTTTATGCCACAGACACTTTGCACTGGAAATAGACTGAAAGCACTTAGTTATTTCACATAAATCTCTACATCTTACCATCACATCTCATATTAAAATTTATGAGTGGAGCCAAACAGAATGAAGAGACTTCTCACAGAAATATATTAATTTATGTGAGGGAAAGAAATGGCATCAGATTACCATTAATATATTACATTTATGTATTGATAGTCTAAAACATGAACAAAACGAGTTCCATTGTAAAAAACACCACATAAACTCACAGCATCTGAGAGCCACAACCAGTTTTCAGTATCCAGATCTCCCACTGATATAAGTAAGGGGAAAACAAAGTTGCAAAAACCCGCCCTGAACTGGAATTAAATTAATCCAAGGATTACATAAAAAGCTTAGTATTGTATATATTCAACCTGATCTCAGTATGAGAGTATTTTGGGATACTGATAAATTATCTGTCATGTTACACAATTAGAGTTTTTGGTTCCCCAGAGCAGTAAAGCTGTATGATACTCTGTTGTATATATCTTACTCCATATAGAGATAATTTCTACAGGAGATCATTAGTGCTGCAAAAACTTTATTATAGTTGCACCTGAAGCTCTTTAAAATCCTTCATGCTTGAAAGATTAATTGAGTTGGATGGGCCTGGAAATTTAAACCTTTTTATAAGCCTCCCTAAGGCCTCTAACTCTTCTTAAATCAAGACTTTCTTTCCATTATTTTCAAGCCACTCAAACTTCATTTTGCCACTTACCTCTTCAATCTAAAGAAATATCATGTATTTGTCTTTTGTTCTTCTCCATTCAGAGATAGGTAGAGAGCCCTTGGGATTTACAGGATTATTATGTTTCCTTTTGCTTGGAGAGAGATTTCATGAAAACCTTTAATTTCTGCCTTGTAAGGTAGGAAGAAATGTTCTTCACCACCAAGATTTAATTTGCAGTATTGTGGTCATCCTTAACAGCACAAGTTTTATCACTACAACTTATAACTAGAGGTACTTTCAGCCTATTGTTTAAAGGTCTCCAACTCTCTTTTTGTCACAGAAGGTGCACCACCTCAGAAAAGAGACCTGCTGAAACCAAATCTTGTTTCTCTGCTTTGAAGACTCACTTGTCTCTATATTTTCCTTACCAAGTGTGTGTGTGTGTAGAGAGCTGATTGCTCCTAAATCCTTTTCAAGTTCCTTAAATTTTGTCACAAATCTTTAAAGAAACTGTGCAGCAAAACAGATCTATTGTACAGGGAGTAACTGGAACAAATTCATTAGCAATTTCTAAGCATTAAAATAGATTTATGGCTGGACTGCCACAGCTGGAGCATACTAATAAATTTAGGTGATTTTCATTTTCACAGTGTCATAGGGAAGAGCTAGTTCAATGAGTCAGGTATTGCATTTAGTAGTTATTCCCTAAAGTCTGGTATAAACAGTGAAGATTCCCCCCAACCACTCTGCACCTATCTCTCTAAAGTACCTGTCTTCATGATTTTTCTTGTCGAATTCGATATGTATTTTGAAAAAAACATTCTCATCTACATTTTCAAACACATGGTCTTGTTTTGCCTCACTTATTCCAAAGTTTTAAAGTATGCAGAATGAAACACAAGACTTCTAGCATTAGGCCTCTGCTGCCAGAAAATGTCAGAATGTATGAGGCAGGTTGCTATTGTTAATAGCTGGAGTTATGGGTGCAATAAAGACTCTGGACCAATTCACACCAACATAAATTACTGGCTGCACTTATTAAAATGTTCATTTGTTGTTTAATGATGGCTTTAAATGATAATTTATCTAGTTTAATATCTTATTAAAAATTTAAGAGACACATGCATGGCCATTAATTTATGCACTACAAGAGGTAAAACGTAGAGACATAAATCCAGGTAAATGTATGTGGGTATAGACCTTAATTGTACTAATGTCTCTCCATCCGGGCTCAGGGCTCTGCCTGCCAAAAGCTATGAGTCTAAAATAGGAACTAATCCAAAGATCACAGGGCAACATTCCTTCTTAAATGTCTTCATCATCAAATTTCTTCTGACGCCTTTAAACTGAGCAAAATCAAATCAGTCTTCTGGAGGACTTGAAAGTGCTTTTCTGAGACAGAAGTAGAAATGTAACACTGCTGCAAAGAGAAGGAAATTCCCCCATGAATCATCTGGCAGATAGACCCCTCCGACATGATGAGTCCCCATCTGTTAGATTTGTAGTGGTGAAGAAGTGGTCAGGAAACTGTGGTGAATCCATTGGCAAGGTACCTGGAAGTGTCCAAAATTGTGTGATTAATAGTGCCAAATGCATATTTGCAAAGGTTGGAAGAAATGAAGAGGATTGCAAGATGGCACATTTTGCCATTGACTTGACGCTCGTTAAATGAGGATTAGGATAAGGGTAAAGACGGAAGAATTTAAACTTTTGGTCCAGGAGGGCAGGGAAATGAAATTTAAGTTTAACAATAGAAATTAATACATATGAATGCAGCTAAATGTCCTCTGCTTCAGCACCTGCCTGGGAACTGAAGAATATTGCTAAATGAAAGAGTCTGGAGTCAGCAGGAAGCAGATGATGGTAACTCTGTGATGACTAAGGCTGTTATAGTCCAGAATTTCGTTTTGCATCCTCAGAATAAATGATCCTAGAACAGCAGTCTTCTTTCCCTTGCTCCCTAACCTAAAAGAGACCAAACTGTGAAAGACAATATTGCAGTGACCAATTTAAGAGGAACTGAACTTTGTTACTGATTTTTCTACAACATCTTTATTTTTCTGCTCAGATTTCCATTCAGTTGCACCAAGGCTCCAGCTGCCCATCACAGTCTTTCAGGCATAATGGTGGTTGCTGAGTCCCCACTGCTGTGCACCCTGTTACTGCTCTGGGTGGCTGCCAGGCAAGCCATTGCAGGCAGCTAACTGAGAAGAAATGGTAACAGGAAGGGACGTGCTCTTCTCTGATACAAGAGAATCACACATTTTGCTCATTAAAATGCCACAGATACTGCCCCCACCAAAAGCTAATGAACTGTAACTGTTTGATTTTACATCCATTCTGTTATATCATCCTCCTCTCCTTTGTTGCTAGGGTCTATTTATCATATATATATATATATCTATATCTATCTATCTATCTATCTATCTATATATCTTATAGAAACACTTCTTGCAGAAAGTTCCAGATATAAAAGGGAATTGATGCAGATACTAACAACATGGGCATTTTACAACCTGATGGGGTATAAAGTAGCAATAAATGTTTTCCCTGTGTGTGGTTTGGGGCAGCTATATTTTATATAGGTTTTCAGTAAAGCTTGACCTGACAAACACTCAAAATATGGATCTCAAGAGATACATCTTTTAAAAAAGAAGCATGGCATTAAACTGTATTATGCAATTCATGAAACAGCATGAAGTACATAATAAAATGTGTTATGCAACTCATGAAACACAAGAAATAGCTAAACCAGGCTCAACGTCCTCAGCAGCGGGAGAGGAGAATACTCACTGACATAGCAATTTATTGCTGTTTAATATATAGTTAACTGTTGAATAAAAACTATTAAATATAATTTTACAAAGTAAAAAATTATATCAACAGCCTCTATTTTATTATTACTGAATTACCCTTTTCTCTTAAGTCACTAGTGTCACAAGAAGTTGGGCTGGATGGTTCATGCATTTAGCATGACTTCCACTCCATGAAACTGTTTCAGTCGATTTGAACACTTAATCTGTTGTTTTATTTACTTCTGTGGTAGGATTGGATTTACTTAATGACTTGGACAATGGCAATAAATAAGGAATTAAATAAAATGAAGTTTGAGAGATTTCAGAGACTGTATTTTTGAAGATAAGGCAATGAGATGAATGAAAAGAACTCTGATCATTTTTAGTAGCCCCTTTTTTGATAGAAGCATGTTCTCACTTTAGAGCTTCATTGTCTATATTAAAAAGAAGAAATTAAGTAGATATTTTGTGAATCATGAATGTAAGTTGGAACTCTCTGAACTTCTGTCTATTTCTAGGATGGAAGGGTCTTTATATATATCTTTATTCCCGTTTATCTTTGCAGATCTGTGGGGTGGTGATGTTAGATCTTTCAAAGGTAGGGATCTTAAAGGAACACATATTTTTTAACTCTTGCCATCATCTGTGGAATCCACTCTGTTGGAGAAGCAATCCGGTAACAGCAGTAGTCCATGACAGTTTGATTAATACTAGGTTCTTGGTATTTGTACAATATTTCTCATTCACTATGCTTTACTCATCAGTCTGCACCACTTTAGCAACTGTCAGAAATCTTCCAAATGTTGTTTAGTGTCTACTTTTGCATTTGTGCTTCTGGTTTGGTGAAAAAATATAATGACAGAAAAAAAGGATGAAAAATTAAAAAATATCTCCGTCATTTGTCTAGACAGCTCAACAATGTACCCTAGATGAATGATTTGAGTGAAATGAAGCTGTCTTGCCAAATGAGTTTTTATCCATCTTTCAGCTAATTCCAAAAGTTAAATATGAAGCCCAATGCTCAGGGACTCTGTGATGTGTGACACTGTCCGTAAGCCAACAAATGAATTAGAATGAAATATAAATATTAAGAATCACAGAAGTCACTTTAATCATTAGAAAATGAACATTTTTGTTGCTGTCCACACTGGAAAGAGCTTGACTTCTGCTACTGCTGCTGCTAGTATCTCCAGTGCCTTCAGAGAAACATCCTCATAAGCAGGGTAAGACCCCTGGAGAAATGTGAGGTGTTGCCACAAAACACAATGTTTTTTAATGCTTTTACTCCTTCATTTCTTTTCTATTATTTTCATCAAAACATTCCCAACTTGGCTATCTCTGATAACTACTGCTGTTCTAGTATTACATAAAACACAGATGTCCCTGACCATTTAGATCTTTGTTATTAAAGCCAAGATATTAAACTCCACCCCACCCCCAAATAAAAAACTCAACCAAAACCCAAACTCCCAAACCAGCAAAGCCTACAAAAAGCAGGCACAACCAATTTATGATATACTTGGGTGAGGTATCTTAGTAAGATTCTTTGCTTTGTAAGGAAATTGTCTTTTCTTGCAGTAATTAGGTCCCAAGTCAATTCGCCCTGTTCTCTTTTGCAGAATGTATTGCATTATTACCACTTGGAAAATGCTAAAGCTCTAGTCTATGGACACATTTCTCTAACAAATGAAAAGTCTTGCATTTTTCTGGATGAAGTTGCTGAAGAGAGCTTGTGTTGACAACACTACAAAGCACATTATAGCTTAGGAATTAATAGGATGTAACACCTCACCCTCATTACTAGGATCTTGGATACTACATTCTTAGTTTTTACACAGAAACACTCTTTCTCCATCAGAACAGGTAAATGTTAAATAACACAGAAATTTAAATAATACTAGAGATTTATTCAAGATGAAGTTTCCACATCCTCTTCAGATGGGGATTGCTCTTCACAATCAACTTCAGTACACCAGCACGATTGTTCAGATCTCAAAGGGGCAGAGGCCTCATACCTGTGGCTGTGATGTCATCTTCAGAGGAAGGGGAGAGATTAGACTTGCCCTTCTGCCTACTATTCCTACTGATTAGCTCAAAGAAGCCTCTGATAAGTGTGTACATTGCACTTCAGGGGCACTGACCTCTCGATGAGAGGAGGAGGCTGAGAGTGTCCCACAGGTACTCTGAGTCACCCTGCTTTCTCAGGGTGCAGGTGCCTAAATATGTCCTCTGGTGATGAATAAACATGGGAAAAACCTTCTCCATCAAAAAATGAGGGTCTTTTTTTCTCTTTTAGTCAAAGATAGTTTTAGGATCAGGGAAAAATTTACCACAGTTATGATGTGGATTCACATCATAACTCCATAGACAGCTTGCTGTCATGATTGATGTCTGAAGATTCCCTTTGTGTGAAAGGAGTGGAAGAGACGTAATGCTAGATATGCCTGGATCCCCCACCCAATTCAATCATAGCAGAGATGTAGAAAGGTTGGGTTTGGGAGGTGAACCTCCCAAGACACATGGAGCCATAAACAGGGAGGAGGGGAGAAGGAATAAGCAAGCATATAAATCTCCAGGATGAAAAGTGAATATCTCATGGATTTTTTTTTTTCTATCTTAAAGAAAAATGATAGGCTAACAATCTCTGGCAAGAAGCTTTGCCTGCTGGGGCATATTGCTCAGTAAATCCTATTAGGTTATTTTTGAATAATGTGTGAAACTCTTAATATGCTAGAAATGAAACCGGACATGGCTTTGCTTTCAGTTCTGAGAACCATATACTTCATTTCAGCTGCAACACCTTTATGGAGAGGTTGGGTAATGTTTCATCATTTTGGCCCATGAGGCAAGTCAGCTTCCAGTTCCTATTGATACACTAAGTTGAATTAGATATGGTATGGCTATAGATTCACTAAGCAGAGTGGTATATAAGTGCCACCGACTTTTCTGTTACCATCAATGCAAACAAAAACAAGAAAAATCCTCAAATAAAAAGCTCATTAGAAACTTTACATGCCGTATTGCTGCTGTGCCTTCTAGGTGAAGTAGTTTGCAAATAAAATTAAAGCAGCCCAAAACCTATATGGAACTTTTTTTTTCATCTCTTGGTGTCTATGTAGACAGTTGAAAAGAAGGAACTCTGACTTACTTGGTGCTTAGAAGACTCAATAGTCTTGATTTTCCTTTTCTTCCAGTCTTTTGAGTCTGCTTCACAAGATTTTTTGCATCAGAAGACCCTGAGGAAAAAAAATATTCTCCAAGGAGTCTGTACCTGGGCAAGTTCCTTGTGCTAATTAGACATGAGTGCCTTTCTGCTGTCGCGGAGGAGCACATGCACTGCATTTGCAGCCTTTGGTATGTCGGTTCTTCCTGTCCACTGCAGAAGTCAAACTGCAGTGCTCACAGGATTATTCATGTCTAACATTTACCAGCCCATGACAGAAATTATTGCAACAAATGTCTGTTAATATGCAAATGAGGCCTCTATTGCTTCAAGCATCATCCTGTAATTACTCAGCTGTTTCTCAAGTGTGATTTATTGAATCAGCAATTTATGAAGATGGAGTGGCATAACCTAATTTACTTGTGTAGCTTCATTAATGGTTAAGTAGTACAAATATGCTTCCTGTCACTTTCACGATAGTATTTGTTAGTACTAGAAGTTGATATGGGTCATTTAATTTGTCTATGCAAATTCACTTACAGCATGTTTTGGAATCAGCAACTCCTCAACAAGCTTGTCTCTGAGATATTTCTTTCAGTATTCCTGGTAGAGGCTTGAGCATTTAGCTTAAAGACAAGCTCTGAGAAAAAAGAAACAGCTGGTGCTAGACAAAAGGTAAATGGTTAGATTAGTTGAGTAATACTAATATTTGGTAATTAGCAAGGAACTGACTACATTCCTTGCTATTGTACCATTGCTGAACAAAAAGCTAAATGAAAACTATATATTCTCTCGTCTGAAACAATGTATGTAAAAATTAAAAGAACTGTGCACCACAATTTTGTTCACAACCAATAAAATGCTGGGGATCTAGGAGCTGAAACCAATCACAGATGATGTTAAGCAATCACGAAAACATTCATAACATTCACAGCTTTAATTCTGTTCCTTCAGTTGCCCTGTATCACTGAAAATCTCATTTATAGGAATGATGGGAGAATGCAGATTAAACTGAAAAGCTATGTCCTACAAATATATATATATACATGTACATTTAAATCTCAAAAGGTTGGGTTTTTGTTTTTTTTTTTTAATTTAAGGAAGTTATTTTGTCCATGAATCCTTTTTCATCACTTCAGTTTTTTATTCTCTGATGTCAGCCAACTTTTTTTTTTTTTTTCTCACAGTTTCTCTATTTACCTCTTACTTGAAAATCTTTACTTTATAAGTTAATTTTGGTAACATTATCTTGATTTTTTTGTGGTGCAGGTTTGGCAAATCTGTCTCTAAAACTAACTAACTCTTAGGCAAGATGAAGAATGGCCTTAGAGTACTCCCTCATGGTATTGATAATACTTTTACACAGGAAACACAGATCTTCTAAAGGAAATCTATTTAACATTCTGGGAGCAAGAAAAAGTCTTCATGCATGTCCTACCACAAATGACTTACCACAGCATAAAAAGCACAGCCAGCAGAAGCAGAACTCTTAAACTTTAGGGAATTTGTCATTGCAAAACCTGTACTCACAAGATTAAGTTCTGAACAAAAAATTTCTTCATGATTTTCCCCATCACTTACTTCATTCCAAGAACTGGGGCTCTGATTTACATGAGATCAGTTATAGCTTAAGAGGTTATTCAGCAGAAGAAAAGATGGTGGAATCTGGCTTAATTTAACTAGAACATTTATTTTAATGTGATACATCATTTTAAGAAACTATAAAGAAAAGTAACCATGGTAATTAAACCCTGTTATTGCTAAAGAAAACATAGAGTTTTAAAAAGATACTTGAAACCCAGAGAACTAGGTAGCATCCAGCATATCAGACTTCAGGTCAGGGGAATGATTTTTCCTTATTTTCTGGTGAAGTATTTTAGAACCTCTGACTTTGTGCAGGCAGCAAAAACATTCATTATTACACTCAACAAAAAAGAGCTCTCTTTTCAAAATGTACTGTTAAATCACCAGCTGAGTTTGGTACCTAGTTTTAGTGTGTGGGAATAATGACAGCCAACTGCTTTGCTGTGTGTAGTGGGTCCTATCCCCTTACAAAAGGTCAGGGGAAGATTACAGGATGTCAGTTAATAACACACATCTGAAGCAATGACACTTACAGGACCATCAAAACTTCAATGGTGTGTTGACAATTGTGTTTTATTTTCTATACCAGGCATTGACACTAAGGTTTGTATCATGACACAAAAATAGTACGAGATGGAATCAGAAACAAGGGTCCTTTTTTTTATTTTTATCTATCTCTTGTAATTACTGCCCAAGGAGAAAATGGACTTTACTGATGTCTTCAACTAATTTTTCTGGTTTTCATCCAGGGTTACAGTGAAAAAGGAGGGACAAGGAATTTCCTCAGAAATGTTTTCCCCTTAAAAAGACTTTTTCCTTGATCTGACTGAATGTGGTCATCTGGAAACCACAACTATAATGTACCTTTTCATTATATGATGCTTTGTAGTAGCAACATAACACTTATGTTATCAGCATTGAGGAAGGTGGGAAGTGGAAGAGAAACTGTGATGTGCTAGGAAAGTTGGGCAACTGGCTAATGGGCCACACAGTCTCGGTGATATATGAAGAGTTAGTTGATCTGAGACTGAGACAGGAAATGCCTCAAATGCTCTTAAAAACCTGATCTTCCCTCCATTTTTCTTCCTCACCTTCACTCCTCTGAGTATTTTCTTCTGTCCTTTCCCAACGAGTAGGAAAGTAATGGATCAGAGTGTATATGAAGGGGAGCTGCTCTCTAGCAGGCTCTCTACACAGCTCACCAACTTCTTAGTAATTTCATGTGTGGTGCTTTACCAAATTACAGCACCACAAGGGGTAAAAGAGATGGCCCACCTGAGCTTGGTTTAAATGAGAAACAATGTCATTGTTTCATGTTCATTGACTCATGTTCATTGCCTCATTTTCATTGTTGAACATTCACCAGACCAGTTCTTACAAGAAGTACAGAGGTACCAGCCAAGCCTTCTCAATCCCCTTCATGAGGGGTCAGTGAGCAGGAAAGGGCTGGCACCAAGGGAGGTTACATTTTGCTCAGTCTTTTCTCATTCAGCTCAGGTTCCCGAGAAGATTTGATCCTGTTGAGCACTGCTATCAACCTCTGAGGCACTCACAGTTGGGTGGAACAGACAGAGAGAAAAGCGATGCTGGGATCTCCTCCAATTCCATCATCTGCTGCTCAGTACAGCTCCTTCTCCCATCTGCCCATAATATGGAATCCACCAGCACCCACATGTGCAAACACCTGGGCTCTGCTCCAACACTGCCAGGCAAGGAGAACTACCACCAATTGCAAGAAGACTCTAGGTACTGCTTCAGCCCTCCTCTCTTACCACTATTTGGGCAGGAGACAGCTAAGATCTGGGAGTTGTAAGACAACAGGAGGACAGGCATCGGGCTGACATTGTGAAGCATTATTATGCACAATGTCAGCATCTAATTATTTTGGTGTCCTGCAGTAGAGTGGACAATCCAAGTTGTGGTATTCCTACAGTACCATTGTCAATTATTATTCTGTTCCTAGCTTTGGCACAGCCTTGCCTTGGGAAAATTACAGGATCTTTATGCTTCATTTTCCTCTATCAGGAAGCTAATATAATTCTAGAATTATATTATATTACAGTGCTATGGGGACATAATATGTCAAATCTTGAAGCAGAACACCTGCCTCCAAGCAGAACAGTGCTGCGTATAGTAAGCCTTAGTGTTTATACTGCCTCAGACATCGTGCCCCTCAAACACAGCTTCTCTGCTATAGGAGACACAAAACCAGCTTGGGTGTCTCTGTACCTAGTCATCAACCCTTCAACCCTTTTGATTCGCAAGTTGAGCGTTCATTGTTGCAGAGGGCATACATAGGCCCTAAATGTTACAAGACTTGCTCTATGGTCATGAATGCGAGAAGGCAACCAGATCTGGAATTATCTCCTCCAAGGCCAGTTTACTCACATAAAACAACAAAAAACATGCTATCAGAAAAGTTCTATATTGAAGACAAACTGGCAGTGGCTAATCTAAGATTGTAGGATATCAAGTCTCATTGGATGTCCTTTGCTGAATTAGTAATACCCAAGTCAACACAATTTCTGCTTGCATTCTAGTTTCACCTCCCTCTCCTTTAAACCTTTATCTCAGCTTTTTCACAAGCTGAATGGCTGTTAGGCCAAGTGTGCTGTAGCAGGGCTCCGTGTACCCAAATAGCAAGACAGTAGGTTCTTATCTCATTTTCATATTTGGGTAGGATGTTAAATTTCTTTAAGCTACTTCATCAGAATGCTAATAGCAGAATGATGGACACTATGGATTTTACTATAAAATAAAATTACTGCTTTACTTGGATAGAATGTGTCTAAATGTCCTATATTAGGACAGTTAGTTCCTAAATTAGGAAGCCCTTGCCTTCCAGTCTCCTATATAATGTAGCAGACATGCAACTGGTATGAGGACATCTTTCTTTTTCTGAAACCAGTGGTGAAAAAGTTTAGGGCCCACTGTCACACTTGTTGAATGCTAATCCTTACAAAATCATCTGAATACGTGTCCAGTTGCCTTGAAAAATTCATCAGTAGCCTCAAATATGCAAATATTCAAATATGCAAATAGCTGTTTGCTGGCAGCTGAGGAGATTATGTTGAAGAGGACTCCTTTTGCATGGACAGGATTTTTATTTTCATCACATCCAGTTAAAATCCAGAGACACTTCAACAGGGTTACTCTAATGACATTCCCTCATATTTCCTTGCAACTTAGAAAATGTTTTCTCTTTGTGTTCTGCTCATGCAGCTATCTTATAGTTTTTTATTCAGCTATCAGTAACCAGGAAGCATTAGGGAAGGAAAAGAAAAGCTATGAAGTCATCATTCTTGAGGAAAACACTTTTAGTCTTAGTTTATAAATGATTCAGTTCTGTCATGAGATCAATGTCCTACGCAGATAGACTGTGCTAGTATGGTACTGAGCAGGTCTGGAAAAATCCTCTACTAAGAGACCTCTTGAATCCTCCAAATTAAACACAAATATGCAGCCTGTCGCAAATAACGAATTAAAAAAAATAAAATGAAATATGACGTCCCACTAATGAGAACCCTAGAGTAGTGAATACAACCAATTTAAGCCAAAGAGTCAATGGCAGTTACAGATTTAATAGTTGTAGAGATATTTAAATATTTTACAGGGATAGAAGATGTCCTCAGGAACTTGTTTTTACTCGTAAAAAAATGCAAGCCAAAGAAAAAGTCTATTTTTCTTGGTAACAAGGATAAGTAATAATAACTCATTCAACTTTTAAAACTCTTATAATGGGAAAGTTTGCCAACTTCACTTCAGAAGCAGGGAAGTAGATATATTGTGCCATGTTACATCAACACATATGGAACAGTTCCAAAATTATAACCCAAAACAGAGAAAGAATAGAATCTACTTCTTAAGCACTTTCAGAAATTATTCTCTGTCTTTCCAAGGTCACCTTTAAGCAGTGAAGGCGTAACACAGAAAAGCAAAAACAAAGCACAGACATCTTCCAAATGTCCAATACCTCATTCATCCCTTCAAGACCACTTTGAATCAGCATCTTGTAACTCTACTAAGGTGAATGCTGAGCAGTGAAGTAGAGGAACGGGTCCTCATCATTTAATGATTCAACATTTCAAACCTCTTGCCAAATCCAGAATTAAACATATGGTATTAATTAATACATAAGGTTTTTCACAAGATGCTAAACACATAAGTAAAGGAGACTGAAGTTGAATATTTGACAATTACTGAGGGATATTTTTGCATTTTAGCTGGTCTCTTTTGTCTCATTGGCATATTTCAAACAGCATTAATTTTTGATTGCAGTGATATAAATAGAACATAGTTTTATACCAGTGCTGATTCTAATGCTATCTTGGAGTTCCAGTCCTTCGGAGATCTAGTAGTATATCTGAAACATAACAGCAAATAAGAAGCAATAGTAGTTGAAGTCTTAAATTTTAGCCTCACTTGAACGTAAGCTTCAAAAGAAGAACATTGTTTTGTGTCTCCTTAAGCATCCAAGTACTCCCTTCTGCTACTCTCAGATCTTGACTTTTTGGAATAAGGTATGAGAAGCAACATGCCTTCAGATTTTTGTTAAATTTTGACAATATACCATCTCCAAGTGAACATATTTCATGAAAACAAAACCTTGAATGATTAGAATGATTATCCATTCTTTGACCACAAACACTTTACATAAAACTAGCGTAAAGTTACCCTATTTTGTACAGGGTTTTTTTCCGCTGCTTCCTCATTCTCTCTAAAGATGACCTTTAGAGCAACTGTCTATAACACGTTTCCCATTTTCACTGTCTGTCTTTATACATTTTACGGTATATGAAATTCTAATGGAGTTATAAATTTAAATTAAGTATTTGCTTGAGGCAAAATTTGCCTTCTGCTTTCTGAAGGAAAAAATCTAAGTTTCTACTTTGAATTAGCCTGAGATTTTTTACTATTGTTCATCAAACTGATTAACATAATTTCCCACAGATTTAAACTGAGTCAGGCTGCCTGAGCTTCTAGCCCTTCTCACACTCCCAAGAAACCCTCTCTGCTTATGTGAATTGCAGAACCAAGGATGTAAAGGAGTATTCTTTGTCATTATATGCATCTTTCAGAATGTCCATTCTGAAGATATTTTGAGCTGTTTAAAACAAAACGCAAATTTAGTCTCAGTTATACCACCGTTAAAAAATGGTCAAAGAAACATTATGCACTTATTTAGAAACTGACTCTAACAAGATTTTCTTTATTTGCCAGATGATCCACAGCTAAAGTAAACATTTTACAACTAGGCTACACATTGCTATTTCAAGGTTAATTTGTGAGAGAACAAGAATTATAATTTTTCAAGTTGGAATATTTTAATTAGGACAATATTAGAAATCTATCCCTTTCCAATTAAAACTTGAAATTCATTACTCTGTATTAAATTACTTAAATCCAAGAGTCAAGATGATTTGACCTTCAAGAAAGTAACTTATGTGTCTTTACAGTTTTGATACACAACCTTAAGTAGCAGAAAGTAAAACTTGTTGATGTTTGCTACCGCTGTCAAGGACATTTCAGGAACCTTTCTCCTGCTAATCCAGACTTGTTGCAATTTTTACTTGAGTAGCTGACGATATTCAGAATATCAAGTACATCTCCGGTTATATAATAATGTAAATATGAGTTACTCATATTTGACCTAAGGCCAGTATTCATGTTTTGAATATGACAGGAATGCGATTGTTAGCAGAGGAGGATGAACTAAACATATTTTCTCTAAATCCAATAGAAAAAAAAGAGTGGAATGGATCTTTTGTTAAGGTAGCTGTGTTCCTTTTTGAAGGTCATCCCAAAACTAGTTAAAATTAAAGTTAGTGTACGTTCTCCTGATATTTGAATCAAAGCACTGTATTTGTATTTTTCAAAATAACTTTATTCTTATTTACCTGTATATGCTTATTTTAAGTATCCTCAACCATCTGCTTTGGAAGGTCCTCTGTAGACTTCCTAGAAGATTACTCCACTTTCCAGTACCCTTAATTTGGTAAAACAACAGTTATCATAGAATTATAGAATGTTTAGAGTTGGAAGGGACTTCAAAGGTCATCGAGTTCCAACCGCCCTGCCATGGGCAGTTGCCTGTCAGTATAAGATCCTAAAACGTGCTTTAGAGATAAAAACAAAATTGAGTATTATTGAGTATTAAGTATATTCCCATAACACAGAAAAGCTCCATTGAGGCCAAGACCTCCCTTTGAGAAATGCGGTTACTGCTCTTTTCAGCACAAACTAAGCAGGGAAAAATCACCAGAAAACACAACTTATCTATATCTAGATCTCCAGAGTCAAAAAATGAAACAGCGACAAAATCATTATGCTCCTTTTCTTTCCCTACAGCCTTACCTGATTGCTCTCTTCCCCCTCTGCAAAAGTAACCCTGACTCCTCCCTTCCCTGGCAGGTATGTGTGAGGAGCTTACAGAGAGCAGAGGATTGCGACTTCCTCACCCTGCACAGTCTAACAAACCTTTTTGGGTTTATCTAGAGTGAGCCCTAGGTGAGATCACAGTTTCCATCCTTCCCTCAGGCAAAGGGAAAAAGGGAGGGGAAGGTAAATAACTGCCTGGGGCTTGGTCCAGCAGAGAGTGGGGAGGCAACCAGGAAAAGTATCAGAACCATGAGCCCAAATGAGAAAATATGGCCTTTTCTCTCATGCTTTCTCTTCCTCGCATATATATGTGTATCTTTGTAAATAAAACCCTAAGAAGGTGAGTGACCATGTACAGACACTTCCAGTAACCTTTGAGGGAACCTACTTTTTCCAGTGCATATCAAACAACCTTATCATGGGTCATGAAAATACCACATTTCTATTTAATATCTCTTCAAAAGCTTAAACAAACAGTCTGGCCCTGTTTGTCCAACAGTAAAACATAAATTAAATGAGACTTCGTACTAAATGTGTCATCATTGCAAATCAGGAAAACTGAAAAATGCATTACAATTAAAAGTGTATTTAATGTTTAAGTAGTTCAAGTATTTTTCTATTGGTTTTCATTCTCTAGTATTTCATATTAAGAAAGTGCATTTCATTGCTTAAATCTGTTTTGAACCATTAAACCTATTGTTATTGATATCTGACCATTTTACAATTACTTCTGTGAAAATGCTAAAAGACATTTTGACTATAGTTTATATTTAAAGAGTCAGTCAGATGCTCTAGCTGCTAATATATCTTAATAACATGGAGCAAATACAGACAATATAGTTTAAGGACAAAATCAAACTTACACTTTCACTAGTAACTTTACAAGAAGAAAGAAATTCCAACCTGTTTCCTGTTTATGTTTATATTTTCATATTTATCATGCAAAAATTGGGCAGGTAAAAAGGTTCTCAGAGTGGAAGTTCCATTTTTTTAAGGGGAAATCTGTTGGCAATTGCAACCAAAAGCCACTGTTTGCTGACCTTTTCATTGTAACTCTGGTCCACACTGACCAGATGTGGATATTTTTTCTAGTGATGCTATTCTCCTTATTGTGCTAGTACTGAGTGTGAAAGTGGAACTGGTATAGCTTTTGCAATATAAAAAGAGAACACCGGAATTTATATAATGTTCCTCTCCTCTCTCCCACAGTGTCTGAAGAAGGATGTAAGATGTATGAGAAGCAAAGAGCCTAAAGCATCCTTCATGTAAAATTAATTGAAAAAAAGGCCAGTGAAGAAAAATCCTATCATTATCTCCTAGTAAAAAAAAAGGAAATACTACAAATTTAGAGCAACTCATTACATCAGGAACCTCATAATTATCCCATGCTTCCTTTCATCTCCAAGTCCAATATGGCACCAGTACACATTGCAGCATATTGTAAGGTGTATGAAGACAGGTGAAAACCAGAATACAAGTGAAAGGTAAATTGCTTGAGGTTTCAACACACTTGTGAATTACAATGCAGACAAACATTAGCATAAAGACCACAGGTCCTCCTTCAATGTTCATTTCTTGTCTCCCACACCTTGCTTATCTCCCCTTGAATCATTTTATGTTCAGTCAGGATAAGCTTTTTTGACCTAGTCCCACACAAAGGTGATGGGATTGCTGTCTGCCCTGTGTTCTTTAACCATAGCATGTGGCTATGCTGATCACAGGCATTCTGTAGTTGCAGTTTCCTGTTCATATTCCTGTTATTAGCCCCACTTCCTTGTTTTCCACCACAGACATGTTTCTTAACCTGTACATTTCTTCTATGGTGCTGAAAATTAGGATCAGAGATGCATTGAGGAAGCTGGGGCCTGACAGACTGCTGTCAATCTCAGCTGTACAAATCTGGTAAAAGTGGCACCATACTGGACTGTCCTTTCTACAACTAGCATCCTTCCCAGATTCATCATATACTGCCTTAGTTAATGTCTTAATCACTTCTTCTGCTTTGTCCTTTCTTCAGGAGTTCAAAATACTTCAACACTCAGGAGAGTTGTTCTGGTGGAAATTTAAAACCTTTTCTACATGAAGGTCTGGTAGTGTTTCCTCCTCTTTCAGCCATCATTCCCTGTGTTCATATATTGATTACGCATACAGTTGTGAAATTCACATATCTAGAGTAAAACCTGATAGCTGCCAGGGGTTTGTCCTATTAGAAAAATATATTTGAAAATTTAAGTGAATATTCAAAAACAAGCACCACAGGAACCACTGGGATTCAGTGATAACTGGGCATGTTTGGAGGAGTTTTGCTCCTCAGTGTTGGGATACTTTGTTATTATGGATAGTCATTTCTAAAATGCTAATAATGGCTAACATTGGTTGAGCTACGGATCTAAAGTCATAGAAATATATGGTTTTAACTTGCAGCAGAAGAAAGCTTTGCATGTTCTCATCTGTGTTATAAAAGGTATAATAATAGAATAACTCAACTAACTTGCAAGTACAAACAAAAATGGCAGTACTTAGCCATCCTTTCTGTTCACAATATGATCAGGAAAAGCAAAGTACTTTATAAAATTAACAGCAAATATGTAGAGTTTCTACCTTTCCTACAGTGTATAGGTGTACGATCTAATCATGAAAACATTTAGTCAGAAAACGTTACTTGAAGTTACATAAAGTTTTTGTATCATAGGCATACAATTCATGGGCCAAATTCATATCTCTTGACTCAGCTATTTGTTCAGGTACTGAATTTGCTGCTTAGATTATAAGTAATACAACTAAGTAGGACAATGTGACAAAAAGCTTTTCCTGTACAAACAATCATTGTTTCTTACATGGATACTTATTAAGTCATTAAATAGATGGGTTTTGGTTTTTTGGTTTTGGCTTTATTTTGTTTTTTCTTGTAAAGAGTCAATGTTCTGCTGCTTTGAATTACAATGACAAGATAATTGTAAATCCTATGCCTGAAATAGAAAATTGAATGTGAACCTAGAATTAAATCATTGTAAATCCTAGACTGCTAACAAGCTCTATAGCATCATGACAAGTATAGATGAAACATGCAATGTCTAATTCATCGCTTCAGTACTTACAATAAATATGCCTTTAATCTTAAACTGTTTGTAGTAAGCACATAATGTGACAGATAATGCTATAAACTTTTATCTCCTGGGAGGATACAAATTTCAGACAAAGTTCTGAAATAAAATCCATGTATTAAAACATATTTTTGTATAAATTACATTGATAATGTACCAGAAAAAAAAAAAAAAATCACATGTATCTGATACTTGGAGATGTAATTTATTAAGACCCAGCTCTTGTCAAAGGATGCAAGATGGGGTTTCATGGCTGTTAGGATTATTTTAGGTGCACATACAATAGGATTGTATGTGTACCCTCAAGCCTGATGCAAAATCCTAAACTCCACAAATTGTAGAATTTATGTTTATGAATTTGTCTCCACTATCACTTATTACTAATTAAAATTGTTATGTTTTATAGTAAGACATAAAACATCCGTTTGGGTATTATTAAGTGTCCTTGCATAGACAAGTAAACAAGAAATGAAATGTATGTCATGAATAATCACATTTTTGTTTATTTGTTTTGGTTTTACTCAAAGCTGGTTTACAGCAATGCACAGATATTTTCTATGATTACCTGGTTTTTGGAATGAAGATACGATTCTTCCCAATGTTCCTCACTGACTTGATGTTTGAAATTACCCCAGTTTGCTTCTCAGAAGTAGATGAAACAATGCAGGAGAAAGGAAATACAATAGTCCCTCCATAAGGGAACACAGTGAGGAAGGATTCATTGATGGATTTTTTTTTTTTTTTTTTTTTTTTGATCTGGCGTTATTCAGGCTGACAGGAGGCCCTAGGATCAAAGCCAACTGTAAATATTAATGAATGCAGGAGCTTCAGAAAAGGAGGTGAGAGGAACTGATTGTCAGCAGCTGAAGACAGGAAGGAACTCAGAAGGGAGTTGAAGACACAGAAACTACAGTAGACAGTGGCTTTATTTGCAATCCCAGAAAGGAAAGCAAACATGGCTGATGGAAGTGGGTCAAAACTTGCAAATAAAGGCGAAGAGTCAGGAAAGACATGAATATACAACTTTTAAAAATCATTTTGTTATGTGCGAAATTCATCTTTGAGCGAATAAAAAATTGTAGGAACGAATTTACAATTATGTGAGTAAATACACTTGAGTGAATAAAACAAAGCTTTATTTTGAAAAAGCCAGAGATGCAGGTAATGGAGGTTCAAACCATAGCCTGCATTATAGTCTGGATAAGAAAACTAAAGGTGAATGATGGAAGTATATCTTAGCAAAAATTGAAGGTTTATAAAAGAGAAAAATATATTTATAAAAGCCTAGATAAGAATTAAAATATATATAGGTTACAGGGGAGAGAAAGCAACCAGAAGTGAAGAGTTTGGGCACCTGAAAGTTGCAGAAAAAGGGGAACTAAGATAAGGAAAAGAGATTAGTTAGTAAGTAAAGCTAGCAGCTGAAAACAAAAACGGTAATACAACATTAAGAAGGCTCCTGAAGTGTCCTGACCATGGAGGGTGAAAAGGAGAGTGAGTGTTGGTTTTGAGAGACACTGTGGATAGCTGTCAAGACAAAACAAAATGGATCTGAGTGAATCAGGCAACTTGCTTTTTTTTGTATCCCTACTGCATCCAGACGCGTTCTGTCCCAATGACAAGACATGAGTGGTGTTTGTCGAATAGACGAGAGAGAAATGGGCATTTTTTAATAAGTGTATACTGGAAAGAATGGAGAAACTGGGTGTTTCACCCCATTCTGTTATCAGACTACTAGTATTGGAACTTTCTAGGAAATTCTGACTGAAATTCTATTTTACTTGAAAATTTCAATCAAAAATGGAACTTTTCATGGAAATAAACTGCTACTGAGGAGTGGCACAATTTCCAGGAAAGACAAAAAGGCAGGGGAAAAAAAGAGTTTAAAACAAACAGTAGGTCAATGGATTGAACTAGGTGGTAGCCAACAAGATGGACAGAGTATTTTCCTATTCATTCATCCACACATTTTCTTTAACTATTATTACCCATCTTTCTACTGGTGCTTTTATTTTAAATATGCTCATGTACCTGAAAAGAAAAGCAGATAATGGGTATTAATCAGAGGTTATAAACCATAGAAAATTAATAAGCAATAGAAAATTCTTACAGAGAAATCTGTTACTTGGAGTGTTAAGAGTAATGACAATGAAATTTTCAAGGAAATCTTCTCTATACTAAGTAGAAATGTCAGCAATAGTGTGAAAAATCCAAATATTCCTATAAATATTTGCTTTGAACATTAAATGAGAAATGCTAGTTTATACAAATTAAGAAATGGTATCCATCACAGCAGTAACTAGGGAAAATGTTAAATATCAGTTAGGTATAAGTTATTACGACAGTACATCTCTTCCCTAGAAATGTTACTAGAGCTGTCTCTGATTTTGGCAGGTCCTGGGGCAGGACAGGAATTGTGGTAAATTGAAAGAAAGCAGCCATTGAACTATGCTCTTAAGTGAGAGGCACTGTGAAATTTACTCTAAGATTATAAGTCTCACAGTGGATCCCAGATAAAATAATGGAAGAAATGACATGAGAATTAACTATTATACCATCTAAAAAGTCAAATGCATTAAATTAGTCAGCTCAGGTTTACAGAAGGTGGTCTATATCAGACCATTTGTCACCTCTCAAGCTATGCCAAGGGGGCAGACTGCCTGGTGCGCTAACCTCCCAGGAGCAGTTCAGCTGCACCGTCCTGAGCAAATCAGCCTTAAACTGCCCAGAAGACTTCTGCTCCCCTCCTGACATCCCCCCCTCTCTCCCTTCTTCAGCAGCAATCCTTACATCCAAAGCAGTCTCTCACAACAGCAAAACCAAAATTTCCTATTCCCTTGGCCCTCCCCCAGCTCCTGGCACTAGCACTCCTTTTTCCTTCCCACACCATATTTCCTTATTCCTCCCCACTTTGACCCTGCCCACAGGCCATTCACACTTGATAAATGCACATGGAAAAGTTTTTCTTTCCCTCTTTTGTCTCAAATCAAACACCCAGGTATCAGCTTTAGGTATTTTTGTCAAAATTTGAAATGACAAATCAAAAGTTAACCCAGTGCCTGCACCTCAATGTCAACTGGCAAGCATCAAGCTATAGTGAAAATCACATTCAGACCTGAGCCACGGAAAGAAATAGTACAATTAAGAAACAAACCATTCCATCATCTTTCCAGGGATGGAGGTGAGGCTGACTGGCCTGTAGTTTCCTGGGTCCTCCTTCTTGCCTTTTTTGAAGGCCGGGATGACATTGGCTTTCCTCCAGACCTTGCACACCTGTCCTGGTCCCCAGAACCTTTCAAAGATGATGGAGAGCAGCCCAACAATGACTTCTGCCAGCTCCCTCAGCACTTACAGGTACACGCCTTCAGGTCCCACAGAGTAGTGGATATCCGGTGTACTTAACTGTTCCCTCACTTGGTCTTCCTCAACCAAGGGCAAGTCTTTCATCCAGACTATCCATTTCCACTAAAGTGAGGGACTCCTGAAGGTTGGCCTGAGCATAAAGACTGAAGCAAAGAAAGCATTCAGCAATTCCACTTTCTCTGCATTCTCTGTCACCATGGCACCCATCTCATTCAACAGCAGACTCATATTTTCTCTTTTTTTCCTTTTGCCTCCAATATACTTGAAAAATCCCTTTTTGTTGACTTTCACATCCCTTGCCAATTTTAATTCCAAGGAGACTTTGGCTTTTCTTGTTTTGTCCTTGCATACTTTACCAGCATTTTTGTAATCTTTCCAAGTGATCAGTCCCTTCTTCCATGCACTATCAATTTCTTCTTCCACTTGAGCTTTTTCAGAAGCTCCCTGCTCAGCTATGCAGGTCTCCTGCTTCCCTTGCCTGATTTTCTTTTTACTTAGGGATGGGCTGATCCTGAGCTTGGAGAAAGAGATATCTGAATATTGTCCAGCTTTCTTGAACCCCCCTACATCCCAGAGCACTAACCCATGGGATTTCTCCACGCATTTCCTTGAAGAGGCTAAAGATAACCCTCCTGAAATCCAAGGTTTCAATCCTATTTGTTGTTCTGCGCATATCACCCACTATCCTGAACTCTGTCTTTTCATGGCCACTGCAGTGAAGGCTGCACCCAACCTTAACGTCCTCTACCAGTCCTGACTTGTTTGTCAGTACTAGGTCCAGCAGTTCACATCACCTTGTTGTCTCCTCCACCACCTGAGTCAAGAAGTTATCATCAATGCACTGGAGGAACCTCCTGGATTGTACATGTCTGGCTGTGTAGTCTTCCCAACAGATATCAGGATGATTGAAGTCTCCCGTGAAAACCAATGCTTGTGATTGTGAGACTACTTTGATCTGACTGTAAAAGGCTTCACCAACTTCCCCATCTAGATCAAGTGGCCTGTAATAAACTCTCACAACAGTGTCCATCATATTGGCCCTTATCCTCACCCACAAGCTCTCGCATCTTTCTTCACTGCCCCCCAGGGAGGCCTTTAGGGACATCTCCTCACTCTCTATCAATTCCTTAACATAGAGGACAACACATCTCCCCCTCCTTCCTCAAGTGTCCATTCTGAACAGATTGTAGCACTCAATAACCACACTCCAGTCTTAGGATTCATTCCACCAGGTTTCAATGATGGCCAGTATGTCATAATATTGCCCATATTCATATAATGAATGTATTAAATTATTTGGAATCATGTAAATGTTTTCTTTGCTAGCAATATAATCAAAATATATATTACAGCATTTTAAAATGTTACCAATAGAAAATAAGTTCAAAAAGAGGAAGTCCAAAATCCTATACCTGGAGAGGAACATGTCCATGCACCAGTACATGCCAGAAGGGTGCCTGATGGAAATCAGTTTAACAGATAAGGACCTGGGGTCCTGGTGGGCACCAGGTCAAACATGAGCCAGCAATGTGCAGAGAAGGCTAAAGATATTCTGGGATGCATTAGGAGGCGCATTACCAGCAGGCTAAGGGAGGTGATCCCCTCTACTGAGCACTGATGAGGCCACACCTCAAGTATTGGATCCAGTTCTGAAGTCCCAAGTACAAGAGAGACGTAGACATGCTGAAGAGAATCCAATGGAGGTGATTAAGGGACCGAAGCATCTGATATAGGAGGAAAGGCTGAGTCAGCTGGGACTGCTCAACTTGGAGAAGGATTCACAGATCCTTCAAGGATCCACAAGGATTTCACAAACTGTGCTTTGACAGACATAGCAATACATCCAAAACAGACAGATAGAAATACACCCTAATTCACACAGCTCTGTGATTATAAAGGGGTATTCAACATGGTGCAGTTGAAGTGTGCTGATCTTACACTGCTAGAAGTATGTGGATTTTAGTCATATGTAAGAATCAGAGAGAAAGTTAACTTCAAAAACAAGTTATTTTTGTAGAGTGGAGAACAGTATCCTGTCAGTGCCACTGGAAACACAGCAAATGCTGGGCACACTCCCAGGTGCCACTGCATTTGGTGACAGTTGTAGCTGTATGCCTTATTTTTTTTTTTTTTTTGGCCTTGCAGAGACTCACTGTAAGAAAGGTGTCTCCAAAGTATGCACAAATCCAGTACCAGTTTTAGTGGGTAAGCAGACACACTGGCAGTGCAGTGGGGGAGTATAGGCAGATGGCAGCTCAGCAGCCCATCAGCACCCACCATTTGTCCTGGTCTTCAGCAGGTTACATCTGTTATACATCCAGAAACAGCGCATTGTGCCACTAGCCTATTTGTATGTAGATCTAAAGGTCTGAGGTATCTTCAGTTTATGCTATTGTAGCACCATATGTTGACGTTTGCCACACAGCTGGTGTGTGTTCATTCACCAAGAAGGCAACGGAGAGCTGAATCACAAGCATCCTCCAGACACAGATAGTTCAGTGAAGCATTTATGCCAGAAGTCTATTTATGTGATTCTGAGACTGTCATCAGCCTTATCTACCACATCTGACTGTAATGAGAAATTCCAAGACAAATGTTGCCCAAGTGCTGCTCTATAAACAAAGTTACAAATAAAGCTTCAATTTTCATTAGCCAGTTAGAAGAGTTTTTCTCAGAAAGGTTTCTTAGTTTCTGGTTCTCTCAGGCAACACATATAAACTCTGACCAGATTTTGTGAATAAAAGCACAATTTACAGCTAAATAATAATTAAGGGATTTAAGACTCATCTGACAAGAATGAATAGATGGAAATAAAAAAATAATTTTATCAACTATACAGGCACAAAATCTATTCTAGTTACTCATGTGAATCAGATGTTACCACAGATTATGTTTTCATTCATTACCATTACACCTTCTTTCTCCCTTGAATCCTTTTGTTTGGTTCCTAAGCAACCACTCCAAGGCTCCCCTTCAGAGAGAGCCTGTATTCATGACCCCTAAATGGGATTCCTCTAGGCAGATCAGAAATGGTCCTGGGAATTTCAAATGCCTGCCACAGGAACTCATTGAGAATTGAGTACCTCACATTAAAAGCATGAACCAGAGACACCAATGCTCAGAGAGGAACTAAATCCAGAGACTTTCCCAGATAGCTGTTTAGCTATCTGCTGTAGACCACCATTGCAGTCTTCCAGACTAAAAATGACAACTTATTTATTTATTTGTCATTTACATTAGATATGATCCTAGCCACACAAAAAGCCACAGTTCAACTGAATTCTAGCTGTATCGCAAGACAATTATTTTAATGATTGTTGAGGAAGCAGGATTATTAAATTATTTATTCCAAAACTGTTGACGGCTGCCAGTTAGGATTTGGAATATTTATTTTCATTCTCCATGTCTCAGTTTGGTATCTGAAAGTGAAGTATAATGGTTTTCTACCTTCTAATGATTGTATTAATAACTGTCTGTGTAATTATGAAAGTTTGCCTAAACAAAAAACAAGATGCACATGAAAAAAATACAAATAAAGAATGTAAGCAATATGACAACAGTCAACCTTTTTGATATTTTTTTTGAATGCACAGATTTCATGTTACATAAGAACAGGCTAATTCAGTCTCTTTTTTCTAACATTGAACAAATAATGAAAGGAGTTTTGCTTTGAAAAGTTGGTAGGTAAAATACTATTGACCATGAGGAGAGAGGGCAGAACCTCAAGGGTTTTTTTCCCTTCAGAAATACTCTAATGTGCTAAATGCCAAAATCAGTGTTAGTACTTGTGAAACAAATGATTCCTTATTGTAAATTCTTCCACACTTCTAGAACCAGAAAAGCTGTCATACTTCCACTTGGGAAGGGTAGAAAGATCTGATTCCAGACATACATCCCAAAGCCTACGTCTGACATTTTCAGAAATGTCTGTTGCCAATAAGGTCCTATACTATGATTAATTCTATACTGTGTGTTCCCAATATATTTATCTGATTGTTGTGGGGCTTCCTGAGGTTTTGATAGTTTCCCCAAGAGAAAATAATTCCTGAGATTTTAACAGACTTCCTGGAATAATGTAGAACAACGTCTGGCCTTAAAACAAGCCCTGGCTGGCAACATGGTCTCAGACAAAGAAGAAACTGCTTGCCATGACAAAGGCAGCACACAGAATTTTGGAAAGAATGGCATTTTATTAGAAATTTTCTCAATGGCATTTCAGAAAGACACATATAGGATTTCTGTTTTCCCTTCACTTCATGGAAGGAGATACTATATGTGACTTTGGACAAATATAGATAGAGAAGTAGTAGTAAATGTAATTTTATTTAATAGTGTTTCTTCAAAGCCCTTTGAACAACAAAGCAATAAGAAGGAAGTGTTTATCCTATTTATTTTACAATAAGGATTCTTGATGCTTTGCTGTCAGTGTGGCTTTCAGGTTGGTGGTGGGAATATAACTACTGTAATACTGTCTACAGTGTTTTTCTATAATATTAAAACCCTTTCAGGCTCTGAAATGTCAATTTTCAAAATTTAAGTATCAAAAGTTAGTTTTCCTTCCTTTGTCTTAGTCTTCAGGTTTTTTTTGCAGCGAATGATCTTTTCTTTTTCTTTTTCATTTCAGAGCCCCAAATGTTGGTGTGTTTTTGTTTTTTTTTAAAGGACTATGCATCACCATAGATAATATTTCTCCCCACTATGGGGCTTTTGGTCTTGGCCTTTATACACTCTTCTGTTTCTGTTATTCCCTGATCCAAATATTTTCTTTATTTGTCAACTGAGCTTGGTGGTCCTGTGAATACAGTATCCATGTCTACATAGTTTTCCCTGGTTAGTCAATCACCTTATGTAACTAATAACTTTATCACCTTTTATAACTAATCTTTTACCACTGCAGCCAAGAGAATTTTTCTGTTGTTTGAATAGGACACAGGTTTCAGCCATTTATTTTATTTCAGTGTCATTCAGCTCTGCTCGTTCTTTAATATTTTATGTGGGTAGAACCTCCAACTCAAATGCAGCCATCTCTAATTATCTATGACACCCATCTTATTGACTTATAATCGCTTTGGCAATGGTTTTCTTTATGCCTGGGTATTTTGCATTTCCTGAAATATCCAAATCTGTTTAACAATGCATCATCTACTTTTGAGATGTTTGGCTACCATACCGGAGGATATAAGATTGATTCTATGACTTCTACTTCTTTCAGGTATTTGCATTTTCCACATTACTCTTCAAATCCCTCACTGTCTAAGGAGAAATGTAAATTAGCCTGTGTGGAGTTCAAAATAAAGGCAGCAAGTTTGCTTCATCAACCCAAGCTATTTCTGAAATCCCTACACCACATTATGTTATACCACATTGACATTTCCTACATATCCACATACAATAACACAACTCTTTTTTTGTATCCATGATTGAATCAAAGTCATGCCACCTCCAAAAATGGCAGCATTACAAGGGATCTGGATCCCATGAGCTTATTAATTACAATAGAACATCGCCCTCTGAAGGTCAGGAACAAAATCACAGATTCAAACCCCATTATCCTTATACTCCCCACCAGGTTTCATTACTCCCATCCCATACATGTTGCATAGTTTTCAAGCCCTTCTGACCTGCACACTGGCAACCCACAGGACACACCCCCTCGGGAGGCATGAGAATGGGAACCGAGGGAGTGCTGTGGTGGGAGGGGACCATAACACCCCACCTTTCCATAGGAGTCCAGTCCTCATCTCCTTGGGCTGTGCCTTCAAACTCATGTTCTTCAAGAGACAGAGATTCAGATTACCCAGTTATCAAACACTTGGACAATCAAACCCTTGGCACCAAGAGGCAGCCCCAGCACAGAACCTCGCCAACGCTGCCCAAGAGCAGCAATATCCTGACACTGCNCACTTTTTTTTTTTTTTTTGGAATGGATTTCCTAAAATCTGTCCAAGGTCTTCTTACCTTCTGCCACTCCAACTCCCTTTTTGCTCTTTCACATATCACCCAAATCCAGCTTCCTCATATTGCTCAGTTTCAAAACTTGTTTTCGCAGAGAATTCTGAGTCTGCAGAACTAAGAAAGCTCAAAAACATAAAAGCAATTGTGTTTAATTGGGGCAGACAGGTTCTGAAGTAAAATGTATGTGATACACAGAAAAATGTGGTAACTGTCACAAATAAATAAGAGCAGACATTTTAGGTTCCTTAATCTCTTCCTGCTTTTGAATGAAAATAGTTCCTCATGTAAGAAATATTCAGGAAACATTCAATTGTCTAATTTTAATAATTTTTAATGCTAATGAGAAAAATAATCTTTTTCTACTTATGATAAAGTCTACTTTAAACAGTAGATTAAAGGGACTGCAGCTGCTAAGGTTATTCTGAAATAATAAGGTTATTATGAAATATGTTTTGACAATTTGGACTTTATGTAATGCTTTGTGACATTTTATCTCTCTGCTTATGCATCTCTTGAATGAATGCATAATTTTATTTATTTATGTGATTAAAAAAGGTTACCTTTTATAACAATATTCACACCTGAAGAGATTTGACAGCTCTGGTATTAATTAATTTGTTTGTTATACTCCAGAAAATGGCACAATAAACTTAAAAATTAACTGAATGGAACCGAGAGATGGTAAATTTGAAATCCAGATGCTGGATCATTTTAAGTACTCAGCTCTCCTGAATCACACTGCTTTCTTTAGCTACGTAACTCTCATAAGCATAGTCATGCACTGTCAGTATTCAGTTACCTAAGAGGTATTCACCTTTCATCCAGGAAGTGGAGAAAGTGGCAGCGGCAATCAAGAAAGGATTTTTCTAAGGGCACAATTCTGGGCAGTGCTACTAGGTTTTATGATGCCAGGCATGGCAACATGCAGGTAAAATGTTAAATAAATCTGTAATGTAACTTGCTTACTTGAGAAAATCCTAGCACATTTACTTAACATGCAACTCACCAACCTGGCTGAATTTTATGTTGGAGTTCTCACCAGTTTTTCCACCAGGACAGATATCCATGGCATGGTTAAACACCATTCTGCTTCCTGGTGTCCACGGTTTACTGGTAAATGTGTGATGGGTGGCAGATTACACTGAAATACAGACTGGCTTGCTTCATTATAGCAGTTGGTTTTATTTACATGCAAAGAGGTAAGCAAAGGAATATGCTGTTCATAAATATAATGTATTCATGATTCTACCCATGTATTTTCTTCTGAGATGCAGGCAAAGACATCTTAGACAGTGTGAAACGTAATCCAAGTGAATCCAATGAGTGGGCTGTTCCCGTGTTATACCTCACATGGGAGAGATGCATTGACCAGACAAATGGGAGGTTTGCTTCTGCTGATGACACAAAACTGATGTACCAGAAGGCACTAGGACATGCTAGAGAGTTGGGCAGAGAGGAACACAATAAAGTTCAACAAGGGCAAGTGCAGGCTCCTGAATGTAAGGAGGAATAACTCTCTGCAGCTGTACAGGTTAGGGCTTGACCTGCTGGGAAACAGTTCTGCAGAGAGAGTCCTGGGAGTTCTGGTGGACTACAAATTGACCATAAGCCAACAATGTGCCCTTGTGGCCAAGAAGGCCAATGGTATTCTGGGGTGCACTAAAAAGAGTGTGACCAGCAGGTCAAGGAAAGTCATCCTCCCCCTCTACTCTACTCTGGTGAAACCACATTTGAAGTACTGTGTCCAGTTCTGAGGCCCCCAGTGCAAGAAAGACAATGAACTGTTGGAGAGAGTCCAGCTGAGGGAATGAAGATGAGGCATCTCTTATGAGGAAAGGCTGAGAGACTTGGGTCTCTTTATCCTGGAGAAGACAAGACCGAGAGGGAATTTCACAAACGCTTATAAATATCTAAAGGGCAGGTGTCATAAGGATGGGGCTAGACTCGTCTTGATAATACCTGGTGACAGCACAAGGAGCAACAGGCACAAACTGAAACACAGGAAATTCCATTTTAGCATGAGGAAAGGTTTTTTTTAACTTTGAGGGTGAGAGACCACTGGAACAGGTGGCCCAGAGAGCTTGTGGAGTCTCCTTCTTGGGAGATATTCAAAACCTGCCTGAACGTGTTCCTGTCCAGCCTATAGTCCTGACTATATGTGAACCTGCTTTGCAGGGGGATTGGATTTGGTGATTAGGTGATCTCCGATGGTCCCTTCCAACCCCTACTATTCTGTGACTGTAAAAATGCAACTCCAGAAAAAGTGTTGGTTTAAAATATATTATTTTGCAAACACAATGTGTTTTCATAACACCTTACCCCCAGAAGAGTAGAAAAGAAATTTTAATTTAAAAACAATTCCCTCTTCCAAATGAAAAAAATATATATATATTATATTCTTTATGATATACTTATCAAAATTAAAAATTGCATTTTTGCATAAAAAAGCTTTATAAAAAAAAAAAGTTTTTTTTTTTTAAAAAAAAGCTTTATAAACATGATCTTC
>VZRU01020008.1:161998-202230 GCA_013398155.1 Pedionomus torquatus | reverse complement strand
AAAAAAGTTTATAAAAAAAAAAAATTTTTTTTTTTTAAAAAAAAGCTTTATAAGCATGATCTTCTATTGGGATTATCACAGTCAATTTAAGGTATGCTTATTTTTCTAGAGTTTGAAAGCAGAGGACTTTTAGCCGGTTATTGTAGGGATCTAACAATGCCAACTTCTGAGAAGATACTCCTGAGAAGAAAACTTTACAAACCTGAACAATCTCAAACTGTATTTTTCATGTATTAGTGCAAAACCAGTCCCACCTCCTGAGAAAAAACAGTCCCAGAGCCTCCTGGGAAGCTCAAAAAGAGTTTGTAATATCAGACCTGTGATACCTTTTTCAACAATGTGGAGAGGAGAAGCAATGTGACTTAGCTTGTTTCATTATTTTCCTTTATTAGTGAATTTTTTGTCTCCTCCTGCAATTCCAGCCCAATATATATCTTGTTTTGTTGCTGAAACAAGTGGAAAAGACACTTTATACAAGCATGAAGTAACTGAGTGCTATGTCTGGCATTTTTACATATTACTCAGTACTCAAAATTGCCATAATGCAACCAACATGCAGCCCAACAAAAGAATTTTGAAATACATGTACAATACATTAGGATCACTATTAATTGCTTCAGTCTGGTTTAGAAAACTGAAGTTTGAAGCAACAAACAGACATTTTTAATTCTTTTCTCTAATAAATAAAAACTATTAAAATCTATAGAAGTAATGTTTTAAATGTACAAAACCCCTGCAGTATTCTCAAATTTCACAGAAACAGATGGATTTCTTCTAATTTACCTTGGATCTCCAACTGTGTAGCTTCACTGACTTCAGCAGACTTATGCTATCTGTCAGAGGAAATGACTGAAAACCCATTTTTTTTCTTATGCATGCAAATAATACTACTAATGCAAATTTGTTAGTACAAATCCTATTTCTTTTCAAAATTCTTTGGTAAACAGGAGAGGAAAGGAAAAAATGTCTCACAAACAGTAAAAAAAAAACATTCCAAAAGAGTTCATTGAAAAAATCTTGGATTTTTACTTTTTATAGAAAAGTCAGGACAGGAGTTTTCACTGTTGTTTTTTTTTTTTTCCCCTAATATTGGCTATGCCAGAAAACTTTCCTTTGAAATCTGACCACCATCATTTGCACTGAAGTGCTCATTACCTTATGCAGGCTTGGCAAATATTGTTGCCAGCTTTCTGATTCAACTAAGAAAGAAAAAGGTTGTGCACTACTAGAGAAATATGTCTTTGCTGTCTCAATAAAACTTACTAGATCAACATCTGCTTAGTGGGTTAATTTCTAGATGGCTTGTACAGTCTGCACAGATTTTGAAAGGCATAACTGGCAGCTGATAGAAAATCAATGAGGTTTAAGGGCAAACAGAATTGGGCGAAGAACTAGGTGAGTGTGCCGGGGGAGGGAGGAGTTGCATTGCTGGCAACTCCAGGAACAGGAATGGGACAATCATAGAGGATTAAACAAAATTCTTTGATTGGCATTTACTTTATTGTAGTGTATTTTTAAAAATTCAAATTTTTGAGTGAAAAAATCTATTTTGTTAGTTTTGTTGTTGAGGCATTGACAACCTCTATTCAGGGTTCTTAGATGCCAGAAAACTTATGTGCCCCTCAGAAGATGAAAACGCATAATCAACACGTGATAAATTGTTCTAAAGGCCAGGCCTGAGAACATTCAGGACAAGGCAAAACATGCAAGATGTAGAATGCATATCTTGCCTTCACCCTGGCAGCAACAAAAGCTAATCCCAGTCAGGATATTTGCTTGCATTTGTTGCACAAAAGAGTTTTGTGAGGATACATCCCTAAAAGTTCAGCAAGATCTCTGTGGCTTGTTGAGTGACTGATGGATGAAATTCAATGATTTGTGCTGTGCGAGACTCCAGACTAGATAATCACAATGGTTGCTTCTGGTCTTAAAATCTATGCATTTTTGAATAAAATAATTTAGATAAATGTGAGCAGAGGGAAAACCTTTCTGTCTGTCTAAGCTTAGTGGCTCTAATGTCTGAGCTATTTGAGGAAATTTGAGTAAATAGAATGCAATGACTGAAATAAATCATTGATATAACTTTTATAATATCTATATGGAAAAATAACATGTACTGTCAGTTCTGTCACTAACTGAAGGGGTCAGTAGGGACAGATGTACGAATTGGTGCAGTCATTTGTTTTCTTTTTAAAAGTATTTTAAATGGGAAAAGCAGATAGACAAATCATTAAAAATATCATTCAAACCTCATTAAAATTTGGAGAGAAAAAAGGTGCTCAGCATAAAACACTCCCTTGAACGTTCTACAGTGCAAAAGATCAAATTCTGTATTGTGCATGTTATTTCAAGGAGGTGATATGGCAGTTGCCACGGTAACAAGACTTTTTTAAAAGCTAAAATAAAGGATATTGCTGACATGACCCATCGTAACAATAGCTCACATGACCATGGGATTCAGAAAGATAAGATATTCTAGAGGAAAAAAAGCAGTGAAAAGAAAAATAAAATCCTAGTATTGCATCTAATCTTCTAAAGAAGTTTCTTCTCTCTTGTCTATCAGCAAAAATAAACATATCTCACAAATACCTTCCAGAGTTGTAAGCAAATATGTAAGCCTGCAGGTATTATTTTACTGACAATAAGTAACCAAATACCATGATCTTTTCATTTATATATATATAACACTTCAGGTAAGGATGTATCCTATTTTCATAGCAGAATTGATTTTTTTTTGATCAGCAAAGGTTAGGAGAGTTGCAGAGCACTGAGAGGGGAGATAAGTCTGCAAGGCTGTGTATCCCTTGATAATAGGAGCCTGACATGTCCTGCAAGGCATCACAGTGTTTGAGGTGCAAAAGATTACAACCAGGGCACCAGGCTCTGCTGGTGAGCACAGGGCACACACCACTCTCCACAGTGTGAACCTCTGGAGCAGAGGAGTGGAAATAAATCCCTCCTCCATGACGAGCTCCCTGCCTGAGGGCTGTGTCCCATACTGAGGGAACAGCGGGGTTCAATTCTGCTGCTGACGGCTGATTGATCTTATTTCCTACTCTTTCTTCCATAGCTGAACATTTACCTGAAGGCCTGTTCTGCCACTGCTCATGAAGCATTTACAGTTGGTTAGTAAGCAACCAGTAGATGTTACAAGGAAACTACCGTCAAAAAAGTATGTGATAAACTACAGCAAAAAACACAGTACTGTTACCAATGAGAAAGTTATTAACTTCATATTATTAAAGTTATTAACTTCATATGTCTGAAGATCACCTATGACAGCCAAGAGCAGCTGAATTAAACTTGCATTGCAATCCCCAGCAATACATTAACAAAGCTTCATAAACCTGATAGCCCCATATGGGTGGGTAGACTTTTCTTCTAAGATTCCTTCTCTTTGATTTTTTTGATTAAGGTAATTTCTTTACATCTATATTAATATTTCAGACCACCTTTGAGCACCTATGATAACAGAGGAGTATATAACAAAGATATATATGTGCATATAAACACACAAATAGGTATACCCAAGTATGCATGGATAGATTAATTTTTCTTTCATTCATTCATTCATTCATTCATTCATTCATTCATTCATTCATTCATTCATTCATTCTTTTTTCCTATATGAAAATGAGCTGTGATCTGTGATATAGATGTTTCCCAATCTTCCTTCAATTTTTGTGAAGTATGATATATACATTCCCTATTATTGCAAACATATGGTAAATTAATGAAGATTGTGTTGATTTTAATGATTTGTACATTAATCTACTTTTTAATACCAGACCAAATTAATCAGTGTTTATGATTTCTTGAGTATTAAGCAATTGACACCCTTAGATAACTCAGCCGCCCATTTCCAAAAATAGGCAGCACATATATTTGAATAAATTATTATTAAAAACAACACATAAAAAAAGATCAACACAAATCCACAGAACTAGTTCTCTCATGTTTTGAGAAAAAGTGTTTCAGAAATAAATAAATTAAAAGAAAAGATTATACATGAGGCTTACCTTGAGTATCATCTTGTTCTTGAATATCACCTTGTTTACAGTTGCTGAGGTCACCTGACTTACTGTACAGCAAATATAATATAATGCCAAATTTAGGTCCTCATTTTTAATTATGGATGTATCGTCTCAGCCGTCATCATATTCTAGCAAACCTTTGAAAGAATACTGTATGTTCAGACAGCAGCTTAGTTATTAGCTTGTAAATTACTGCACTAAAAAAAAAATAAAAGAAAAAAAAAAGAAAATCCAGAGTAATGTTGATATTCATGGAATTCACTCTGAATTAAAACAAACATTGCTGAAGAAATGGCCTGCACAATGAGAAAACATGATGGAGTTTGTGGGCAGTTATTGGCATTAGAGGGAAATGCCTGCATAAGGAAAAAAAAATATACATTTTATATTGATTGTTTAAGTTAGTAGGATATAAAATGGAATTTTAATTCTGAAGTTGTCTGTTCTGGTTAAAATATTATAAAGAACTATGGGGAAAATTAATCTTACAGTTTTGTAGCAGAAAAAAAAATTAAAATAAAATAGTTTTTCTCAAAACCATTTAACTTTACCCAAAATACACTTTTCATGCTTGACTTTCTTCTTGTTTATAAGAAGTTTTGAACTGAAAAAAATCTTTTTGAAAATAAAAAAGGAACTTCTGGTTTTGAAAAGTATTATAATATTTTAATATTTGCAAATTCTATATCCTTCACCCATAATACAAGGTTGGTGCACACTGGCATGTCGGGTTAGTGCTTCAATGTGCTTTCCAGTAAACGAAGTATTAAACCAAACAACTTCATGCAACTGAACTTCAAACCTTACCATAAAGAAAACTAGGTTTTTGACCATCAGCAAGAAGGCTGATTATAAAGCAACCTACAAAAAACAAACAAACAAACAAAAAAGCAACAAACAAAACCAAACAAACAAATAGAAACAAACAAACAAACAAAAAAACTGAGCAAGGAAATCTGTGAAATTATAAAAATATAAAAATGTAAAGGAATCATAAAACATTAGCAGGATTCTCCCCCCAGTGTTGCACAAGACCATTGGCCACAGCTCATATTGAGGTAAGTATAAAGAAATTATCAAAATGAAATAATATTTCCCCACAATACTCTCCAAGCCTTCAGTGACTTTTGATTGAACCATAGGTGGTTATTTATGTAGATTAGCTTCAAAGAGCTTTTTTTTCTATTAATTTCTCTGCTCTCTTCTTGAAGCCTCACACATTTCATGTCATGCAGCACAGTTTTTATAGATTTCCATAGCATTTCATCTTCATCTAGGTGTCTGTGTCAACTTAGAATCATAGAATCGTAGAATTGTTAGAGTTGGAAGGGACCTTAAATTTTATCTAATTCCAACCCTCCTGCCATGGGCAGGGACACCTGCCATCAGACCAGGTTGTTCAAAGTCTGGCCTTACAAATTCCCAGGGAGCATTCAACTTCTTTGGGCAAACCTGTTCCAGTGCCTCACCACCCTCACAGCAAATAATTTCTTTCTAGTATCTAATCTAAATCTCCCCTATTCCAATTTAAAACTATTACCCCTTGTTAGAGCTTAAATTAGATGAAAGAAGATCAATCACGCAGATGTAAATCCTTCTCATTGTATTTACAAAAAATAATTATTGGAAAAGCATTGACACATTTCCTTCTGTTCCACAAATATTGACTTCATTTCTTCATTCTGGGAAGAGCATCTTGTTAGTGCAATTAATACCTCCTGTAAAGCAAGTTATTGGGAAGTCTGAAGTTCAGTATGGCTGTTAAAAAGCCAATACAGCTATGAACTCATCCAGTTTGCCAGAAACTGCACTTGATTATATATGTTAAAAACTCTGAGGTAAGCTTCCTATTTCTGAGTTTTTTCCTTTGTGTGTGAAATCTTATGTGTAAATAAAAAAAAACAAACCCAACAACAAACAACCCCATTGCAATTACTCAAAGTTTACTTAAGGTATCTGATTTCATATGTCTACTCAAAGAAAAGGACCCAATTCCTACATGTTTCACTCTTCTCTTTAACAGTAATTAATATATTAACCAGTCCATTGCAATTTTAAACAAATCTATTTCCATTTTCCTTTTCCTCTACCCCAAAGATTCACTTTGCTTGTGCTGTTTTAGTGGATCTGGAAATCACTGATACTCTTGCTGCTCTCCTCAAACTGCATGAATTTCTGGACTTTTCTGAGCTCAGAGAAATTAAGCCTATGGACAATTTAAAGAATACACAGGGAGATGAAAAGGAAAAATAAACACTTGGAAATAAATATTTTCTGGTTTTTGAAGAAATTCTGTTGTTCACCTACAGCAAAAAAGCAAGTTCTAGATTATGATATCAGTACTTTTGATGTTACATATTTTCAAAAATTAAATAAATACACAGGAGATGTTTCCTGTTGTAGAGAAGATCCTACCAGTCCGTTCATGCTCTAACAATAAAGGAATATGTGAACATTAATCACTTGAACAATTGCTCACAGGCAATATTTGGTGATGGTGAAATTGAAGGATGAGGAGGTGGAAGAGTAGGTGGAAAAGATATAAGAGGAAAGGGGAGAAGACAGGCGGATGCAGTGGAGGGTGGAGAACTGACAGCAGTATTCAAGGTCTAAATTCTCAATTAGATTGCAAGGAAATGAAGTAATATTGTTTAAAATTAGCAAGGTAGGTTGCTGAGATACATGCAGAAAATAGAGGCTTTGGAAACTTTCAAAGAAAATACAAATTATCTTTTGACAATCTGTGTGTTTTGCAGTCTTCCCATTCTCTTACTAAGCAGAACTCACTACATGGAGAAAGAGCCACAGATAAATACACAGCTTTGTGTTCAACTGTGTTTTTCTCTCTGTTGGATATAAAATGATAATATTGCAAAAAGCACTAGCTCTTATGACCTTGCTCATCTCTTTTTTTTTGTGTTGAAATCCCAGCTGGGATCTGAAGGTTAGCATTATTTCTGAGTATTTTACAAGCCTTTGAAAATGTTAGCCCACCCATTCATGTGCTGTCAGAGCCCCAGGGAGCTGAAAAGAAAACTCAGGGTGTGCACAGTTCTGAATCTGAATTATCATTCATCAGTGCTTTAGTGTGTTAGCTTTTCATAGGAGCAAAAAGGCATGGTGATTCTGAAAGGCTCTATATATGTTTACACTAGCTCATGGACCAGGCTCTTGATTTTTATACATTCACTCATTTTTTCTTGCAAGCATTTCTGTTCTTTCTGAGAGTACTTTCTGAATTGTAGTGAAAAGATAATGAAATTTTCATACACTATGAAAATGTGACGTGACAGAATACAACGCCATGTGAAAAATTATGCAGAAGTTACGGTAAAACACAAAGATGATCTATATAGTTTTTGATATCTTTTTAATTGTTCAGCATTAAAAAAAGAGATAAGCAATTTGTATATTCATGAGAAAAATCCTTTCACAACCAAAGGGGGTCTTTTCCCTTTTAAAATGAAGGAAACTGTCACTCAGTATTTTAAAATGAATATTTTCCCTTGAAGGATATGTCGTTCTTGGCAAATATAATGTAATCAATGTGCATTTTCAGATAGTTAATGACATTGGGGGGTGGGACTGTGTGCCCCCAGGAGTTGATTACCGCATACTCAAAGTCTGTTGCCTTTCCAGAGTAACTTTCAGAGCTAGAGAGAACAGACAGCCTGGTAATATGGATTTTTAAAATTGATTTATCTGGTGCCCAAAAGGTTGGTGATGTACCTTGTGAATTTTTCATGGTGTCAGTGCCTCTTTGACAGATACATAGGTAAAGAAATTGGACCATTTTTGGTAATGTTCTACTTTCCTGGGTTTTGTTGTGTTGTTCTTTGGGGTTTTTTTTCTGAACTGAAATGGCAGGGGGAAGCATATTCTCTAGCATGCTAGGATGGTTTATTTCCTTCATGGGAATGTATTAGCTTTCCTTTTCCAAGGAATATAATGATATGAAAAAAGTGGGAAGCTTCATTAGAGCAAGCCTGAAGCTGCAACAATTAGGAAACTATAGCATAGCAAATAATTGTATCCAATTTGCTTCTGAAAAATAAAAAACTATCAAAAGACAGACAGGCATAAGCTACTTGGTACAAAGTTGAGCAGCCAGGTTCTTTCAGTCATTTGGAAGGAACCCTGGTATCCTTTAAATTTATCTTTTCCCTCTGTATATCCTTTCAAGAGAGCAGGCTAGAATTATTCCTCTAGTAAAAAAAATTCCAAGAGAAATTTTGTTCAGGTTTCTAGTTTTCTCAGTTTTTATTAATTAAAAATTTATTAAATTAAATTAAATTAAATTCTCACTTCTCTCCCAGATGCCAAAAGAATTTTTATTTTAAATGACATGGGGATTTGAAAAAGAATTTTATATTTCATCAGATGATGTTTTATTTCAGAATTGGTGAAAAAAAAATCCATGTTTAGTAGTTTTTTGAATAGAGATAAGCTCTTCTGTACATTCTCATTAGTTTATGGTCTACTCCTTAAGCTGCAGGGCTCAGAGAAGTGCAGAAGTCATCTAGTAGAAATAGCTTCAAATCACTCAGTGGGCATTTCTCAAAGTCCCACTGTGAGAAAATATATATACAGGATCAGACATGTATCTTCAGGAATTAGTTATTCTTTGTCTAAAATCTCTTCTGATAAAATTTTAAAATGTGAAGAGAGAAGATCTTATTGAAGTTATTATGTAGAACCACATACTTAAAATACATTTAAAAGCAAGCAAATGTTCAGAATATCTGATCTTACTCCCTCAAAAAATGATATGTCCAAAGAAGACTGCTGCATAGTGTGTCCTACTGTACTTTCAAGTTTGCAGGAAATTTTATAGTGATAAATCTGCTTTGACTCCAAATGGGAATTAAAAATTGGAAAAAGAATACCTCGTGTGCCTAAAAGTCACGCTGGATATCAGAGCAGAGAGGGACTTCGAGTGGAAAGTTTTCATCTCTCTCTTCTTCCAGTAGTTTATAGAGGTGTGCAGCACCTTCACTTCACAGGTCCCAGGTATCCCAAATTAGGCATCCAGAATGGAGGACACAATAATTGTGAAAAATGTGACTTTATGGAAGAGGTCAGGAGACAATTTAGTTGTCACTGGAGTGTTCTTTAATAGCATTAGGTATAAGGTTGCATTTCTCTTGCCAGCAGTCATTCACTACACTAAAGCTCCTCAGATGAATGGTGTAGGCACTTTACCAGCAAGAGTCTCATTCATTATATCAGTCTGAGTCATTCTGTAGGAAACAACCAGAATGTCACTGAACAAGACAGATTTCTACGGGAAAGAATATGTGGTTGTATATTATAGTATAACTCTTCATTGGAGTCCATTTTCCTTCTCTATGTGTAAACTAAAGAGGAGAAAGCACTCAAATAAGGTTTGCTAGCCACATTGAGATGGAGTACTCACGTTGCTGAAAGAGCTGCCTTGAGTAGACCAGAATATTCAAACATTTCCAGTTTTTGCCAGAGTTGATCTTTATTTACAACTCAAATGTGAGCATTTAGAGGTATTTTTTGTAAACTGAAAAATTGAAATTTCCATCTTTTCTTTACCTAAAAGGTACTTATAATTATCTAATGACAATAAAAGATGCTCTTTCCAATCACTTTTTAGATGATGGCAAAAAACCTTAATGTAGTATTCTCAAAAAATGGGCAAACACGTATAAGCTAAAATATTTTTAAATCAAAATACATATTTGGAACATCTGAAAAACTGAGAGCACAGTAACTGGCTTAGTAAATAACATGAAGAAACTCTGCTTTAGGAATGGGGGTTTGATATTTGTCCCAGTTCATACATTCCTAAGCAGAGTAAAAATTTACAGTCAAGACGAAAGTATCACAGTGTGGATGCATAGCAGACGCAAAAAATATTCATAGAGTATAGATAGTACTTCATTATCGAATGGAAAAGAGAGTAAGTCCCTTAAATTAAAACAAGTACATACAGTTTAGTCCGGGCAGTGAAAACAAGTGAGAGATTATAAGAAAAGAGGTAGGGAGAAGACAGTATGATAACAAACTATCATTAAATAAAAGGTGGGGTTTTTTCCAATAAAAAGAAAGTGTTTAGTTGTTCTCTATGCCCCAAGCACACAGGACAAGAGAAGCTCCTTTAATAAAAGGTAAGGAACGAGTAGAAAACTTGTAAGTCATGGGACAGACTTCTCCTGATCCAAAGGATTTTTAGAAAGAGGTTTTACAGACATAGATCAGAAAAACTATAGAGATATTTAGTAATTTCCCATCTCTTCCAGTACCATGTTTCTAGCTTCACTGCAATTTATTAGCAAAATGGTCTACGATATAATAAAACATATTACACCATCCGGTCTTTGAAGGCAAAGTAGCTCCCCTAAAATCAAAAGTGATCATTTAATTTCTAACAATGAAAATTTGGTTGTAGGAATCTCATTACTTAGCACAAGAAAACCAAACCAAACACAATTATGTTAAAAAAAAAAAAAAAAAAAAAAAAAAAAAAAAAAAAAACCCACAACCAAAGCTCAACAAAAAAGCCAAACCAACCAAACAAAATCAACAGGAAAAAAAGAAACACTAACAAACCCACAAAAAGTTTTCTTGCTAACTGTAAAAGAACAGAAACCAACTTTTCAGCTAAGGCAAAATAAAACATCCAACAAAATAGCTCTGCTTCAAAGCCTGCTTATGAAGTTCCTGGCATTACAGAGTAAACATTGTGAGAAGGAACCCAGAGTATTCTCTAGCAAGCAATTGTCCCTAAGTGCTTTTTTTTGGCATAATTTGTACTTGTAGCAGAAACTTCTTAGAAAGTCACCGTTTCTTTGTTATTACTCTCTTACACCACTGAAAATCTTCACTGTAGAAATAATTTTAACATTATATCATCTTCTCTTTCCAGAATGAACAGTGAAACCACGAGGTGATAGACTGTGTAAATACACATCAGGGTTAGGTTATTTTTTTTTTTTAAATGGACTTCTGTGGATTGGATGGCTTTTTCCCCTATTTACTTCTGGAAGCTAAATTTGAAGCTCTCACAATATGATGTCAAGCTACTCATGTAGTACATTTTTTCTCCTCCCACCATTGCACTTTTCAGGAGATTTTTTTCAGAATAATGCTGCTCAAGAGACCATAACAATTTAAATAAGCTTCAGGTTACTAATGAAAAACTGAAGACTTATATTAATCAACACAAACTGAAAGCTATACTCATTTTTAAGAACAGCAGTAATTAATAAGGGAATTAATGCAGGCCAATTTAACAAGGCAGAAACTAAGCATTGTGAAACACTGTCGTATCGCAAGAGATCCAGATCTGACAAATTTTTCAATAAACAACTAATAAATACAAATTATCTATATAAGAAGACATAAATGTTTGCTACTAACATTTTTGGAACAGAGATAATTTTAACACTGGGGCTGGTACCTTCTCACCTGAAAATCATGAGAGAGCAGACTGTCCTCTGATAACCATCCTGTCTCCTTTGGGATGTTGGCTGTTCATGCAGTACCCCTCACTACCTGTAAACTGTTCCACTGTGAGATATCTGTCCCTGCATGAACTTGCCTTTTACCCTTCTGTGGCAAGAAGGTCGGGAGACAACCTGCTAAAAGAAGCGAATGAGGAAGTTACGTCAAAAGGTTATTCAACACTGGTTAGAAGAAAACTGGAGAGCATGAAGGATGGAGCCAATCAGAAGAAGAAAAGAAACATAAATGTCAATAATGCAGCAAGACACAGCTAGTAAGAGTAAAGCTGGGGCACTCTGTGAGAAATCACTGGTTGATATTTTGGTATCACACTAGCATTGAGGAGCATCCAGGGTGAAGATAGAGAGCAAGGAATTTTGCCTTCCTACAGCAAATAACTGCAGCTGTTATTCCTCTGTGTGAGCACAACAGTACTGTGTCCACTGTAAGGAGGCAACAGAGTCTATCAGAGTCGGTGACCCTCCAATGTGAAGGTGAAGGTAGGACCCAGGTATTGCTGGATTTAGTAGGTGATGGATTTTGTTCACTAAATAGGCATTGAAACAATGCTATGCAACTAGGAAATAACAAATTTAGTAGCTGTATTTATGAATATGAAGTGTTTCAGACAACCACAAGCCCATTAGTCTGACCTCTGTGTTATACAAGGCACTAGATCAAACTCTGAAGGAAAGAATGAAGAACGGAAAGAGAAGAGGGAACAGGATAAAATGCAACAGACTAAATGAAGTCAATTTGATATCTGCATGAAGCAAGGTAATTAAAGGTCTAGAGTAAGCAGGCACAATATACCTAACCTGTGTGAATTTCAGTGGGACATTTAAAGCAAACCACACTGGAGAAGACAGGAGCTGGTTAAATCATAGCACAAGCTATGAAGTGAACAAACTTCCTGATAACATGAATTTTGAGGCATTGCCAGCATCTGAGGAAGATCAGAATATTTTATGGGAATAACTGAATGATCATGAGGTCTGGAAAGATAGAAATAGTTTAAATTCAAAAGTGCTATGTGCAAAGGTGCAAATCATGCCTTAGTAAAAACATAGCAAAAATGACTGCTCCAAGCTGATTCATCATCAGCTGAGAGCTAAAAGTGATAAAAACGTCTGGGCAAACCAATGCATTGTTAAGAGAGCTATGAACTACCAATGTGTTTTCACAGAAAAAAAAATAATAAAAAGTAAAATCCAAGGATTTATCAGTTGTAGCATTTCCAAGGGAAATACAGATGTGTTAATGTGACTGTACGAAGTGTTGAGGAAATTCCATCTGGAGAAGAATTTATAATTCCAATCAGTCACACTCAAAAAAAGACAAAATCAAACTGGAATGCAGGAAAAGAATAAACCTATATTACCAAATGAGATCAAAACAACCTGCCATGTTTAGCTTAGCAAAAGCTAAAGCTTGAAGCCAGAAATCAAACATATTTTAGTAAATAGGGGTAAATACAACAACAACAACAAAAAACTATTGGCAACTGTAGTAGCAGAGACAGGGGCATGAAAAGAAATATACAAATGCCACATACTTTTAGACTGCAGTTCAGGACGAGTTATATCATAAAACGAATAAGGAAGGGGCTAATGGGAAGTAGAAGAGTGAGATAATGAAATTTCCCTGTGACACAAATTTTAAGGGAAGTCAATAAAATGGAGTTTTGGAATAGTCTTCTAAAATTAGGTTACAGGAATAAAAGCAATCAAAATTAAAAACCCTAATACACTTAAGATAGAACTCCATGAGCTCATGAAAGAAATGTTGACACAGTAGACTGAGCTAGGAGGAGACTGGATTTCCTGACCCTTTCAGTTATACATTCTCACATTCCTTCTTTAGACATATGTAACTTTATGCTAAAACTTTCAAAAAGCCATGAGTTACATTGGATTTTCAGAAACACCTGACCACCCTAGAAGTTTATCTTCTGAGGAAAACAACTAAATGCCCCAAAGCTGACTGACAAATTTAGAAGACTTCATCATGAGTAAATATACCTATCTTTATTCCATCCTTTTGACATTTACAAAGTAGAGCCAAGGAGGAAAACTAACCTCTTTGCCTTCCTCCATTCTTGACTTGTAAGCCATAAGGAATTAGATGTTCCTCCTCTTCCTTTTTAAGCGTGTAACACAGCCCCATGATTTATACCCTTTAAAGGGATTCTGAAAAGAAAAATCCTTCCAGGAGCCCCACTGAAGGCCATTATGTGCTCTTAACATGCGATTAATGTATGTTTCAAATTAGCCAGTCTCCTTATTAATGCTCTGGTGTTACGCTTATCTGATGCTTCCTTATATCAAACAATGAAACAAAATAAATGAACCCTTGTTCAGCAGGAGCTGTCAAATTAGAAACAGTTACAAAGTAATAATTAGGGAAAATGGATCACAGTGTTCAGGCTTCAGCAATGATTGTCCCTCTGTGGGCCATTAACAAAACCTAGTCATTGGATCTGCATGCAATTTTAATGAAGCCACGAGTAAACAAACTGCAAAATGATGTGGGCAGGAGTTTGCTCACTTTATGAGGCAGACTTTCGTATGATACTGGGATTTTTTCCCCTCTTCCTACTCTTTGCTCCTCATACCAGTGATTCTGGTAGGATTCTGGGAGGATTAATTTAAGATTTCTTCTCACACTGAGGTATTTGAAAAAGGTCTTCTGACCACTATAGAGTATGTTAGCTGATGTCATACCAGTGGGAGAGGTTGGTTTTTTTTTTTGTTTTTTTTTTTTTTTTTACTTATGAAAAAGAAGGAATCACAAGGATGATCTCGAGGTGCTGTAATAAACCTACAATCCCCCAAAAGAAACATAGGGTTCTGGCGCAGGGTGGATTGACGTCAAATACCAACGAGGAACCAGCTCCACCAAGACCCTTCCAGAGAGGTTTGCACTGATTTCTCTTCTAGGCAAGAAGGAACGGCGGGTTCCTTTGCAGGAGGACGGAGGCAGTTTTGCCTCTTTTCTTTTTCAAAGAAAGTCGCCAGCAGCCCGGTTGCCTGTCAGCAGACGCTGGGGGTGACAGCCCGGGCTGCCGGTGCGGAGCGGGGCCGGGCGAGAGAGGACGAAACGCTCTCGGCTTCGCGGGGAGCGGAGCTTCCCTGCCCCACCTGGTGGTGACGGGAGGAGGAAAGCGGTGGCGGAAAGGATGAGCAGACAGGCGGCAGAATGGGACTCTCTCAGGGCCGTTTGTTGTTTCAACATTTCTCTGCTAATTAGTTTGGGGATGAGGGTGAGGGAGTGTGCCAAAGAAGCCTCTGTGGTTTTGTTTGCCTTCAGCGGATCTTGATACTGTTCGAGAGTGCTGATAGAGGCAGTGATGATGCTTATTGGGTTCATTTATTTTCTTGATAAGCAGTTAAAAGAGAGACAAATCCCCTAGTTTCTTAAGCAGCAATAGCATTGCTTTCAATATCTCTGATATGCCTTCATTTAATGACTTATAAACCATTTCTGTCTTTTCCCAGAAATTCCCTTTGGGCAATCTACTGACAAATGTAAACTGCCTCTCCACCCTGCCGGTTCAGATTTGTTCATGAAATGTCTGGAACTGGAAACTCCATACTCTGAAAATAATATTTTTGTAGCATATGAGTAAAGAAGTCTGATGCCCAAAAATATTTAGTATCTTCTGAGGAAGAAGATGTTCCAGTTATGGGGTCTTCTGTCCATCACTCATTTTTAGCAATGAGTTAGCTGGGCAGGCCACTCAGCAGTTCATGTATTTCCTCTCTGGGGCATCCTCAGGCCACCACTGAGTTTGCAAAGCTGCCACAGGTAGAGACAGAGGTTCATTCTGTCCTCCTGGGCAAAGGTTGCACAGGCAGAGGGCTTGTTTCCCCCCTGAATACATTCAGCAAGGCCTGCAACAGCACAAGATTCTGAAATTCAGCATCCCAGAGGTAACATGTAAAGAAACCTATTCGCTATCACTAAACAAAAGCCATTGCTCTCATCAGCCTACAACAACATACTAAAGCAATGAGCCAGGCAGACAGGCCATTGTAAAAGTCCTTGGGACACCACAATGTCTGTTGCAGTGTTATGTGGCAAATCTCAGCTGCTATGGCAAAGCAGTGGGCTCTGGAGGCAATATAGTAGGAAATAGCTGTGTATGGGTTGACTTTGAGTCATGCGCCACTATCCCAAGTGTAATTGCAAGGCAGACAGCAAGTACTGAGATTTGAAGAGTATAAACATGGCACTTGCACTGAGTCAGCTAGCTTGTGAAGTTATTAAGTGTCCTCTTTTTGTTTTCTGTGTTCTTCAGATGTTTTTGAAAGGTTTTAGTCTGATGCAGAGTCATCTGTAGATGCACTGGATGAAAATTACATTGTCCCTTGTGACAAGAGTTCAATTCTTGAGTGCCAGACACCTTACGAGAAAAGAAAATGTTTTTTATTGCTTCACTTCCATTTGATTACATTTCCACATTATTTACCTAGCAAATGGGTATACAAAGCTCAAACTCACAAGCACAATTGCCCTGACCACTGCACCATTCACCTATAAAGCCCAGGTGCAATTCAGGTGATATCCCAAATGTCTCCAGTTCCAGCATTACATTACGTGTTTCTCTGGATCCCTAAGCATGTTCTCTCATGCCATGTGACATCATCAGTGACTGTGGGCTTTATTTGGATGATGTGCTTCAAAGCCAGATTTGATAAACTGTCCCAAGAAAAAAGATGACTGGACAAAAATAGGTTTAATTTAAAATTCTGTAAGTGAATTTAAACTGTAAAATTGACAGGAAGTTGAAAGCCAGAACTCTAAATCCTTCACATATATCACAAAATTACTTTTATTGATTTATTTCCTCTAGCCTCAGATTATGTTATTTCTTCTTATTTTAAAAGATATTTTTTTCTTATCCTTTTCTGCTGACTGGCTGTTCTGGTTTTGTTTTGTTTTGAAATAATTATTTCATGAAATAAACTTGATTTTAATAAACTAATGCTATATTAACCCTACAGCAATGAAGTAGCCTTACAGAAATAACCATCTCTTCCACTTAATCCTCATGCAAGTTCCTTGTACAAGAAAAATGTATGAGCATTGAGAAAGACATAGGCTTTGCAAACTAGATGTAGATGTCAAAAAGACCCAAGAGATAAATGAAAATGGCATTCCTCTTATCTTACTTTTCTCTTTAGTACCTGTCAAGAGCTTAGGCTTATGGAAACCACTGACTCAGAGGGTTGGGTTTTTTTTTTCCATTATTTCAGCATTAATGATAACCCTAAACTTAAAGGGCAGAATTAGGAAAACTCATTAAAATATATTCTAACCCTAAGTAGCCATAAAAATATACTCTCCTCTCATATCACTGTATGTCATACCTGGAACATTCCAGCCTTGAGCCAAGTCCTGTCCTCATCTTAACCCTATACTGAGACCTGGTTGCGTATCAGGACCCTCAGCACCTCTCTTTTCTTGTTCTTGTTTGCACTTGGTGGGAAGAAGGACAGCCGAGGAGACAGGAGTTGTAACCAGCTCCCAATGTGTCCCACCAGAAGACCATAAGCTCATGGCAAGCTGCAGTCCCCTCCCATAACTCAGTGCTTATATCGCCACCAGGCTGTGCTTCAGGATCCAGAGTGCTCAGCTCTGTCTAGAGACTGGAAGGGGCTTCATACAAAGAAATATAAAAGCATGTCTCACCTTATTTCAGTATTGAGTAGGTTTAGTTCCCACCACAAGGTAAGTAATTCTTTTCTATTGGTGAAGATAGTTTTCTTTTTGCTACCAGTACTGTATTTTCTGGAATACACTAATAAAAAAGTCACTCAAACAAGTTTGTCTACAACTGGAATCACACAAATAAATTCAACCACAGGGAACTTGTGCATATTCTTATTAAATTCTCTTTATCCATCAGGGATTCCTGCATCTACAGAGAGGGACCATCCATTGAAAGGTGTAGGAAATAAAAAAGTCTTATCACCTCTCGGCTTTCACTCCTGATATGCTACATGATCTACTATAAAGACAGAGAACAAAGAAATCCAACTGTCTCTACGTCAGCTCAGCAACTTCTCTTTTTTTGCTGTAACTTGTTATTTTCTCACTGGCCATTTCTAGAAGATAAAACAATGGTGCTTCAAAACACATTTTCCTCCATCTTATCTTTAAAGGAAAACAAGCTGAAAAGATTCATGATGGGACATGGGCCTGTACTGATGCACAATATCATTAAAGGTCTGTTTTGTAACAACGGATTGCTGTGTGAAAACAAGCATAAGGAAAGGTGGCATAGCAGAAATTCTGGTTTCTTCTTCAAACCTACTTTGCTTTCTTGTGTAATACACAGTCTCCAGTGGCAACACAGGCCATGGTTCCCTGCAGGAAATTTAGAACAAAAGCCAAAAGCAGGGATCTTGAAGAAAATATTCTATGAGACTTGTTCCTGTTGCTAGCTGGTAGAGTTAAGTCTGTTCTTTCACAGCTGTATGAAAGCAGACTTCCCTTAAAGATGTCATTGTAGGCTGCCTGTTTGTTTCCACTATGAATTCTCTCTTTGTAACTGACAACTAAACAAACTATTTGGTATCATGGTTAACTTAAAGCCTGCTGCTCATCACCTAGTAGGAAGCAAGTCAAATTCTACACATTGTTTCTTTAAAGTAAGAATTTCCAGCTACAGTCCTCTCTACAGCACTCATTTAGCACTGTGTACCCACAGAGCCCCAGCTTAGATACCACATCTTTCCTCATTAGTTAACTCTTTCTTGGGCTACACCATTTGCAGAATATTGCGTCTAAATAACCACCATCTGTGACTGAATTCCCACTGAAACAGAAGAATATACGATATGAAAAGTGAGATTAATATATGGCACAGAGACAATTTGCTGACAATCTGATGGATGACTTGATTGCTGCTTTGGAGGAAAAAATGTTATAGGACTAAATTCAGAATGTAAGTGAGCCTGGAGGCTGTCTAATTTACTGTGGCTTACATCAATTCTAAGTAAAGACTGGAGGCACTGTGCATATGTCAAACACATCTAGATCTTCCAAAATCTGGCTACTCTTGGTTTTCTTTATCACTCCCTGAAATTTCCTTAAAGTCAAGAAGTATGTGCACTTCCCTTCCCATACATATACTAGATTGCATAATTTCTTGCCACAACGAGGCAGCAAATTTACCAAAGGTTTATAAACTAAACCTTGTTGGAAGAATTGCACAGAGAATTATAAGAATAATAGGAATTCTAATTTACAATAAATTTAACAGAATGAAATTCATAATTATAACAATTAAAAAGAACCATACTGGGAGGAACATCCAGAGCAGAAACTATTGATATGAAAATGGGAGTTGTGCCAAAACAGGCGTTTTACAAACAGAAGCACAGAGATTGAGCTACCCTAGCGTTGAAACTGTTCATCTTTGGCAAGCTTTGGCTAGTCTGAAACCACAATAAAATGGCAGGTTATCATTCTCTTATATAGCTTTAGACTTTTGATAAGCTCCCTAAACACCAGGCAACATGTAACCATGGACTTGTGAAATGCAGTGCATGGAGATGGTTGTAGAAAGATGCCAGCTGCACAGACATTGCTGCAACATGAGATGGCATTTACTGTGCCTGTCACAAGCAGAAATTCCCACAGGACAGCTGATGGGGTTGGTCTTCCCCAAAGCAGACAGACAAGCTGTGCCTTGAGCAAAAGGCAGTGCCCTCCCTTTCTGCCTCTTCGCAAAACCATGCTTGGACTGGAATCAAGTACTCTACCTTCACCGGGAGTAAATAAGGGCTGAAAAGGAAGAGGGTCTCCCAATATTTTTGTCTGAACAAAATCCAAAATCTTATGTACTTGAATATATTAACATAATTACCCCTTCCCTGGGGTTAGTAAAAGTCAAGTCTGGGTCCAAATGTACCCCCATGCCAATCGTAACTATGCATCCATAAACCCCTGAATTACAGCCCCAAAACCCCGAGTCAAGCATCCCAATCAGAGCTCAGCAGACAGCAATAGAAAAGGAGGAATGTTCCTTAAAAAATCTCCATCACCTCCAATGAACTCATATGTTCATGTTGCCAAGCAACTGCACCAAATCTCTGTACCTCCAAGACCCATGGGTCAAAACCCAATGTCAACAGAAAAGTTTGAGTCTAGTCAGGATTATGGCAATGAATATTGATAAGAAAAAAGTCAGAAGAGGGTACACATCTGCAGCTTTTTTTTTTTTTTGGCTATTAATAATGTTCTTGATGAGGCTATCCGTATAAGATCCAGGTGTTTTTCAAAACCTCAAGACAAATATAGGTGGTTTTCACCTTGCAAAGACTTGGTTATTCAATTTGCAGGTCAAGCAGATATTTTTCAGGTACTGTAAAAACACTTATAAAAACCCCAAAGAGTTCAGTCTTGGCCCTCACTGATTTATTCCAGAGGGAAGTAGCAGTGGTTTTCACCAGCAACAGTAGATATTTTCTATTCTCTTCCTAGGTCAGTTTATTTTCTTCATGTTTCCTCTTGCCAAATGCTGTGCTGTCCTAGAATATAAATTATTTCTGATGACCCTGAGCACTTTGAGTAGAAGTGGAAGGAGGGGTAGATGGAGATGGGATTACCTCCTAAACCCTGCTTCTATCATGCCATTCAACAGAGAAGATGCAGCAGCCAGGAGAACCATCATGGGCTGGAGGCAAGCTACAGGAGGGCTGAAGGCAGGTCACAGGTGGCACAGAGCATGAGGCAGGGACTGGGCACCATTCCAATACCTGGTTTAATCAGCTTTCCTCCAGAACAGACCTTGAAGGAGTTGAATGGAAATTGGAATTGCACTGAGAAATCAGTGTAAGCCCAGGGATTTTCTAAGTTATTAACTATACACAAGGAGATTAGAAAGACACATAATTTAAGAGAAGAGGGAGAGGGTAAAGTAGACATTTCTACACTAAAGCTCCCAAGGTTTGCTCACCATCCTTACAAGCAACACCCTGAACTTCACCAAGTAAAAGAATCTCAGCAATTTATCAGGCAGATGTTGTGCTTTTACCACAAAATCTCACTAGCAAGATGAAAGTAGGTGACAAATAGAGCAGTCAACATGGAAACATCATCACTGTCAGCAGTGGAGCAGGATTAACCAGAAGGGTGAAGATTTGTAACGGAGACCACAGTGCAGTTAGTACAGAGCTCGCTGTGAATGCAGAGCAGAAGCAATGTGGAAGCCAGTGGATTGCTTCAAAGATGTAGCCATTTCTCACGGATCTCTGAAATAAAATTTAAAAAAAAAAAAAAAAAAAAAAGGAAAAAGAATGAGATGGAAGCAATGCAGGACAGGGAAGAGGCAGAGACAATTCCTCAGGTGGAGATAACCAACACGGGGGAAAAGGAATTAGTCACTGGGTCAATGAGAAAGATGTTGTGTTTCATTTTGCAAATCATACATGAAATCTGTTATTGAGAAACAAAGTAAAGCTTTTAAACAGTATGTTTTCAAGTTCAAGAATGATCAAACATAACATGGTAAAAATCTAAGTTACTGAAAAAGTTATTTGAAATAATCATGCAAGATCAAGAAAACTATTAAGCTCTTGATAGCTCTGGCAAAGAGGGCAATAAGGGCATATTCAATTTAGATTACAAACAGTGAGAACCTTCGTATTTCAGTCTGCATTATACATTGCCTGTGGAGTGATTTATTTCATTGAGGGATTGTAGCAAGTGAGGTTATAGCAAAACAGGGGATCACTCTCCAGATAATGCTGCTATCCCTGTGTGTGATAGCAGCATCTTTGCACATTTCTTATGCCTCCTCATCAATAACTTCTTGTGTAATTAACCAAAACTGGTGATGCTCATGCTCAGATTAGACAGTTTCAACGGCAGTGGTCCCTAGACAGTGATCTCTCCAGTGAAGTAAAAGTACAGGGTAACTGAGAGAGACCAGCTAAAAGAGGTTTCATGGTTGCTCCCACCATAGTCAAATTTGCAAGTAATTGACTTTAACGGTGAAAGTTTGTAGAAACAGGGATGGTTCACACAGTGCAGTTTTTGACTCTGGGACCCTCTTTTCCTCTGCTGTGGTCTTTCAATTCCTAGTTCTCATTCCTCCTCAAATTATCCTGCCTGAGCAGAGGACACCAGGCAGCAGGCAGGCAGCATGGTCCTGCACACTGTCATGCTTGACAACACTCCTCCTGGAATAGCAGAGGGTCTTGAGACAGCATTGTTACTGCTGTAACATTTGAGTAGATGGTTGACTGGAAAGCACCTGACTGACTACTCTTCCTCTGTCCCTGGAACACATGCTCCCTCTCGGTTGTTGCTGAAGGAGGACCCCCAGTTTTCTGGCAAAGCTAGGCAAAGATGTATGTGTACCTTTCAAGAGCTGACAGGCAATGTATTTTGGAAACCCACTGATCTGTGAAGGCCAAATATCCTCCACCAGGCAGAAAAATTAGAAAGACCTCACATATATATTTAGTCTGGCTGAAAAGGTATGCCATGCTGCCCGTGGGAATTTCATGTAGTCATTTTGCCCCCTGGAGACGCTGCCAGGTGGTGAAGCTACATTTTTTTAAAATGGTCATAATTATTTGGAGACAAGGTTTTACTGTGAGGGAGATGAACATCACCAGCATACCATCACCTGTTACTGCAAGTAAAGCTCAGATAAATTATCTGTGTCTCTGTGAAGTTTTGTCCAGCTCCTCAGCTAATGGAGAGTCACTGGCTTCACTGTTAGGAGCTGGCTATCGATGTTGGAAGGGACCTTTAAGATGTGGCATTACAACTACAGAGATGCAGCAGAAGCCACTAACGATCCTTGTTCCTCCTGGGCCCACTAACATATCACTGGTCCGTGTCACCTGGGTACCTTGGGGCACAGCTCTCCCGTCCCAAAGCAGCTGCCAAACACCCAACAGGAGCATCTCCAATGCATGACCGTGGCAGAGACTGTGGTCTGAGCATCTTCCTGAATATCATAGATGAACTGGGGAAGAAGACACAGAGGTTGCCTTGGTACAAAAGTTCATGTGCTCTCCCAAGACCCCCATTAGAAATTTCAGGCAATTGACTAAATTATCGTCACCAATGGGACAAATCTTGGATCTCAAAAATGTCAAATATAACCTGTCTGGCTGTCTGGCACAGATGCAGCAACACATCAAGTCCAAAGCCAAGCTTGATTACAAGCATGTGATTTTGTTTTAAGTTTCTATTTCTTTTATAAATTGCAGGAAGAGTGGACTGTAGAGAGCTGTATGGGGAAAGGTCAGCACCAAGAGAATAGGCATCAAATATTCAAAATAATGTGATTACAGAATGTGCCGACTTGAGATGAAAATTTCTATTTTGGGAGTATGTTAGGAGCAACCCAAAGGCTTTTTGTTTCACCTCTTATGATCCTCATATGCTGCCTTTCTTGACATTTTCCTACCGCCTGATGTACCCTGGAGAGTTGGCTGTGTTGGTTAGGTACAATAGGTCAGACTTACCATCATATGTTGGGATAACAAGGTTTCTGAACTTCCCCCTAGAAGCAAGGAGGTGTGTATAGGAGAAACTCTCCATTCATTTACAGGGAAGCTGTTCTTAAGCAAGGCTAGGCAAATCCTGCAAAACATTTAGTCTGAATATCACCACAAATGTTCAAATTATTTACCTCCAACATAATGTCTCTTTTATCTGTTCCCCTTCTGCAAATATTCATAAAACAGGGTTTTTGCTGGCACAGCTATTTATGGGAAGATAATATCAATATAACATGCATGAATATTCACATTGTGATAAAATTTTACATTTACAAGCACAATATGTACACCAACACATTCATTAAGCCACGTGAAAAAAATACTGCCATGTGACTTATCCAGCCAATTACAAATAGCTATTGCATCTCAAGTACAGCATGTTCATAAGGTACTACAAATGAGCAGTCCAAAGAGATAAATCTATTAACATTTGTAGAATGCACTGACTAATGCACAATTTTAATGAAATGGGACTGTGAAGTTATTTTTATTGATGACATTTATGAATTAAATGAATGTGAATGCTGTAGCAGTTAACTGCTATCTCTGTCCCACAAGTAGAGAAACAGGTTATAGTCACAGAATAAACTGCTGTGTAATATTGCTATTCTCTGTAGCTTTATTTTCTCTTTAAAGTAGCACCTACAATGAAACGCTTTCCAACTGCCAATAATTTTTCTCAACTTCCAGAACACACAGGCCCAGTCAATCCCCTTACAACAGCTGAAACCTCTGGTGCATTTTTGATATGAAAGCTGGATCTTTTTAATCTAACGTCTTCACCTTAATCACTACAGTATTTTTAATACTAAACCACAAAAAGTCCATGCAAAATGGGGCTAGAAACATGTATTTGTAGCACATAATTCTTCAAATGCACGTTTCCTTGAAGCAGGACATAGAAGCAACACTCCTTAAGAGCAGCAAAAGGCTCATTCCTGCAGAGTGGTACAGGACACTATAATGGGTGAGGAGATTCTGAAGTAATTTTATATATAGCTCTGCTGTCATCCCATTATTCCTTGATGCCAGCTTAATTCTCATTTGAAGTGCAGGTAAGAGCACTAGTTGCTAAGGGCTTTCACGGATGTGTTGGAGAGGCAAAATGTAAAAGACCAGGTTTTTGGATGAAAAGATTTCAGCCAGTTTTTGAAGGAAAATTATGACGTATAATGTAAATATATAAAAACCTACAGAGCTTGTGCACGTACACCAAAGATAATGAATCGTATTTGGAATACTGTCAGTAAGGTTTAAAAATACTCTAAGATGGTAAAACTGCTTGTTCTGTATGCAAACTCTCCAAAATACACCTAATATGAACACTTACTGTCAGCTAATGACCAGTTCCCTCATAACTAAAGCAAAATCTAATTTTGCATGGAACATGCTGCTATTTCCCTCCCTGCTGATCTTTTCTCTATTAGTTTTCTTGCTCCTCTCCCCTGAACAACTCACTGTCTTTCCCAGTCCCCAAGCCTCTTCACTCAGAGCAAGCTTTGTGCAGGAGCCTTGGTCCCCTGACTGAAAAAGGCCATGCTTCTTTAATCTTCATTCAGCAATACATGCTGCTGTGCAATATTTTTAACTGCAATAATGCTGCAGAACCTCACATGTTAGCATGACATGCAGAGCCCTCCTTTCCACCTTTGGAGTGAAATGGAAACTCTGTCTGAAGATGTAGTCACTATTTCCTCCTGGATTCATCCATTGAGGGTAGCAGGTTTGTTCCTTTTGCGCGACCTAGAAGAACATCTGTGTTCTGTGGCTAGAGCATAGTACTTAATCTCATCTAACATTTGTCCATTTTGTTTGTTGTCAAGAAAAGGAAGAGAGGGATGGATTTTATAGTACCTCAACCTGTAGAAGAGTTAGAGCACCAATTTCCTCCCAGGGAGTTATCTTTTTACTGAATACGCAACCACTATGCTTTTTCTCTTCTTCATTAGATCAGCTCTTAACCCCACCATGTTTAATCAGCAGAGTCATATTTTAAACTTCAGGACAGCTTTGTAACTTCTAGAGAGCACAGCTAACAAGACAGTAAGATGCCTTATGATGTTTTAGTCCAACAAACACAGTATTCCCAGCCTTCAAGCTTGTCACGTAAATATTGGTATCTGTCTGAGCTGGTCTCTTTCTGGATTATTTTTTTCTGTTCAATTAGCTCAGGGACTGATGCAGTAAGTGTAGTAAAGTTCTAACTATAACAGAGTGGGACAAAGTCAACCTGGTATCACCCCTGGAGTGCAAGGAAACATGTAACTGTTCCCCGCCTGAGTCCGATATTATTTCAGGAATAAGCTGTCACATTGACAATAATTTTTGAGTTTAATTTCTGGGTTCTGAGGCATCACAGCTCTCACATGGGTGAGGTCCCTGTTATGACTATAAACAATTAGTTCATCATTATTTGCTTTGCCAAAGTTTTACATGTCTCTTAATTTATTTACAAGCTTCTGAAAAGTGTCTATAACCTTAAACACTTAGACCCCCCCAGAGAATGGTAAAAGCAAATTTAATTGGGTAGCACCATGTAAGGCATTTTGCCAGGACTCTGTAGAACAGTCTATTGAGGTTATACATTGGGCTCTGCTTAGTCTGTCCATTATCTAATTTATTCATGGAATTGGGTAGATACCCAACATTGTGGCAGTGCCTAGCTTCCTGTAATAAATACAGAATCTCACAGTGCTGCCTAGCATTGTGCCTGGCACAACAGTGATCCAGGGTTCACATGGTAGACAGACGAATTCCCCAGCTAAGGTGTCAATCTGCACTGTCCCCTACACTTCATTCAGGTCCCTGTGATGTGAAAACTTTGCAGAAGCTGCCCTACATCTGCCCCTTGCACAGAACTGACTTCTGGAGAACACAGCATCTCAGCTCCAGAGACCCATTGTCACATGCAGCCACTGGATTTACACAGATCTTTGTCTGCCAGGTGTGGTGGGTTGACACTACCTAGAGGCCAGATGACCACCAAAGCTGCTCTATCACTCCTGTCATCAGCTGGTCAGGTGAGAGAAAGCAATTAAAGGATCATGGGTCAAGATAAGGACAGGGAGATCACTCAGCAATTACTGTGATGGGCAGAACAGACTCAATCTATGGAAAACTAATTTGATTTATTACCAATATAATCAGAGTAAGGTAATGAGAAACAAAACCAAACCTTAAAACACCTTCCCTTCTTTCCAGGCCTAAATTCACTCTCAAGATCTCTACCTCCTCCCCTTGAGCAGTGCAGGTGGATGGAGAGTGGTCAGTTTGTCACATTGTCTCTGCTGTTCCTTCCTCCTCAGGGGCAGGACTCCTCACAGTCTTTCTCTGCTTCAGCATGGGGTCCTCCCAAGGGAGTCAGTTCTCCACAAACTTCTCCAATATTAGTCCTTCCCACAAGCTGCAGTTCTTCAAAAACTGCTCCAGTGTAGGTCCCTTCCATGGGGTGCAGTCCATCAGGAACAGACTGTTCCAACATGGGTCCCCCACCTGCTGCATGGACTCCTCTCTCTATGGGTCCTGACAGGAGTCTGCTCTGCTCTAGAATGGGCTTCCCAAAGGGTCACAGCCCCTTTTAGGCATATCCACCTGCTCTGGCATAGGGTCCTCCATGGACTGCAAGTGGATATCTGCTCCACCATTAACCTCGATAGGCTGCAGGGGGACATCCTACCTCACCATAGTCTTTACCATAGACTACAGGGGAATCTCTGCTCTGGAATCTTAAGGATGTCCTCCCTTTCCTTCTCAACCAACCTTGATGTCTGCACAGTTGTTTCTCTCACATATGCTCACTCTTTTATCCAGCTGCTGTTCTGTCCAGCAATTTTTTCCTTCCCTGCTGAAATATGTTATCCCAGAGGTACTAGCACCATCGCTGATGGGCTCAGCTTTGGACAACTGCAGGTCCGCCTTGGAGCTGGCTGGTACTGGCTCAATTTGACATAGGGGAAGCTTATAGCAGCTTCTCAGAGAAGCCAACCCTGGAGCTCCCCCAGTACCAATAGCTTGCCACTCAAACCGAATACACTAGGAAAGAATGGGACCCACAATGGGATCCTTGGAAGGAGAACTAACTTTGTAAACCATGTTAATCCTATCATTGTGAAGTTTTATAACATTTCCATCACAGCTTTGGACCTTCTGGCCAATTTTTTTTATATCAGTGATATACTGGTAGTATTTCTACAAGAAAGTTTCTGAAAATAGTCTGAAACTTGTTTGTGCATAAGGGAGAAAAATATGTTGTTTCCTTAGTTCATAACGTATGAAATGAGGAAAACAATAAATTACACAATTCAATAGCATATTACAGTTTCAGGCACAAGGGGCTTAGTTCTCTTACTATTTCTTACAGTATTCCTATTTCTTTCTTACTTCTAAGGAAGAAACTGTAACATAAGACATTTAGTGATTACCTTACAGGATACAGCAACTTTTTTTTTTCCTTTTGTTAACTCTTTCCCCTACCCTGAAGTCTGACTGATCTTTCTTTCTTCCTTCAGTGTTTCAGAGAAGCCATTTCAGTGGAATCTGTCCAGGAGTATGATCCTCCTTGGCTTTGTATACTCAGTGACATATATTCTTTTGGTCAACTCTCATGCACACACAAAGTAGCAAATAACTCCTGTTCCTAAACAGTGTCTCAGAACATGCCACGTCTTGTTAACATTGTCTCCTTCCATGTCAAAAAGCAGGAAAGATTCCTGCAAAACTTAAGTAGAGTCATTGATGTCATGGCAGATATAACATTAACATCAAAAGCCATGGCCACAGTTCATTCCACATACATTTGTTCTTGTCATCAATGGAGTGAAAACCAAGAAGCTCTCTTGTAACATGAGAAAAATCTCATTGTGGGCTGTGACCAGCTTCAATACTGCAGTGACAAATCTTCCAAAAGATGCTGGAGATTCTGATTTTTATTTCTGCATACTTCTGACTGTGACACACTTGAGTAAATACAGATGTTCTCTTTGAATTAACCACTGAGATCAGGCTAGTTTTCCCTTCTCATTTGACTGTAATTCTGTTCTTCTACTAGCATAATTTTCCTAGTTGTAGTTTCTTAGTGTAGTATAATATATAGATTAGAGACACTTTTGGCAGAATCTCAGTACTGTAATATATTTATCTTGACAAAGCCCATGTGAGTTCAGGAAATGCCTGCTATAACCCTGGCAGGTGCAGAACTGAGGCACAGAGAGACTAAAGGCTTTTTCTCGGGTTACAGAGTATAATGAATCCTTATGTGCTTCTGAATTATCTTGATGATACAAAGACTATTCCCCATTTTCACTCACATTGCTGAAAAACAGCATGGACATTCAGGCTGCATCTTGATAAGGCAAGTTCGGAAAGACAGTGAGCATGGCCATCAAAGCCAGCACATGGGCCTGGCATGCCTATCAGTCTTTTTCCAGAGAGAGCACTGAGGATGGTATTTTTATAACATGGCAGGTCAGCAATTATTATTATCATGGACACATACAGAATTCAAGATCTAGCTAATATCAGTTCTTACTAAGAAATACGAAGAAAAGGGGAAAGTATGAATGGGTATACTGTGAAAAACACACTGGACTATGTCATTTTTGCCACAATTGATATCTGTTGTTTAAGTGTCCTGAGAAATCATGTTATATATTGACAAAAAGTAACACTTCCATTCTTCTGTGGCATCAATTAGGAAAATTAGGAAAATAATGGACTTTGCATTTAGTCTCCAAATACATTTAGGATGAAGTATTTTCTTTTGCTACTTCAAATTTTATTAAAAAAAAAATTAAAAATCTAGCACCTGAAAATTTAGCACCTGAAAGGTTTTTGTTTTTTTTTTTTTTGCATGCTTATGCATTTTAGTACATTCTTTACATAGACTGGGAGAGAAGGATGGTATTATAGTGGCCTGCCCAAGGTCAAATATTGAGTGACTCAAACCAAGTTAGGATTTAGGACCTTTTTGATTTCTAACTGTACTATTGCCCACAAGACCTTCACTGTATTTTGGGTGAGAGACTAAGAAGATCTCTAGATAACCTATCATTAGTTGTTTAAAATTCGTGAAAATACCGTGTAACATTAGCACATCAGACAAACACTTCTTACAATAATTTTTGTAGATTGAAGGATTTTTTTCAACATTTCTTCAATACTTTTAAGCCTACTAAGGGAATACGAGCCACTAAGAATACGAGCCAAATTTTTACAAACAAAATCTGAATTCTATGCATTTTAAGTAGAAAAATATTGCATCTGTGAATTTCAACCTTTGCATTTGCCAATGGACATTCAGAACAATGATGCCATCAATCTGTATTGGATTTATGAAAGACTATTGATGTTGCTAAACCAAACCTCTTGAGCTCTCATTGACTTCAGTGGAAGTGTGAGCACTTAATCTACACTGGCAAAGACACTTAGAGTTCTTGTGAAAATCAAACAGTGTTAGTTGTCATAATGCTTTTCTTTTAGTGGATATGAGGGTATTCACAGTGAGTGCAACACTTCTGACACTTAATTATTTGTATCTATCTCATATACAGTATATTATTATAACATTATATGGTTTCAAGCCACCATTAGACAGGCATGTGGACCTCTGATATCTCTTACTACAGTTCTGCAGTATTACGAAAATCATTTCAATACCACATTAAAAATACTGTGTTCCGAAAATATATAGTGATAAAGCCTAAATTTTTCTCTTAATAACAAAATCTGAAAAACTATCTTTCAATAACAGAGGGCAGTAATAATCTGAGTTTTTTTACATTTTCTATTCAGAAACATCTTGAAAATTAAAAATTTTCTTCTTTATTAAATACAACTTTTTACTTTTTCCAAGTTCTGAGATTTTCTTTAGTCAAGAACTCACAAAAATTAAGGTTTGGGGGTGGTTTTTTTGGTTTGTTTTTTTGTTGTTGTCGTTTTTAATTTTCCTTTCCCTTACTTCCCCCTAATTATCACAGGAAAAATGAGAGAAAAGAAAAAAGTGAAACAATAGATGATTTTCTAAAACACTAAAAGAATATATATTCTGGCTTTCAAAACCCAAAAGTATAGTTTCTACTTTTGTTTCATTGCTGTGAAAAAAATTCTAACATTTCAAAAGCTTTTAAAAGATTTCTGAACTATTAGAATTATTTGTTATGTTACCCACCACATGTAATTTACATTTTATTCCAGATTAAAAGGAAATTTGTTCTTGATTTCAAGACTTTGTCCAATCTTTTGAGATCAATGAATAAAAAAGCCATGAGGTCAATGATGAGGTAACAATTGCTTATTCAATCTATTTCATCTGCCCGTAATTTTTTTCTGCCAAAAGAATGGAAAAACTACTGGTGGCGGGGGGGGAGGGGAAGGAAAAAAAAACAACTAACAAACCACAACCGAAAAAAAAACCCTACACCCAACAAAAACCCAAACAACAAAAAAAACCACTCTAGTAGGAGTTGTAAGACAGACCCTAACTGTAGTGAATTGCACTCTTTCTTACATTATCAATCACAGGGCCTTTTAATTAGTTTACCACAACCTATGCAGTGGAATGTGCCATTCAGAGGGTGGGTTTCTAGTGAGTGATGAGGTTTGCTGCAGTATCTGCTGTGCAAACCCCAGGAAGAGTGACATGCCCTGATACGGGGAGAAACCCTCCACCTAGAACTGACAGTAAGATCAGAAATTGGTAAAGCTTGTATATGTTTTATTCCATTGCTTTTTTCCATTGTGCCACAGAGGTGGGAAGAGCAGAGCATGCCACTGTGCATCCCTACAGAGGATTTAGATTCAGGTAGGGTCCAAGAATTGGCACTCCACTTTTTGGTCTTTGGTGTTGCAGCATTTCACACAATATAGAATCAGAGTGAATCATTTCTGTATTTAAAGATGCACACTGCTATCAACTAAGCCTTATTGGATTCAAGGTGGAAGGACAGGATAAAAGCTTTCCAGCTTTACAACATGTTGTGCATGGCTGCTGAATAAGATTTAGCATCCCACATCCCTCTTGTCTTTGATCTGCTGCAGGTACAGCAGAGCTAACTGATCCATCAGTCTCTGAGTCATAAGTAATTGTTGGCTCATGTAGCTCATGTTTGAGCCGAGATTTCCCTCTGAGTGGTGATACTCACTGAGCTCATGGCTGGGGAGATGCTGAAGGCAACAGTCTGAGGCAACATTTAATAATAAGCTGCAATTCACAAGTGAAGACAGATCAAGTATTTAGGTGATCTGTTGCTCAAAATGCTCTGCTTACCATGGATGATGGCTGGGATGCTCTTATTTCCATCTCAATTTCAAATAAATTGGGTTATCTTCTGTTCCTGCTGTGCTTTGTCTTGTTATAGTTACAGTCAAAGGTCTCTCTTTGTTCAACCACTTTCTTCCCATTCTGCTCATGATGATACTCAATAACAGCAACTATGAAGAGCTTTTTTATAGAAGCCCTGATGCAATTTACAACACAAGGATATGTCCATAGTCAGCTGAGGGTAAGCTGATTTGTACACACAGCAAATTGGGAGGCAAGCATCACGAGTAAGTTGAGAAGGGTGAAATCTTTCTGATACCAGCATAATCAACAACACCTCAAAAAGAGAAAATAGAAACATTTTGCACACCCTATTTTGGGAAATCTCTCCTTTCCCTTTCCCTCCCTCCGTGCTCACACAAATTTTATTTTTAAATCCGCAGGCACAGTAGTGCAATTTTCATCACTATGATAGGCAGTGGCTGTGGAATGGCAATTTAAATCACATCGGTATTTTGTTGGAAGCAAACTCAACTCTTCTTTGTAAGGAACTTGCACCATTGGCAAGCTCCTATTTAATAACCTCCCTGCCTATATTAACTGGTGTATTTAAAACTTAAGGTAATTTCTGTTGCAGTGAAACCTATGCAAAGTTGGTTAATTTACAACCATTTTTATTCAAAAGAATATTGGTACTAAAGAAGGAAAAAAGATATACTCTGCCACAAATACGCTTTGGGTCATGAACATTAACAACATTTATATTTGGGGAGCAGTTGCCATTGTTGCCAGTACCACACTCTGTCTTTCCAAGCACCGTTAGCCTTTGTCCTATGCACAATCAAGAAATTGATTACAATATCTCTATATTTATGGTACTTTTTCTCTCCAGAAACTGTAAATCTCAAGCTGAAGCTCATGAAACTTTTCCTCCAGTGATGTTTGAATAGATAGCCATGGTTGGTTCAATGCATCTTATATATGCTTCCAGCAGAGCTTCCTCCAGCAGTCTCTTGGGAACCCATAGCTCCCCAGGACTAGCTCAGAAATTAGAGCTCTTATTTTCAGTGTTCTTTGTTGAATCTGAGTAACATATCTGACATAATCTGAGCTATTATGTAGCAGGAATAACACCAATTTAAGTAATCAACTGGCATCAGTAATGTTGGAATAAGAACACTTCATCATTTTTGCTAACCTGGATATGTAAATTGCCTATATCATGCATGCATTAATTTTCAACTACAAACACTGTTTTTGTATAATATCTTAAATGCTTTTTTTTTACAGCAAATCTCAGAAACAATAAGCTATGTGCAAAGACTCAACAACAGTTGTATTTTCTGTGATAATTTTGTTTTCCTGCTCTTAAAAATTTCACTGTAAAGCCCAATATAATATATGCACTTCTTTAGAGCCTTGAGAAGAAAAAGGGATTCTGACCGCCCGCATTATCCCCGTGTGACCCAGCCTAACAGTCGAAGGACATTACCATGGATACTTGAACCTTGGTGACAGGGGAAAGACAGAAATTACCTTTGAATTACAATCCACAGCCAGGTTTAAAGCTAACATTAGAGGGATCTGGGAAAGCAAGTAAATCTGTTGTGAATAAGGATTCACTACCATCGAGTAGAGCCCTTTATGATAAGCAAGTAGAAGGGTTAGCAAGAAAGCTTGCTGACACAGGCACCACTCCCAAGCTGTAAAGTGTCCTTGCAGGTGTTTCTTTGTAATGTCACCTATTGGGCCAGATGCTGCCCTGTTAATGAGTATCAGCACTGGAACATTGTTATCCAGCACATCAGTGCAACCAGGTGAAAGTCAGCCAGAGGAAAGAAGACAGTGCCAAGCTTCACTCGGGCACCATCGCTCTAACAGTGACAGAGCAAAACTGAATGGATCAGCCTGAAGTAGATGTAAAACTGTTCAGGGAAAATAAAACCCATTTTGCTTCCCGTAAAAACAAGTTCTCTCTGTTGTATTGCCTTTACCCACCAACCACGATGATTCTGTTAGTCTAGGTTTAATCCACCACTGTTTGTACTCCATTTATGAAAAAAACCACAACCACTGTTCCATAGGAATACATAACATCTTGTTGTGAAACAAACGGTGTTTTTCATCACCTCCCATCACTCTCATTGTAGCTAAACAACTCGCATGGGCAGGATGTTCCATTCATAGAAGAACAGGGTATCATGAGAAGCTCAGCAGCTTATAGCCATCACTGTGTAAAGAAATTACCTGCATTGATCCAACAATACAATCCGTGTCTCATATATAGACATTTTTTTCTGGTAAGTGTGTATTTAAAGAATGTGGGGGTGGGAGGAAGGGAGGAGAAGGCAATATCTTTAAATGAGTAAATGCATGGAGAGTAATGACGATGAAAAATTACTTCAGTGAAGATTTGTTTGATGTAAGAGTGTGGTGCTCTGCTAGTGAGATAAAAGTAAGATGATCAGATGGGAAAAATATATGTGAAAAATGTATGAATGTCTTACACTAAATTAGTGAACTACATCAAAATGGATAAGCAACAAAGGGAACGGCACTTTCAGGACACCATCAAAGTCAGTAGGGAAAATCTGAATCAAGGCCAAAAGGACAGATATCACTGTTGCCTTGAGCTTTCAACCTGCCATCAAAGGAGGACACCCTATGGTTCATTTTTAAGGAAACACGACTGAAGTGTTGTGCATTCTGTTGTACCTCTTTTGTTCCCATAAAGTAACATGAAAAACAGAATTTACTATAAAGATTGAAGCTAGAAGTCCTGAGTGACACTTCTGAACAGGATTGCCAGTTGTAAATGGCGACCTAATTCTCATTTACACTAATGGTCTAGCAATAGAAATGGTTCATCACCTTTGTTTAATGTAGACTTGCAATCACTTTCATCCTCTGCTATCAATACAGAGAACTGGGTGAATAATAGGAGTATTGATATGCTTTTTGTTCAGTGTGCTAGAATGAGTGGTTCTTGGACTGCCACTGGCATGCAAAAAAGTCTGAATTATAATTTAAAAAAAAAGACCTATGTGCCTCAATTTCCACATGTGCACACAAGAAAAAACACAACAGGCCCTGAAAATAAGGGCGATTAACTTGCAAAGTTAAGTTAAACTTAGTTTTATTTAATTTGACTAAAGACATTGTGGCAGTGCAGGGCAGAAAGGTTCTTGAATTGCTTCTGTTTTAAGGCTACTTTTTTTTTAATTAAAGTTTATTGAGATAAATTGTTTACCAATTTATCTATCTTGAGTTTGGGAAAAAATGGGTGTCAAGAATAAGGCACACTGGAAGGGAGTGTGTGCATACTTGTATTGAATGATTCAAAACACCCAATTTTTACGAAGGAAAAACAAAGACTGAATATTTGAGCATATTTTAAAGCCAGATATCATGTCTGTGGCAGCATGCCTCTGTGCAAACCAGTGCTATAGCTTCCAACAGATAATAGAGCTTTCTCTTCCCAGCTTGCCAGTAATCCTTAGGCATCACCACTAATGACTTTTGTTACTGTTTGAATAACAAATCCTTGTAACCAAGAAGTTATCAAAGACATAACATGGACCACCATTACAAGACCGTGTACCACATCACTTGCCTCCCTTTCCTGTTTCTGCGTGGTGTAGATGAAGTCTATAGTTAGTCTGCTATTTTGCGATATAGTGTCTGAAATTAATTAAAGGTTTGGCACTTTTGAAATGTTATGCAGATATATTTCCCTTGTTACTACATTCTTCACCACACATTAGGTGTTAGAATGCACAGCACATTGCAGGCTAGATGGGTGTTGCTTTTACAGAAATAAAAACTGTGAAATGGAGATTTTTTAATGATTTAGATTAAAGCATATTTTTGGATCGTACAGATAATCTATGAGACTGTCTTAAAAATAAAAAAGCAACAAGTTCTGCCTTCTTTTTCTACTTATGTTGTAACGATTTGAATCTCTCAAAGCATATGGTAAGAATCAGAATTATCCCTTCTCCACCTACTACTCACAATTTCTTGCCTACTGATTTCAGCACCTAATCTATGGTGCTAAAACCAATTAGTGATACATCAAAGGTTTTTGCAGTTGTAAATTTTGGACCACTACAGAACATTAGCACATGAGCTCCTCATTACAGGCACAGATACATGTGATCTTTGATCCATGTGATAAAAGATACATTCAAAATATGTTTTCTTTGGCAACCTTACAATCTCCTAATTGAGAGAAAAAAGCTAATTAAATAGTTCTTTGCCAGGCTGGAATTTGCTATAATAAGCATTGTACACAAAAACTAAGTTGTAAATGAGAAAGATTAATTTCATTTTTTCCTTTTTCTGAAATTTTTGCTTTCTAAAGTTGTAGAAAGTTATTTTTCATAAATTATATGCTCTAGTGAATGGTTTGAGGCCCTGAAGAGGTTACTGGATTAATGTTCTGACCAAAACCTCAGTCCCACAAATGTGTTTAACTTTTGGCACAAAACAGACCCACCAAAGTCAATGAAACTAAGTAATGAGAGCTAAAATTAAGCATCAAAGCATAAATTAGTAAATGCCATGTTTTCCTGTTGGCTAGTTCCCAGTACACGTCTCCTTTTTGCATGAGGTATGTGAACCTAAAGCAAGTGATGAAATTGATGGCGAAGCAGCACATTGAATGCTTTAGTGCTCAGGCTACTTCACAGGCTATTCATTTTCCCCTGCCATTCCTCCACAAAGTTCTCACATAGTCAGATATAAAAATAACAAATGGAATGTTGCCATTTGATATTAGATAACCAGGAACACTTATTTATAGCCCTTTTCTTCCCCAGAGAGGTATCTTCCATCCTTTGGAACCTGTGCCTAAACCCGGTGCATATCAACCAGCATTACCTTTGCTGACACATTAGGAGAAAAATAAAAACTGCTTGGAGCTGACAGGGAGATATGATGGACTGGACGCATTTAGTGTGAGTTGCAGCAACCACACTCCCAAGTGAGCTGGGCGAATGCAAGGTCTAACCTCTCTTTCTTCCCTCTGCTTCCCAGGGTGAAGAAATGGGGTCTGTCTTAGGACAGGGAAACAAAGGTGAAGAGAGAGGGGAGGTGAGAAGAGAGAGGGGAAGAGGAAGAGAAAGAAAGAAAGAGAAAGGGAGTCCTCTTTCCTCCTGCCCTTTAAATCCCTTAGGCTCAGACCAAGGTGTTTAGACTGGCCACTGAGACAAACACTTGAATTTCAAGAGTCACAGAATCACACTGGAATTTCCAGCATAAATAAAAACAATATCTAATCCGCAATGATTGAGAGAAGGAAACTGAAGCCCTTTGCTGCAAGAATTACAGATTTTTTCACTCTTGAGAAAAGTTTTCTAAACAGTATTCGCAGAAGATTGCTCCCTACACTGTAGTTTGTTTGGGATTGAGGATGCAGATTTCTGTTAACAGTTACGGTTGAATTCTTAATTTTTAAAATGCTTATTTCACTGATGAAGGGACAACAGGAAAAAAAAATAAAAAAAAAAAAGATAAAATTTAAATGTGCTAAAGCTATTCCTTAACTTGTGTTCAAATCAGGCTAATTCCCCGTTTCAGTTTTTGAACTATAATAGTACTTTGAAAATAGCCTTTGAGGTACCATCAGGGGCTTCACAACTCCTTTTCCTAACTATCTCCCACATTAATCCTGATTAGCAACACAAGATGCCTTCCACGTTGCTTAATTTATCTGCTAGGGTTCTTCATATCTCAATACTGTCCAGAAAAGACTATTCCTGATACAATTAGGGTCATCACAGTTTGAATACCATTGGTATATGCTGCTGAAAAACACAGGTGAGTCAATATTGAGATCCTTTTTCTGGATTGCTCTTCCTCATCTGCTGAAACCCTTGACTTCTGAAATATCTACATTAAAGCACAGTTAAATAATCTAATCTCTTTCTCCATCTCTCCTGCAGAATGGCACAGAATAAATCTAATTCAAAAATTATTTCTCTGGTTCAGACACAGACACAGAGATTTCTATATTCCCCCTCCTTTTTCAAGACACCCACTTCCTCTAAATTTCATTTTCTCTCTATGCAATAAAAAAGGAAATAATATTGATTTCTTTTTTTATTTAATTCTTTTTTTTCCTAGTGTGCTTATATGACATGACAGTGAAGAACAGCATATGCCAAGAAAACAATTACATAGCACCTCTGTATTGATTTGTCTAATTATATCTCTTTACTCAAAACAAAGTTGTTTACTTGGACATGACTGGCAAACCCGAGTGGTTTATGCACCTGTTTTACCTTTCACTTCAATGTAGTTAATCAATTCTTAGAACAGATATCCAAAGAAACCTCTGACTTTCAGATATCTTTTTTGCCTAGTGGGCTTCCCCACCCCAGCCAGGAGCCCAGGTGGACACCTGGAGAGCTGCTTGAGCCAAAGTCTCATGGCAAGCAAACATTTAAGTATTTCCAAGACTCTGAATACCAGATCAAGCCTGGATTTCAAAATACTATGGTTAGAGAGGACAGTGCCAATAAAACCTGCTCAGCTTTGCTACATCACGCACAGCACATGGGCAGGCATCTCCACATGCACTAGTTTCTGCTGTGTAGCCCTATCAGTTTGCACAGAGCAAACTGCAGGGTATCTGTGTAGCACCATTGCCATAATACCAATGCCGTAGCACCAATATCTGTGTAGCACCAGTGCCGTAGCACCAATGCCCCAGACAGTAACATGGACCACATGGCCACTCAGTTACTCACTCACCCCCACTCCCAAGCAGGGAAGGGAGAAGCGGGAGAAAAAGGAGGAAAGAAGCCCTTGTAGGTTGAGATGAAGACAGTTTAATAGAACAGTAATGGAAGAGAACAGTAATAATAATGATAATGATGATAATAATAATGGTAAAATATGCAACACAAAAATATGTAATACAATTGCTCTCACCACCCAATGATCAATTGTCCAGCCCAACATAAAAAGATCTAACAGACCCTTGCACCCTGGCCAACCCCCATTTATATACTGAGCATGACATCTATGGCATGGAATATCCCTTTTTTCCATCTTGTCCTGTCTGTGCTCCCTCTCAGTTTCTATGGGAAGTTGAAAAAGTCCTTGACTTACTATAAATATTACTTAGCAGCAACTAAAACAATATGTGTTATCAACATTACTCTCCTACTAAATCTGAGACACAGCAGCTACTAGGAGGAAAATTAACTCTATCCCAACTGAAACCAAGACAACAATGCATGTATTTAGGTATCTAGCTCATATTGAGGGAGGTACCATCTCTGAGTAGGTTTCGCAAACTGAACTTTTTCCTGGAGCTGGGTGAGTGGACCCAGCTGGTCAGCTACTGTCAAGTACCCTAGGAGCAGCATGCTTGCCAGCTAGATGTAGTGGGAGACACCTGGCTGAGGCAAGCTCACATAATTTGGCATTTTTCTCTGCTTCAGAGAGCTGAAGCCCAAATCTCCTTCCAACCCCAATGACTGCCCTAATCACAAGGCTGTTAAAATATTCTTTTTGGTTTTCTTCTGTTGAGGAAAATTATTTGCCATCACTAATACATTAGGCAACACCTTGGTGGCATAATGAAGTGCTCAGTGGGGCATGGGAGCAGAATACCTGCACAGCCAGTGTGAGTAGAGCATCTGGGTCCCAGGGCCTTTCTTGAAGCATGTGACAGTTTTATGCAGCAGACAGAGTTCACACCAGAACACATAAGAGTAACCTCCTGGCAGAAGGAAACCATGACTTCTAGCTCTAACAAAGAAATAGTTTCCAGAATTAATATTGCAATGTGGGGCTCATCTTTTGTCCTTCTAGTTGGGCTCCAGGAGTTGCAAGAGTGTGTGACGGACAAGCTGGGCAGCCTGCTTACGGATGCACTTCTTGTGTGGATGTCCCTTGGGTGGTACCCTGAAGCCAAGTCAAGGGCTTTTCACATTTAATTTTTGGATTTACAACTCAAAAGAAACCAGAGAGGCAAGAAAGCCACCCTGTGAATCTATCCTGTTCCTTTCAGTTGGGATTTTCAAAGTCACAGTGAAAGGCAGAGGCAGATCAGGATGTTCAGGTACCTCAGCTTTTCCCTTACTCTCTGCTACCTGGTACCAATTTCTCGTTCTGACTCATGGGTCATTTCAGTGGCTTGCCTGGGGACCTTTTGAGATGAGCTGACACAACACAGCAGATGGTGCTTACAGTGAAAAATATTATTTAACTTTATTGTGGCCAATAGTTCAACATAAGTATGTTGCTGTCAGATGAATTCTTTGCCATCAAACCAAACAAAAGTGGGATCTTACAGGTCCAAAATTGCTTGCAAACTGAAATGTTTATCTATTTTCAAACCATCTGCAGTTTCTGCTTGCTCATCTAGTAAGAGGAGAAGGAAGGAGAGAAATCCAATGACATGAATTGCTCATGGACACTGTAACAAGGCAATGTTTAACCAACCCAAGTTAAACAGAGCATAGCTGCACTGAAGTTCATTCTAAAGCTATAGCTTGCAATCTTGGAAAGTATCCAAACTAGTTTTGTGTCCTCGCTTGAGAAACTGAAATAAAACTGTAACAGATACATATATACCTATCTACATACACACACATCCAAGTAAAGAATATTCTTCAAGCAAAACATACTCTAAATATATTTTGCTGACACTGATTAAACATAAAACATTAAAATTTTGAAAGGACTGTGGTGTTACCTCTTACATCGCTTAATTTCTAACAGATTTCTAACATCACTTTCCTCCTAAAAAGATACAGAATCACAGAATCATCCAGGCTGGAGGGGACCTCCAAAGGTCATCTAGTTCAACCTCCCCGCAGCCACAGGGACACCCCCAACTATACTAGGTTGCCCAGGGCCTCATCGAGCCTCGCCTTGAATATCTGCAGGGAAGGGGCCTCAACCACCTCCCTGGGCAACCTG
>VZRU01020008.1:132072-161048 GCA_013398155.1 Pedionomus torquatus | reverse complement strand
GGACTTCTCCTGACCACCACGATTTTTCAAATATCATGGAGAGTGGCTTGGCGACTACATCAGCCAGTTCCTTCAGGATCTGGGATGTATTTCATCAGGTCCCATAGACTTGTATATCTTGAGGTTCCTCAGTTGATCACGCACCTTTTCTTCACTTACAGTGGGAGGGACTTTGTCACCTCAGTCTCTGACCTGTGGGCCATCAACACAAGAGCTAGGAGGAAAGGGGTTGCCAGTGAAGACTGAGGCAAAAAAGTTAAGAACTTCCACCTTTTCCTCATCCGTTGATATAAGTTCCCCACTGTTGCTCATAAGGGGGGTACATTTTCTTTCTTTTTCTAGTTAATGTACCTGTAAAAGCCTTTCTGTTTTTTCTTTACAGCCCTTGCCAAATTAATTTCTAGCTGTGCTCTGGCCTTTCTGACTTCACCCCTACAAAGCCGGGCAATGCCCCTATACTCCTCCCAGGACGCCTGTCCCTTCTTCCATTTCCTGTGTAACACCATCTTGCTCTTTAGTCTTACCAGCAGGTCACAGCTCAACCATGGTGGTCTCTTGCATTCCCTGCCCAATTTCCTACACATTGGGATTGAGATCTTTTGTGCTCTATAGAGAGCATCCTTAAAGGTCTGCCAACTTTGTTCCACTTCCTTGTCCCTGAGGGCTGTTTCCCATGGGGTCTTATTTACCAGCTCCTTGAACAGTTGGAAGTTTGCTTTTAAAATTTAGAGTCCTAACTCTGCTTCTCACAGGCTTCTCATATGCTTATGTATATATTCCCTCCTCATCTACAAATTGCCTCTTTGTATTTAATTGGTTTTGATATGATAACAACTCTCTTCAGGTAGAACTTATACATTATTTTGTCTGTTTTAATGGTAAAAACTGCATAGATGATCTTATATAACAGTTAATTTTCATTAAATTAATGGGAAAAAAGACAAAGTATGTTTAAAACATAAGCATAGCATACCCAGTGGACAGCTACAAGTAAATGATATCTCTGAAGTCAATAAAAAAGAAAAAAAAACTTAAATTAAGTTTGCATACATTGACAAGAGTTTAACTGCTGTGCAAAAGCTGAAGAAGAAATAATCCAAGACACTGGCTATATTATTTCATCAAACTATGTGTTCAGCCCAGTCATCCAGTTTTAAGAACAGATCTCTTCATTTTCATAATATCATATGCCACATTGTTTAAACTAGAACCTTCTTTCTGCCCTGCCATATTTCCATCAGAGGAGCCAGCCTCTTTCTAAGGCTTTTTGGTTGTTTTTTTTGTTGTTGTTGTTGTTTAATCAAGTGCAGCTGAGCATACTTAAACTCAGTCATGTCCACAGGAAATTCTAGCAATACACCTTGTTTTTTCTCAGCCAGGCAGATTGTTTGACCTGGGAACTGGAGATGCCACCTGGAATAGCTTCTGGGGTTTAACCTCCTTGGCCCCATCTGTCCTCCATGTCATTCTGGCTCAGCCGGCACCATGGAGCAGGGCTGGGCTCACAGCCCTGTCACCCAGAGAGCATGTCTGTAGGTGCATCAGAGGGACAGCACAGCCTCCCACAGCCCCCTGATGGGATCTTAACTCACTTGTCCTCCTTCTTGTCTTCTACAGATTAGACACCAGTGTCATTCCCCTGCCTCAGAGGACTTATTTCTGATTTTCTCTGGTGTAAGAGAGCTATCAGTCCCTATGCCACCTGCGGCAAAAACAATTTATTATGATGGACATTTCAACTCCTTCTCCTTCAGCAATGTTTCTCAGTGTTTTCCAGGGTACCTTGAAAATATGATGCAGATTTGCTTTCTACTGGCATAGATAAGCCTTACTTAATAAAGCTGAACAAACTAATTACAACTGGGAAAAAAAAAGTTTTATATGCATTAGCATCTTCCCCTGATCCCAAATTAGCTGTTACTTATAATTCTTCAGTAAGTAGTTTCTGCAAACATACCAGCCTGTGGCTTGCTCAGGAAAGAGTTGTTACACTTTTTAATTATCATTTCTATTCACAGTTTGCTATCCATGTGGTGGGTCTGATCCTCTGAATCACATGGTTGTCTTTCTGCTCAAGAGTCCCTGACTTGCAGCAGGGTTTCCAGCTCCTCATGGAAGAGTGTTGTCACCATATTTATGTAAATAGATGTTCACACAGGTTTTGCACTGTTCTTTCAATGAATATTTTTAGAGACAAAGTCACACCTTTAAAGAGTTACAAAAAGCTACTAGGACAAGGTTACAAGTATTGTTATTTAGGAAAAAAAAATCCAGAGAATGGTTTAGGATGTATTAATTTACCAAAATTTACAGAACTCCTTCAGAAATCAGAGAGGGTTGGAAGAACTCAAATGGCCCATTTCAGCTTAAAAATACCTTCTTTTCCATTTTCCCTTGTCAACTTGCTAAGAGGGCTGGCTCCTTGGCAGCTCCTATGGGGCACTTCCAGGCCCCAGGGCTTGTGAAAGTTGTAGCTTCGTGGGGACCAGTGATCTCCTAAACAGCAACCTCCACTCTTCAGAGCCCCAGGCAGCAGCTGGGAAGGGGAAAAGCCCTGCAGCGGCACCCTGGCTTGTTTTGGTTGGAAATGCCAAAACTGGAGAGAGGGGGTGGAGGAAACACCATAGTCGTGAGATCAAATCACTTCTTTCCCCAGCTGTAGTTGCAAGCAGTATGCAATCAAATACAAAGTTAGATAGCTTGTTTGCTTGCTTCTCCCAGACTCCTGTGTTTAATCAGGTGCTCCAGTGATTTGGTGATTACTTCCGAGACCGGGCTCTGCTTGCTAGGCCACTAGAGGGCTTGAGTTTGTTTCTGGAAAGTACTATAAATCTGCTATATCTATATACTATAAATAAATATTTGTGTTTCACCTGCTTATGTACAAATAAAAGCAAGACTTATTTGGTGTCTTAAGGTTTTCTTCTCTTCATTAAGGATTTTTTTTGATATTTTCTTCAGTACAATTTTTTGGGATAGAGAGCATGGGACGTACACCTGAACTCTGTGGGGAGAGATCTCTGCATCTTTGCAGAGATCTGTCAGACAAGACCAATACCCAAAGACCATTTATGTGACCATCATTGGGATTTAGGGGATTTCAGAAGTGGAGAGGCTTACCTTTCCTGCTATACCTCATAAGCTTAAGAAATCTTGCTTAAGTTGATTCACTTTTGGAGGGAAAAGAAAAGAAATTTAAACCTAAAGGCAAACCAGAACATAAGCTAATTCTAGTACCGCATGTGCGCAAAACCGCAGAGACTTAAATTCATTCTCCACTATTATTTCTGTTGTTAATATTGTCAAACAAATATAACTGTAGTTGTAAGTATCTTATACACTAGGCGTATGCACAAGTTAAGGGCTTCAATCCCATTTCTTCTGCAGCACAAGGTTTCTTTTCCTGAAGTACCTCCACAGTCAAAACATTAATGATCATTATCAACAGAGATTTAAAAATGCAAAAGTATTTAAATCTCTTAATACTTTTGCTAAGGGATTATTTGCTTAGCTTGAACCATTACTTAGCAGAGCAGTTAAGGAGCTAAGCTAATACTGTTTATGATATCATTCCAATTCACAAGAAGGAATGTATTATAAGGATGATATCCAATAAAGGATGAAAGAGCGAAAAGCAACACTGAGCAGTTAAGTGCTTAAATCTGAAAATGAAACAAACTAAAATCCACTTGTGAATTCCTTTTTGACTATAGCTTCTCCCAGGTATTTACAGCTGTGTCCATCTTCACACCTAGACTCTTCCATTCCCTGCAGCTACAGTTTTATCCCCTTCTATCCTGAGCCCAGATGGGATCCAAAAACCACCCAAGCTGTTCATCTCAGGTTGTCTGCTCAAGTACCGGTAGCATCTGTCTGCCCCCTAGGTCTTTGTTTCTTAGCATGTTAATTTGCTTGACCACCACTTCCACTGCGTGGAGTGCAACTTCTGAGTCTCTCTCAGGCTTAGACACACCTACTCAGCTTATCAGTCCCTACTCCTGGTCCCAAAGCCACAGTGCTCAGAGTCCTAGCAAACCTTTCAGTGCTTAGTTCTTTGCTACTTTCTCAAAATCCCATTTCCTTTTTCTCTCCATGCCTTTCAGCTAATTACAGACCTCCCTGCTGCAGAAAGCCTGTGATTGTATTTCTTTCCTGCTTGTCCATCTTAGTTGCAAGCATGTTACCTTGTCCTGATGTCATAGGCCTCTTTTAGCTGTATGATTCTGATGTACCAATAAGAGAGTCCTGGACAGTGCAAAAGAAATAACCTCTATCCTTTCAGTCTTAGTGCTGGTCCTTACCAGGTGAGGGTTGCAAGTGAAAAATTAGTTGCAGATTTTTTAAACTTGATTGAAGGTGAACCTACATTTAATAGAATGGCGAAAGTGTACATGACTAACAAATCACTTGCAATGAGAGCACGGGAGGTCTATTACTTCTCAAAAGAACATACACAAGATTTTAATGAGGAAAAATTACCCTCTTTTTTCCCCCTTGTTTTTAGAAGGGCTAATCTATCTAGCCTATTATTTCTAATTAGATAAGCCAAACTGAGTAAAAAGACAATCCAATCAGTTTCTCCAGAAATGTAGATGTGGAAGGACATATATCTGTGCATGTACAATAGCCTTTCCAGTGATGGATACATTTTGTACAACAATGCTGGTGTTTGAGCTCTGCTTTGCTACCCCCCTCTCTGTCCTTATTGACCCACTGCATCATTTTTGCTTTGCTGTTTTCTTTGCCTCATCCTCATGCAGGTTCTATCATGATGCTGGTGAGAGTCTACCAGTCCTGTCAGGCACTCTCACTTCCTTCTTGTAAGCTGCTTCTCATCGTCTACCTTTCTGTTCACTGGAGGTTTCTATGGCTCCCATGTTTACAGCCTCCTTTTTCCCTGACTCATAGGACACAAGTAACCACAGGTTGCTCAGGGCACAGCAGGACTGTAGCAGTCCAATGGGGTCAGGATGCTGGGTTGTAAGCTCTTGAAAACAAGAACTGTAGTTGTGTTTCTAAGATATATTGAAATTACTTTGCCACCTACATAATGCTTAATAAAATGAACAGTTCTGTCAATACACCTTCCCTTTGCTCCCTTTTCTGTAAGCTATTGTTACTTATATTACATTGCTAACATTGAGTTTACAGCATCATTTCTGTCTTTATTGGTTTGAGACTCGTGACTTTTTCAGCACCATTCATATAAATGATGTTGTAAAATCAGAAGAGTAAAAACTCCCCAGTTCAGTGAAGGGAGAGATAAAGTCCAAAGTACTCTTATTCCAGCCTTATTTATTTCAGTTATTCCTGTAGCAGGACTGTTGCCTGAAGTGCTCCACAGTAAGCCAAAATGAGAGTTTAGAGAGTTATTCATCAGCAATATTTTGGCTTTCCTTTGCTTGTTGCATAACTATTTAGGTAAGTTTGTCAAATTTTAACACAAATAGATGACAAACCTAATGTGAGAATATACAGACTAGATGAGGTTTCAAAATAAATATCATATTATTAAGCACCCATAGTATGCTTAAGTTAAAGCTGAATATATATTTGTATATAAACACATACAGAAAATTCTGTTTGTGGAAATGAGAGATAAGTAGCCATTGGATCCAACTTGCTTCATTTTGGATAGTTGAGCTATAGGCTCAACTTGAAAAGATTTAAAAGAAGCCTTCCTGGTAAAATGTTTGCATTTAATGGCATTTTATTTTTATTTTTATGAATATCTTCTCTTCTCTCTTAGCTTCTGGTATAATATATGCCTTAATTTTTCCCATAATGCTTAAGTATGAGGATTAATGGGGGAAAATGTGTTTCCTTGCCAGAAGAAAATTGCTTCTGTCCTGAATTTCCTTTAGTTTTAAGAAATGTCCCCAAAGAAAAGGCTATATACCTTTATATTCTGTCATTACCAAGGCCTGATGCACTCTCTTCTTGCAAAACTAAGGAATTTAACAAGAGTTTTCTCCTTGTAGAAAGTTATTATCCCCTAAAACAGTTATTATTTTCAACGTGCTTGAAATCATAGCATAGACAACTGGGGACTTCCAATTTTTGGACCCACTGATGATTAATTAAATGTCAGACTTCAGAAATGTCACTAATGGTTGTTTTAGCAAGACATACGCAATTCATATGCATATTCAATTACAAGCTTCCCACACTTGATAACTGCTGAAATGCCCCTATCCCTGTTGCCAAAACTTTCACCTTTCTACTTCCTCTAGCAGCTCATGAGAAGTAAATTTTGTTCATATATACTTTTGAAATATAATGCAGAGTAAATTGAATGTAATGTGAAAATGCAAAACATAGGAAATTTTCTTCTGCATTATTTGTAACCATTAAACAGCAGAAACACCCATTTAAACTTATTTACAAATGGCAGAAAATGAAGGAGAAAATACAGATTTAAATCTTAGCTTGTTGCAGAACACAAAAGTATTTTCATCTGTCAAATAAAATGTCTGCTTTAGTTTGTTTCTAGCACCAAAATGGAAGCTAGTAATAAATAATAGGAAGGCAAATGGAAATGGTCAGAAACTGAGATCAGCAGACAAAACCAGCAGACTTGAGTAAGGCTTTCAGTACTGTCTCCCATAAAATCCTCAGAGAAGCTGATGTAGAATGGGCTGCATGAGCAGACAGTGAGGTAGATGGACAACAGGCAGAACAGCTGAGCCCAGAGAGTGGTGAAGTCTACTTGGAGGTCAGTGAATCTACTTGCAGGTCACCCTTGAGATCAGTGCCATTCACCATCTCCATTATTGAAATGGATGACAGGGCAGAGTGCACCCTCAGCAAATTTGCTGATGATACAAAACTGGGCTGATCATCAGATGGATGTGCTGCCATCCAGAGGGACCTCAATAGGCTGGAGAAATAAGCTGACAGTAACCTCATGAAGTTCAATAAGGGGAACAACCTCATGCATTGTTCAGGCTGGGAGCTGTCTGGCTGGAAAGCAACCCAGCAGAAAAGAATCTAGGATGCCAGTGGAAAACAAGTTGAACTTGAGCCAGCAATGTGCCATTGTTGCAAAGAAGACTAATGATATCCTGGGCTGCACTGGGAGGAGTATTGCCAGCAGGTCAAGGGAGAGGATCCTTCCCCTCCAGTCAACATTGGTGAGGCCATTGCTGGAGTGCTGGGTCCAGTTCTGAGGTCTAGTACAAGAGAGACATGGGCATACTCTAAGGCTTTTTGGTTGGGGTCATAGAGATGATAAAGGGACTGGAGCATTTCTCTTAGGAGGAAAGGCTAAGAGAGCTGGAACTGCTGAGCCTGGAGATGAGCAAGCTCAGAGATCTTATCAACATATACAAGGACCTGACAAGAGAGTGCAAAGAAGATGAAGCCAGGTTCTTTTCAGTGGTGCCCAGTAACAAAGGCAATGGGCACAACCGGAAACACAGGAGGTTCCCTCTGGATGTTAGGAAACATTTTTTTTGCTATGAGGGTGACCAAGCACTGGCACAGGCTGTCCAGAGAGGCTGTTGAGTTTCTATGCTTCGGAATACTCAGAAGCCATATGGATATGAGCTTAGGCAACCCCAGGTGCGTAGGTGGCCCTGCTTGAGCAGGGGTTTGGACCAGACAATCTCCAGAGATCACTTGTAACCTCAGCCATTGTGTAATCCCATGATTCTCTGAAAATTTCAAATTATCCTCCAAAAGCTGGTTTGGTAAAATGATAAAGTTACAAAACAGAGGACATAAATACCTGCTACTGGTGCCATCTCCAATACCTGTGGTGTAGTAGCAGGGCTATTAATGTCTTAATCTGAACTCTTTATCTTGGATTCCTACTATTTTACTGTTTTTTGAATCTTCAGACAATTACTCTAAAACAGTATTTCTTCTCTTTCACTGCTTTAAATCTCAATGATTAATAAAAACTATCTAGACAATATACTTTCCCTGTCTGAATAGCTTCAGAAGGGAGAAAATACAGTTTTCTAATTATTCTTCCCTAAAATTCACACAGCTGGTCTCTGGAGAGGTAACTGGAATCAGTTAGAATGGCACTTGGAGAACTGAATGTTTCTGACAAAGCCTCTGAAAAACAAACCCAAGATTAAAAAAAAAGATGCTGGCAGCTTGAGAGCCAAACCAGCTGGCAGATCATGTAAGAAAATGAAAATATTCCCATTCTTAATAATCAGTGTGGAACATCCACTGAGGAAAACCCACGTTCTTTTTCACTTCGTCTTTCTATTTGGGTCATCAGTTTTCATGATTTCTGGATGAGACAACAGGCTGTTGTGAAAATCGTCAGGAGACAGAGCTTTAACACAAGATGCTAGAAATTCTAGGATAGGACTGAATTGTCAAAGCAGACAGGCTACAGTAAATCCCTTAAGCCGTGCTGGAACAGACAAACACAAACAAGCAGCAGTGCATGAGGCTCATAATGGTTCTGAAATTGCACTTCAGATCTTACGGGCTTATCAAGAAGCACCCAATAATCCATCTTCTCACTTTGAAATGGTTATTTATCCTCCAGCTACTATGGATCCATGAGGCTACTTAGGCGTACCATAGTTCTTTTAACAAAGAAGAAAGTTGATGTTCATAGATAAAAATTTAATTTTTTCACTTAAACTGTATTAAATGTGTAAACATAAATGAGCTAAAACACTTTAAAATATTGTGCAGTGTTTTATCAGTCATATGACCTTATTACAGAAATTTTGCAGTTGTTTGGTACCATAAAGTTTAGACAACTGACTCTCACAAACTGTATTGTCTTGTACTGTATTGTACTGTATACTGTTATATTCTATTATATTCTAAGATTTTAGACTACTGACTTTTACAAACATATATGCACACGTGTATGGAAATCATCTGTACAAACAAAGACTTTGGATTTCACAATATTTGGATAATTTGCCTTTACCATCTTAAAAATGCTTCAATAATGAAAATGGCTGTCAGAAGAACTTCCTGAGAGCAAACAAATGCTTGTGTCAGTTGGAGTTTGAAAATGCACTGAAAGTCTACAGTAATAATTGTTGTTGACATATGCATATTCCAGTGTTCACAGTGGTGTCCGAGAAACCTGGGACAGCAATCAGCACTTCCACGAGGCCATGCAGATGCTCAGGTCACCATTTTAAAGTATCACAGACCTAGTCCTCAAACACCGTATTGGTTGACAGCTGGCTGTTCAGCATGGAAATGTACATAGTGGAGGAGAAAAGATCTTGGGGAGATCTTTCATGCCCAAGGTAAGCAGGCATGAGAGGTACAAAGAGAAAGAATGAAAGGAGCTGAAAGGCTGTGAAAACCTGAAACTTGTTTTTATTAAGGGCCATTCAGGCAGCTCCAGTGGCCCTTAGAAGTTCAACTTGACATTGCAACGTACATGTGAATGTAAATGCCCCATGCTGGTACAGCTGGCTCATGTGGGGCCAAGGCCCTTCCTGCCACAGGAGGGAGAGCAGCAGGACAGAAGATGGGAAGCGAAAGTCTAAGAGCCAGCATCACTTGTTAAATAGGAGGACTGTGCTGACAATCACTGTTTCCAAAAGATCCTGTCAACCCCAAGCAATAACCATAGCCCCACCTCATTTTCCCAACCCAGGGACTCCCTTGTGAGCAGATACCTGACAGAGAAACTCCATTTTTTTAGCAATTTGGGTCTGTCAAGCTAGGCAACAGATCAATAGCAATTTGCTCTTCTGCTGTCCTAGCCAGGTACTATCTTCTGGCTGATGGCTGGAGCCAGGTCTGCCACAGGCTTACTGCTGGGTTATCGGAAGCATTTATACACTTAGAGAACTGCATTCCCAGTTTTGGTTCATGCTATCAGATACACAGTGCTTGCTTCCAAGATGAGGTTTGGATGCTGGGATGAAACTGGAAAAAATCTAAAGAGGTGCTTTCATAATCCTAACAATGATCTGCTTTTTAATTTGCATTAGTAACCCACTGTTTCAGAATGCCCATAAATACTGGCCCTCAGCTTACTCTAGCTTTTGTAAGCTCATGAAGAATCTTAGCTCCTTCACAAATTGTCCAGGATGGAGAACTGAACTACCCTACATCCCAGGTGTCCTATCGTAAAACATGGTAATGGTTGTGGAAGATGTCCCTGAAACAGCAGGGTACCTTGAGGTGTGGCTGAAGTCATGACTGAACACTACTTTGAAGTCTTCCTGTGGCTTTTTATTTTCAGAGAGCAAATGATAAAACTTCAGGAAGAATAACATTTTTGAACAGCAATGCAGTAGCAAGGGCCAAACACATATGATGTGAAATTAAAATGAAACAAGAAATGAAAAAGGGTCAGCTCATAACTGCTGGGTAAATCTTGTTGTCATGGTACTTCTAGAAACCTGCTTTTTTTTTTTCCTAGTCCCATCAGTAGCTCATGCCTTAGGAACCTGGATTTATCACCAATAGTTGTTGGCTACAGGATGTACACACTACAATGTGGCTTACTCTGCATTCTGAATGGGAATAGGCTTGAATAATCATTCACCAAAAGGCATTTTTTAAAGATATTTTTTAAAAAAAAAAGATAATATCTTTAGATTACACCACTCATTGTTACAAATTGATGTAGCCTGCATTGTTTTGTGTCAAGAAATCAGTCTTTTAAATATTTGCAACATGATGTGAAGCAATTCATTTCATTACTTAACATTGTATTTCCAGTGGTAGTCTTGGACTAGTGTCAAAAACATGAGAGAAAGCCCTTTTCAGGGAGTAATCTGTAATGAAAATCCTGCTCCATCTGAGGTGAATTTGGAAGCTGACGGCTGGGGAGGTCACAAGAAAATTAATAAAATCCCATACAGGCAGTGAACTTGTCATCACTTTCTTACTGTTGATAGTGGAAAAGACTTGTCCAGACCAATATAACCATTTATTCTGCAAGACAAAAGTAGAAATACATAAATACAGCAGAGCCAGAAAATCCAACTGATAAATACTGCAAATTTCACAGAGAGAAGCCCCAAAAGCCCTTACAATACGAACAGCAGAAGGTGCTGAATACCATAGGCACATTGCATTTTCAGTCACACTTTCCCATATCACTGGAGAGAAGTAACTGATAAAGCAGGGGAATGGAGAGGTAAAAGAACTTTAAAAAGACCAAAGTTGTGAAATGATAAAAGGTGTAAAAGAACAAAGGTGTGTAACAAAAAATAGGAAAGATCTCCCAAAAGAAGAGAGGAAAGATCACTCACACATCAAGCATTTATTGGGCTGTGCTGTTTCATTAAATGCTACATCTAAGGTACCTGCTTTAGTAAAAGAGATACGGGAGCAAGTAGAGATGGACTAATTTAATTTGAGAATAATAAATAGGTTGAAAATTAGGTTTCAGTTCCCCTTAAATTACTCACATATTATCATCAAACCCAGTTACCTGGGAAATAATTTGAAAGGGGGTGGGTGGCAATGTGAATTCACTGTGCTGGTAGTGCACTGTCCCTCTTCACCTGAAGCAGCAAAGGGACTGGGGTGCACCCTCAGACAAGGGCGAGGGTGATACCTCCTGATACCTCTGAGTACACAGGTTGCTGACTCAGGATTATCCTACCTTACATGACTTCTGAGCTGAAAACACTCTCAGTTATTCTTAATAAAGCTCAATAAATAATAATTCTCTTATTATTATCCTAGAGAGATATTAGGACAATTGCATGGGCTGGGGATATCCAGTTTCTAGTCCTACCTCTAGTGAACACAGGTCATGTCTACAGGAGAAACCAGTAGTCCTTAACTTTGGGAAGCAGTGTCTGGCGACACCCTGCATGCCCCAGGACCTGTCCCCTGTGCATTTACATTTAGAAGCCTGACCAATGCATGCTGCACTCTCCTGGTGTATCTGCCTGTGTTTTCTCCCAGGGGAAAACATAAGGGGAAGCCAAGGTACAACTGGGCTGTGAAGTGATGTCTTACCAGGTCTCTGCCCACCAAGACAAAGGAAAGCAGTGGGGCACATGTGTCATCTTGGTAGATTGGAAATGTTCCTGGGCCCCACAGGTTAGCAGAAGTTATGAAACTATTTGTTAGCTGGGAATTTAAGTCAAACTGTCTCTAAAAAATACCCAATAGCTTCCATGTTAAGTTCATTAACCATAATTGGACAGCACTGGTTTTGCACTTAAAGACATCTAAGTGTTTACTTCTTTGAGGTTGCATACTATCTTGATGTTTTACAAGTAGAAGGAAATGAAAGTTCCAGCTGACATCAAAACGCTCATTACATGTCAAACAAAATTACTTTTTTTCAGGTATTCACGTTACCATAATTGCATTGTCATTAATCTGCTTCTCTTCACATTTCATACAGAAAAATCTATTATTCTCACAGCTTAATTAACATGAAATATGTCAGGATAAACTGCTTGGATCAGTTTAAATTATTGTATTCATTCTTATCAGCATTTTATTTATCCTTGGCATGAAAAGAGGACATTAGCTCTGTAAAGCTTCTATAGGACAATAAGCAGGCTGGGCACGGTTGCATTTGTAGAAGGGTGTTTCACGGTCTCTGTGTCAGAACTTATTTTCATTTGCTGATAACTTTACAATACCGGAAATGTTTGGGCTGAAATTTTGCAGCATGGGTATCTATTTCAAAATAAGTTTTCACACCCACATACCCATGCACACATACAATTACAGTTACAGTTGAATATTTCAGTTTTTTCAGGAAAAAATTGGTAGGGCTACAGGAAAGCATATTATTTTGCCCAGCATAAAGAATGTTGATGACCTTCCCTCCAAAAGGATATGCCTTGGAGTTCATGCTTAATAAATAGCAAGGGGGTAACTTTCATGCTTGATTTATTGTTTTTAACTTCTGTAAAAATCCTAGCTGAATATGACTTCTTATTTTTAGAAAAACCCTATTTCACACATGTAGCAGATGGACAGATGTCTGGGGTACATACTGGGAATCTGTCCTCTTCTGCCCAGGTCTGTGGGCTACTGTCATGTTGTACTTTCGCTACCTCTTCCCTGCCCCATTTACTGCACAAAGCAGGTGGTGAACGTGGGCTGTGGAGTGCTGGCTGCATGGTCCTGCCTTTATTTAAGCAGAAACAGGGAGGTCAAGGAAGAACTGAGCAGGAGACGGCTCACGGAGGCAGGACAGTCTCCTTGCACATTGATTGCATCCTGCCCTGTAGAACCAGATCCTTGCCTTGTTGCAGATATAATGCCAAAGAAAGGTGTTTAAACTTGAGAAGCTCATTATCTGGGGGAACTAGCTTGAGCTCTGGGTGCCTGATGTTCTGAAGTGCACAGATATGCCAGCTGGGACTATGCTTTAAATGTATAAAGTGCAAGTTTGGGTTGTTATCCCCCAGAAAGTTTGAAATTAGGTGTCAAAATGAGGGGTACAGGTTTAATACTCATTGCTTCAACTCTCCAGTGGTAAAAGGGAGATAATACTTCACAGGAAATGTGAAAAAGTTGATTGTTAATACATTACCAGATACATCGATAATTTCTGGGGCAATACAGTGACGAATGAGATTGAGAAGTGTAGGAGGAAAGGAGCAAACCAATATACAATTAGTGTTTGGCACATTAATGTGAGGAGAAAGAGAACGTTGAAGACTAGGACAGAGTAAGTTTTTTAAATACATAATTCTGATCTGAGCGTCACTGCTGCTGACTGCTAAATGAGATAGGGCATCTGTGGAAACATTTAAATGTGCTTAGGCGTTCAGAGTGCAGGCATGAAGATCAGATAGATTGATTTTATTTCAACATTGCCTAACTTCAGTGGTTTTTTTTGCAATGTGAACAATATGCTTAGCTCATTTTGAGTGTCCTCTCCAGAAAAAATTAAATGACATATTAATGATAAAATACTCCTCTCAGCAATACCACATGTATTAAGGTAATGAGGTCTAAAAATTCCTAAACTATTCTGATTGTATTCAACTCATATCACTTAAGTATGTGCAAGATGGTTCATAGATGGTCCAAGATGAAGGTCTTACTAAATATTTTCAAAAGTTTCATAGTACTGAAATGCTATGGAAAATGGGAATCTCAGACACTTAAGCTCAATTAAAATTTCAGTTACAGATAACTTAATTAGAAAGCTGGATAAAAATCACCACAATGTGCTAGATTTATGTTGGAGTTTTCAGACAAATATCAGAGTAAAATTAAAATATAGTCTTGATTTTAACTTTATGAATTACCATCTCCACGGGAATACAAATAAGACTATTCAAAACACTATTCAAATTTTTAAACACTTTTCTGCTTTCTGGCAATTTTAGCTATTTTCTACTGCACTTATAATTTACTTTTAAACTGAAGCACCTTGCTTGAAATCTTGTGAGACCTACAGTTACATTTGGTTAAAAAAAATGGTATAAAATTCACAAAAATGCTGACAATATTCCCTTACCTCCCTTTTGTGTCCAACGGCAATAAAACAAATGGTATCTAGGGGACTTGTTTATAAGCTTTCCTTTTTTACTTTCTTGCTTTTACCATCTTGCCAGTTTGCAAAACTTCTTTCAGTGGTTAAAAAAATGTCACTGAGTGGCAGAATAAAGATTTGCATCATTTCCTTTGGGTTTGCAGGGCTGGGTTTTTTCACTTCAGAACTTAGATCGTTTTCAAAAGTTGCAGACTGGCAAAAGGAGGCATGAAAACTTTTCCTCTGTAAAAATTCTCACTGACTGACTGTATTTAGATACAAAGAAAAAAAAGGTTTTCATAATGCTTTTTAAACCTCTAAGAAATTTTTAAAAATATATATTTTCTCAAAACTTTTGTTCCATCCCCTGCGAAAACTGGGGTGAGAGAGGTGGAGGTATTTGTGTGATTGTTGCCCAGAGTAGATTGGAATGAAATATTTTCACCAGTTCCATACCCACTTTTCCATATTCCATATCCATAACAACTTTTAATTATATTTTCTTTCCATGGAATTTCTTGAATTCTTACTTTGTTATGTACAGTTATAAGTAAAAATTAATAATGAAATTTAAAAAATATTCATTTTAGAGTGTAAAAAATTTTTTGATTGCCCATGGTTTGCTTAAAGGCTTGTCACTGAATTTTCATGATTCTTGTCAATTATCTTATATGCTAGCATTTGCAACAATATATTTAATTTTAAAAATGTAATGGAAGATTAATTAGAAAAAACAGATAAAGGGAGATGAGCTAAAAGTATTTGGGTTATGCACCCTATGAGGGAGCACAGGCTGGCTCTGTGGTAAACTATCCTAAGAAAAATCCATGTTTCTCCACAGGAAGTCCCAGGAGCCCACTGGCACCAGATTCCTCCTCTCCAACATAAATCTTGCAAATTTTGTTTATAATCAAAATAAATTGATATGGCTGGAAAGCGTAAGCACTAAGTGAGCTTAAATACCAATATTACACTTGTTGTCACCTATGAACTCCTCTCCTTGCAGGTATAGGTGTTTAAAGACAAAAAGGAGACTAAGTAGTAACAAAACACAGAGCTTGAGCAAATGGGAGGATAAATGGAAGAAAGACTCCACAGCTAGTAAAATATTTCTTATGCTTAATACATTTCCCATAGAAGAAAATGCATCAGTCTGACAGACCCTCCTATTTGTGAATAAACACTTTATATGTCTGTTTCTCCTTGAATTATATTTGTATAAAAGCGAAAAAGCAGCCCAATGCTGACCCTCAAGAAGAAATTAAAATCTTGGTGCACTGAAGAATATGTTTAATGGAGGGGGAAAAAATTATTTTATATGCTTCTTGGACATAGGAACAAAAAATGATATGCTGTAAAAACTGTTTATGTTTTTACATTTACCTGCAGTAATCCTCATAACTTGAAGAACAAAGCAGGTCATAAATTTATGTCTCAAATGTCTTCATGGAGATTTTTGCTTAGTTCTTTGGTGATTCAGCTAGGAACATTTCAAATGCAGTAAAAGTACAGATGATAATTAGATAAATAATCCCACTGGGAAAAAGTCAACATGGTTCAATTATTATGCAGGTATGTGGTATGACTCTGGTTACGGCAGCAAATAGCGAATGCTGGGTAATTCCAGTTGTGCAAAGCACATTGAAAAAAACTTGGGGATCACTTCTGTGTTTAACGGCCACCAGCTGTCCTAAAATACTGTAGAGACAAGGGAGACTATAAGAAGGAAACATTTGAAATTAAAAAGAAATTATTTTAAAATATCCATCAGTCCTTTTTTTTTTTTCCAAAAGTTGTTCATTTTATGAGCATTATCTAGACTGTCTTTTTGCTTTCCTTCCTTCAGCATCTCTGTATTCGGGCCTTCTCTCAGGAGGATACTTCTGCAAACAGCACATCATCTTCATTAATAATTATAAAGACTTTTAAAAATAATTCATAAAATATGTATTTCTTATTGCCTGTTACAGGTGAAATGCTGGTTGCTTTCCAGCAAATGACGGTCAAAAATTTTGTCCTATGAAGAGCTGCAAAAGCCTTCTGAGATAATGTAAAAGAACAGAATAAATAAAGAGTGTGCACCAAGTCCTGGGAGACATTGCAAAGGTTACAGCTGGATGAGCAGAGGAGAATCTTGGTAGTTTTGATTCACAGGCTGGGGAAGTGCATGCTTACAGGCACGTATGGGAACACCTCCTAGTCATGTAACCTTCTAAACATGGAAGTGGTTTAGAGTGACAAGGTAAAATGAAGATGAGTTGTCTCTTACTTCATGCTAAACCCCCAAGTGATGCAGCAGCCTATCACTTCTAACCATTAATCTGCCTGGAGGATGCATCTCAAGTTTTCCTGCTTACCACAGAGAAGGACAAATAATGCAATTACTGCACAAACTGTAGAGGTGGCTCATCATGCATCTTAGAGGTGCCATGCCTGCAGGCAGCCTCAGCACCTTTAGGACAGTCAGACTTTTTTGAAGAAAATTAACTTGCAGACTTTGGGAATACACATAGCAGTAAGGAAACACAAGCTCCCCCAGAGACATGAGCACTCAAAATATTATGCAGCCTCAGCTACGTCAAACACCCTGCTCCAGTTTATGTTAAAAATCTCTTACAGCTAGACAAGCACTGTCTAATGGAAACAACATTAAAAAAATATGAAATACTGAAGTCCTTTTCTGAATCACCAGTTCTGCAACCGCTCCTTCCACTTGCTTGCACAAAATAGCTCTGCTAGTAGTTTAACATGCAAAAAAATGCACTCTGTCAATACTCAGATCTTGCAGGACAAGGATTTTTTTGTTGGTGGTGGTGGTGGTGGTTTTTCCTACCTTAGTTTTCTCTTTGCAATAATAGTTTGATGGTGGATCCAATGGTGGGTGTCAAATCTTCATTTAAAATCACAACAAAAGATGTCTCCTTTCAACTATCGCCCTGTTCTAACACTAATGAATGAAACAACAAAGGTTTCACTATGAACAGGCAGGGAAAGCCAGGTACTGAAACTTGCATATGTCTTCCTAGCACTATTGGTTTCTCTTGGAAAACACTCAGATACTACTGAGACAAACCCCCAAACAGCAAATATCTTGGAGTAGCCATACTGCTAAAACTGTAATAGTGCTGCCTTTCCCACGCATGTCATCCATGTGGTGTGATTTTTTTTTCTCTGTTGCTGCATACTTGTATCTATTTTTCCACATCGATAACTACCAATTGTTGATTCAATTACCGCTCACACAAAAGCTGCACCATCTTCTGTGCTACGCCTCTGGAAGAGGGATCTACTGGAGAGGAAGTATATTGATCCTGTTTCCACGGGCAACTAATTTTAATTGCACCTCACAGGTTCAAAAAACTGTGTATTAATGATCTGCATTTACTCATATTAAACCAGGACCAAATCCTATCATAAAAATAATCTTTCCATAATTACAATTTTTCATGTTTTGGTAGAATTCTTAGCAGAAATAACAAGTTCCTAAACTACTCTCACTAAAATTAGATTTAAATGTTAATGCTCAGGTGAAATGAACCCTATTTAAATATAAATTAAACATGAACCAGCAGAATAAATTGCTTTTTAGGTCTCTTTTTGCCTCTAGTGATCCATGTTGCACTATTTTCCCATATCAGTTTTAGCTCTCTTCTCTTATGTAGGTACAGAAATACAATGAAGAGGTTTGTTTGAATACTGGTAAAATATTACATAGACAAGGTGTATAGCAGATTCTTTCAGAGTCTGGAGACTTATGACTTTTGACACTTCTGGAGTTTATTTGGCAAGATGGTCGGTGTCTTTTTATTGATTGTCAAAAACTGGTGAATTATTTGGGGAAAATTGTCAAGGTGGCCACTGAATAGTTTCTGCAATTGTGTGAAGGAAAGTGTCAGCATTCAAGTTTTCTTTTTTCCTTATTTTACCTGCATGCAATGAAGCATAGGGTTTTTTACCTCTGTTAACTTCTACAATATGAAAAATTGCCAATAGAGCAGTGCAAAAATTTCACAAATAAGAGAGTAGCTGAGTCCAGTTTTAGAATGAATCTTGTAAGTCCTATCTGGGAGATAGGAGGACTTCTCTCCTACAGAGACACATGCATAGAAACCAAGCAGAAGGTTAGAGAGACAAAATTCAAACACATTTCATATGTCAGGATTTGGTCTTGATTTATATAGTCTGTTCCCTTTCCTAAGAATGGCTTTCAATGGGGCATTTATTGAATTTCAAAACTATTGCATACTCCTTCTATAAAGATTAAGGATTGTATTGAAATATTTATGGTTTTAGCTTTAATTTGCTTTAGTTTCAGCACAAATTGTAACAACACTGACCACAGAAGTATGTGTAACTCTTTTGTGGAACATGTTTTTTCCTGTAAAAATTGAGGATGTAAAACTGGTAATTCTCTTCTATCCCTGTTATCTAAATGCTAATGACCTTTGTCTCCCTTCATTCTGTTAAATGTTAAAAGTTAAGGAGAATAAAACTATTGAAAAACATTGAAGAATGAGAAGAGGTATACCTTGCCTACAGAAGATTATCAGATATGCGATAGACTCATGGGAAGGATTTACTAGCTCTAGCTCAGTTTCTAAATATGTTTTGTACTAAATGAGACTTGCAAATGATCCATAATCCTAGTCCTTCTGAAGATAAAAATATATGCCAATTGTTATTACTTGTCAGTACAATGTGTCTCTTAGCCTATATCCTGTCCTTTTCAGAGTATGTCAAATGTATATGGAGGCACACACACACATAAAGGGTGAAGGAAATGAACATGGAGTATGATTGTGAATTTTTTTTCTTTTTCTTTTTTTTTTTTTCCTTCTGTTTGCAAAGACATCAAGCATGAAGGCATCTGTGCCTGACTAAATTCAGCCAAAACCATCTGTCAACAAGTTGCAGCTAAAGGGTAGAAAATCTAATCGTGACTCAGAGGAGTTCGAAGGGAACGTGGGAGTGAGGGCCCAGGAAAGAAGCTGCGGAGATGTGTAAAAGTCAGCTGAAAAGGGATAGAAAGCAGTTAAATGAATGGGGCCCAACTATTCTTACCACATTTACACTAAATGAACCCAATAATTAAATGAACAGTTACAGCATGATGTACCACAACACAAAGTAAGGTTTTCCAGATTTGTGCATATGCTCTGCTCTTCCTCCCATGTATATCTTCCTCCTCCTCAGCTCCAATCCATCATTAAGAAACCTGCTGCACAGTAAATCTGTAGTTCTGTACAATGATAGCTACCTGAAATCAATGCTGGCTCTGAGTTACGGTGTCATCATAAATTGTTTTATTGCCTTAATGGAAATATTTATCATTGCAATTATGTATTATTTATCACATCAGCTCCTAAGTTATTCCTTGCTATTGGTCATATTATCCTATGCAATTTATTTTTCATTTACCTTGTCTGGATTAGAAACACATGAGGGAAGAAACACACAGATAATTATTAGTATGTTTACCCCTTCAACAGAAAATATTTTAGGAGACAGCACAACAAACAGAGAATATAAGAGCATTATGAGTAAAACCTGCTTAACTCAAAAGGTAGAGTAATTGTCTGAGTTATCTCATGGTAACCTCCAACCATTTTCCCAGTTTCTTGTGATGACACTGGCCTTACTGTGACAAAGCTCGTGACTTTTACTGTAGTCATAAATGGAAATGCTATTAAACAGAAACACAAATGTCAAGAAGATGCAGAAAACCCAACAAGAACTGAGCCTGAGCTATGTCGTAAAGTACTTTTGAACACTTCAGAATTATTATTACCTCTGAATATATATAGAGAGAGCTAATGTATGTATATAGTTAAACACAAGATGTCCAACTGGGATTCAAGAAATCAGAAATTCTGTTTTGGCAAAGAAAGTCCCTAAACTCAGAGAAAATTACAGCATTCGAGCATCTTGTGATTGTCACTCAGTCTCAGGTTTTTCATCTGAGCCAAACTTTTCCCCATCTCCTTTCCAAGAGCCAGCTTCCTGGGAAGTTACCTCTTCACAGGGCAATGGAAAGCTTGCAGAAGAGAGAGCAGTTGGCACAATGCAGACTTTAGTCTTGACACAGGGCTTGCTCCTTCTGCATTGAGGTCTGTTCCCATAATACACAATTACTCTCACATTTTTTAGAAATGTTCTAGTCTCCCTAAAAAACTATCTTAATTTCTTATGCCTGTTTCCCCATCTCCTCCCTGTACTGCCAGCTGAGAGTGAAAGCAATGCAGATGTGCCTGTCCTTCATCTGTCAGGTGCCTGGTGCATGGGAAGAGAGGGCTACCACAACATAACGATTGAAACAGCAATAAACTTCTCTGTAAGGCAAATTATTTGGTGTGCATCTAAAAAATCATTCAGCAACCAGAGAGAAGGTTGACTTTTAAACTGAGCACAAAATCTCCTAGATGGTCTCTTTCAGCTTTTGCATTGATCTAATTATAGGAAAACTATCATTTTACCAGAAGCTTCAAATGTCAAAAATTACTAACATTTCTTAAGGTTACTGTGTTTGAACAGAACTTTGAAAGTCCTTTGAGGAAGCAGGTTATATATAATCAAAATGTCCAAATACAAACTCAGATTTGAAAACAAATAAGAAATCAAATATAGAGAAGCATACTTATCAAGAGTTTCTGAAGACTTCGAGGAATCTTATGTCAGTCTATATTCTTTTCAACTATACCTCAGTTTTAACTAGGTAATTTTTCACAGAATCTGTCATTTCTCAGAAATGACATTGCAGCATACTTCAAATACAGGTGTGTCTAGACCCCCCAGCATATTTCAAGAGTAGTTCTTGCCTCATTAAATGTTGTTCATGAAAGTTTCACTACTGAGTGAATAACGAATTTATCCTGATGAAAATTCTGCAGGATTCTTTCCTTTTTCTGATCCATTTCCATTGATTCATCCTGCATGAAGGCAGGTATGAATGCAAATTGTATGTTCCAAAAGTCACTTCATTTTCACATTCCTCTTCAGAAACAGTGAACCACTAGTTTCAAACAAATGAAAAGATCTTTGCCAATATTTTTTGAATTCTAAACAGAAAAGCCCTCTGAAAATGTTCTCTTTTTCCTATTTTAGTTGCTTATACTTTAACACAGTCTAAGCAGATACTGATTTAATGTAATTTGAAAACCTCAAAACATGATTTTTCACAGATAAATCCATAAAATGGAAATAAAAAGAATTTAGCCACAACAAAATATACTAATACATATACACCTGTGGCTGTTTGGTTTTGCTTGTGGTTTGAATGCCACTGCCACAAACCAGTCATTCTTCCAGCAGCAAAACCATCTCCATTTATTTGTTGGACTTCTTCATAATTCCTGAAGTCTTTCTTTCCAGCTTTGAATTGCCAAATTTTCTAGTACAGCCAGCAGATTGTTTCCTGGCCTGGTTTTCCATCCTGAAACTGATAGTGAGAACTGTGAACACTGGGATTTCCTTCCCACCACCAAGGTTTTTCATAAGTACCAAGTAGCTACTGAAAAGTATGAGATAACAACTAACTGCAGTGCTGGTTGACTGGCTTTTGCCTGGCTTTCTAGATTTCAACAGTTTCTCTCTGCAAATCTGACTTTATAATCTCTGCAAACAAACAGGTGCTCTGTGAAGTGCCCTGGAATCCTTGCAGATGTCTCTGATGTCAAATTTGGTTTTATTTTCAAGATCATTGAGGGACATCAGTCATTACCTCACATGCTGCCCAGCATCTCTCATCTGTTAGCAAGAACTTATCTTGCACCTCATCAGCCACCGTCTTAATGTTTGCTGTGGACCAGCCATGCCTTCAAAATGCAGCGTTGTGCCTTTGCCCAAGCCCCTGCACTTGTAAGATGTGCTATATCACTCTCAAAATTTCCTTGTAATTCTCTAAAAACCCACCTTTCAGAAACCTTAGAGCAGATAAAGCCTTGCTGGAATTACAGCCTCCTTGATGACTAATCTGCCCTCTTCCGATCCTCTGATATTTCTATCTGCCTGTCTCTATTCATTGCTCCAAAGAGACAACCTCGTTGTCTCACTCCAATTTCAAGGTGTACCACTGAGCAAGCAGTGGAATAAAAGGATTAGCATAACCAATATTTCCTTTTTGTGTGAGAAAAAGTTGAAAGACTGACTGACCTCCACTCTAGTTTGGAAAGAAAGAGCAGAGGCAGCACAATCCAGAAGAAGCGTCAGGGTGACAAATCATGAGCTAAAGGAGATACTTTCTTGACATCCACATGAAGACACCTCCTTACTGCAGTGAAGCAATAAGTAAGGTGCAATCCTGACTTCAGTGATTAGTAATGGCTAACTTGGAGAGTCCCCACACAGTGTTGGCTGGAGTTGGCTTTAATTTTCAGCAAACAGGAAATTAGCAAACAGAACTTTGGGGAAAAATAACACCTTAAGAAAATGGCAATCAAATTCAGCAAATAGTTATGGGCAATGAAAAAGATAGATGGGACGATGTAAAAACTGCAGAATATTTTCATTTTCACTTATTTTAAATTAACTGTTTTCTGTCAGCATTTCTAACATATTTCCTGCTTTTTTTCCCCAAATTTTCATTTTGGCTTAACTTTTGATAGGCAAAAAAAGCATGAAGAGTATGTATATTTAAGTCAATGTTGACAGTTTATGTCTTTCATTTAGTCTCAAAGTGAAAGACTGAAGTTTCAGGAGAACAGAGATTTTTATTTAAACCCCCCAAAGTCTCTGCTCTGACCCGATCAACTTCTTATTTCATTTTCCCAAACCAAAAAGTCTATTCATAATCCAGCTTTGTGGTATATCTAACTCTTCCTACGCAGTTTAGTGAGCCTTTGCGATTAATGGTTTAGCTCAGATGTAGCCTTCTCCATCTGTGCTGAGCACAATTGTAATTTAGAATAGACTTTAAGAGCTTTGCCCCATCTTTGGGAAAGTTTAGCAGTACACTAATCACTGGGTTTAGGACAAGGGGATGGATTTTAACAAGACATATTTACATATGGATAAATATAGACTCTCAGGAAGGAAGTATGAAAATATAAGAGGCTATTAAACTATGATGAAAGATCTAGGAGCAAGAGACGTGGTAAGTGATTCATCCTACAGCTAAGGAACATACTTTTTGTCTAGCACTGATTATTTCTGTAAATCTTGGGATGCAGTGCTTGGACAAAAAAAAAGTGAGAACTTTTTCACTTTCCAGAGATACTCCTCCATAATACTTGAGAACTACCTAAGAATTATTTATGTATATTTTAATTGTAGGAATTTTTTTTAATGCATAAGCACCTGTAAACATTTTAGAAAGCAAATCAAGAAATGGAAATCCATTTTAAAGAATTGCCTCTCAGGAGATTGCCAGGAAAACAGGTATATTAGAGTAAAAGTTACTTTATTTTATTAGGCTAAAGAGACAGGAGCGATCAAATAAAAACATGAAATGTAGAAAAGTGGAGTCACTTATTGGTCTTTGTGGTCTACCACCAATTTTATCCTCATTAAATAGAATACCGAAGATGAAGTATATCTTAGAAGGCTATTTACTCAGAAAAGGGATGCTTTCTGACTGGAAATGAGAGTACTGTCACAGAGATGACAGGAGTGGAACATCAAATGTTCCGTTAGACCAAAAATGATAAAGATGTTTCCATGCTCAGCTACAGTTGGAGATGTAAAATTGTGGTTCCCTAAAAAAGCATGTAAACAAGCATGGGAAAAAAGCTCATACAAAAAGATATCCTTCATTTCCTGGCCAGTCCAAGAATCCCAAAAGTGACAGATTCAGTGACAGTCCTTATGAAAACTAAAGGCTTGTTAGATTTTTTCATTACAAATGGTTATTCTGCATTACCTTATGAAGACACCTTACAATAAATACTGAAGTCCTTCTAAAGTGTGGGCAACCAGAAGCAGGGAGGGAGCTTGTGCCTGGCAGGCATTGTGGAGTGCCAGAAAACCTGAGCCACCATGCCGTGCACAGCTTCTCAGTGCTCCAGGGACATACGGTATTGCCCACTACCAGAAATTAAGATGAGAGTCAGATGATGACAGTGGGAGTCACACCAATAATTAGTATAGTGATCTATGAATGAAGATGCAGCAAAAGATCGTCTTTGCAAGTCTCAGTCACTTGCAATCTGCCAAGGCAATTTACCTAAGCCATCAACCTTTATAGTACCTCTCTTCCTGAGAGTCCTTTGAAAGAGAGCTATGAGGTGGATAGTTCTTTCTGTTATCAGCATTAGTATGCATTTGTCTTCCAGGGAAGTCTGGCCAAGTGGGTGATGGTATGTATCAACTGACATGGCAGAGTAGTCAAACCTGGAAAGAACCAAAAACTAATACTAACCACCATCTGGTTGGTCACTGTGACAGAAAAATTCACAGCATTCACAGCCTGCTCCCTGAACTCATCCAAGGCACATTTGGGAAAGAGAGAAGTGGACAGTAGACAGCACAAAATGCCATGTGGGCACAGCCCACAGTTTTCTTAGCCACCATTTTCAAGCCTACTCAGTTTTGGACAGGGAGAAACTTGGGGTCTGAGAAGCCCTGGCTTTATAGTAAATAGGTAGATTGACTGCAGAGCTCATGTGCATTTGGTATCACCATATGACAGGAAAGGACCAAGATGTGTGCTTTTGGTCAGGAAGGCTGTCTTTAATTGTATCTTTAAAGCAGTTGCTATTTATGTGTGATTTTGTTTGCTTGCCTTCCTGGAAGTGCAGCTATAACAGCTAGGCCATATTCCTTACCTAGGCTTGGACTCTAACCCAGTTCACCAGAGGGAAGTCTCTGCCTAACAACACCATGCATAATAAATAAAAAGGCCAGACAGATTTCACACCACTATCTGCTATTTCATTGACATATAGAACAGTGATTACATTTCTAGTTCATGGAGTAAAGATCTATTCCAGATACTAACATAAACCCTCTTAGTCATGAGAAATAAAAAATTCTCCTGGATGGACGTGATAGAATTTTCATTCTTTTTTTTTTTTTCCCAGTAAAATTTCAAGTGAGGATATTACATTAAATTGTATACATTATAAGGTGTCATACGTTATATTATGTATAACATTAAAACTCAAAATTGTACGGTTGATATAACCATTACAACAGTTGCAATTGGAAGAAATTTTAGAAAGCTTCACAACCAACATAAGTTGAAAAAAATCTGATAATCCCCATAGGTAAAATTTTTCTTGTGTGACAGCATGAAAGAAAATCCTAGCCATGAAGCAGACAGAATTGTAGCATCTGGAAAGCGGCCTCTGTCGTATCTCAGATAACTCTTCAGGGCTTACTTAAGTTACACTTAGAGCTGTTCCTCCTTAAAGCAACACAAGAGAGCAAAGTAAGAAACAAATTCACCCTCCTCTTTCTGTTCCCTTCCTTGCTTTTTACTTCTTATGAAACAGTGCACATTCTTACAAACGGAAAGACTTTCACATCAAGAAAAGGGCAATAACCCTGGGAATAGAATTGACAATGCATTTTCTAGGACGCGTAGCTACAAGATCTCACTGGTGAGTTGGGGAAGAACAAAAGTTAACCTAGGAAATCAACGATGCTGGAAAAAAGTAGGATTCTAAGCAACTCAGAGGTTAGAACAGTGATCTCCTGAATTAAATCCATGAGGCCCTACCCTTCAACATAAAATTTGTAAATACTACCTGTGCTCTCTGAGCTAATAAAATTTGGTGCAGAGAAACATACTGCTTTCCACAAAAGAAAAACATGCAATAGGCAAAATGAGAGAAAATATATTCCATTATACTCTAATTAAATTATTTTATCAAAATACTCACATCCTTGAAAGCTGGTCCTGCTCCATGCACATATTTATTGACTTTTCAGAGAATATCAGAAGTTGAGCAATCAAATGAAAATGGCATACAGTTATATTAAAAATTGTATGAATGGCAAATATATTTGGATAGAAGAAAAGCTATATATACAGAAACTATACCTGGAAACTATCTAAGGAGTATATTTATCTAATACAATACTGCTGCAGTGGAGCAACATCACTGTAGTAGATATACTTTGAGCCTGGACCCATAGTTCAAGTCAGATACTGAAGTAGTATCTCTGGGTACCTACTGCAATTGACTTGTCAAAAGGCAACATAAAAGATTAGAAATCCTTAAGGAATTTTGAGATGTTCTCAAATTCACCTGAATTCCCTGAAGTGTTAAAAACCCAACAACCACAACAAAAAATACAAAAAAAACCCAAACAAACAAACAAACAAACAAAAAAAACCAACCAAAACCCCAACCCCCAAACTTAAACCTCAAAAATTCTGTAATTAAGATGGGATTTTCAAGGGCACAGGAGTTACACCTTACTGGAAGCCCTAGCTCAATAACTCTTAGGCAGTCTAGCAGCAAATTCAAGGAAATCAAGATATTGGCAGATGTAATATCCCTGATTGTACTAACTCTTATACTTTCATATGTGCTATCATCCATGATTCTTTTCAGATGGAATGCAACAGCAAACCTTTAAAGTTCCCGTTGGGAAATGTAAAGTAATTTTAAAATAAGAAAACAGAATTTAATATCAGTCCTTGATGCTTACTGCTTAGGGTCTTTGAAAATTATAAGCACATTAAATGGTTGGTCTAGTGTTATTAAACTAATATTTCATTTTCATTTTATGGTCTATGTCTTAGAAAAGCTTTATGAACTCTCAACAGTCTTTCAAAGACTGGTTACTTAGCAGGGTAGATCATACTGCCTCATTACAACAAAAAAATGACAATTTTTTGTGAAGTATTGCTGACAGCAGTTTTGTGTGTACTATTAGGAAACGGAAACTGAAGGAGATACTGTTTTTTATGTCTTCCTTGAAACGTTTCTTTATTGCTGTCACTGGTGGGCTTTGAGTTGCACAACTAATTAGTTGTACTAAAACATTCTGCTGTAAGAGTTACTGCACCTTCTCTCCTTGTTTGTCATCCACCTGTTACAGCTTGTGTTTTCAAACTGTGAATGCTCTGGGACACAGACTGGCACACAGCGTATGCTTGTGCAGCATCTACTACAATGAGGCCCCAACCTGGCTGAGGACTACCTGTGCCAACATTCATTTGAATAATTATAAACCCTAGCACTGTGAGAGTTCTTTAAAAAACAAAAATGTGCTGGAGCAAAAGATGTGAATATTTTCTTCTGCTTCATTGAAGGGATCTATTTAGTCAAATGCTGCATATATTAGCATAGGCAGCGTAGTTTATAAGACAGATGCTTTTGCAAGAAATCAGATCATCATGTTAGAACATGAAATTTCTTTAATGGGAGAAATCCTGAAGATTTTATAATTATTTGTGCTTCACGAGAAAAAAATAATCAGTATTTCTGGATATTTTCCTTCAGGTGGATTTTGAAAAAACCACAGTATTTTGGAATATCAAAAATATTTTTAATTATCTCAAATGGCAGCATGCATATTAAATAAATGTTGTGTTATTTAAAATAAAATGTTACTATATGGAAAAGTTAACCTATCACCATTTCACTAAATCACACAACTACAAACAGAGTTCCTTGTTTTTCTAGCAACAAATAATTGCAAACAGTCCTGTCATAAAATGATTTGACATTTGCAAATTTAATTTCTGATCAAATAGTGTCAAAATCTGAAGACAGAGACAGAACCCAAATATATCTCTCCTGATATAATAACTCAGTGAAAATAGTCTAGGTGGTCCAATGGGGATGCAAATTGCAGAAAACAGTTGAACTTTAAGATCTAAAATTGAGTATTAACTTTCTACCTTTTGTTTTAGCAGAAAAATCCTGCTGTTGATCTGAAAACCCACTAGAAAGATGGGAAAAGATTGTGTAAAGCACCACCACATCTTGCTTCACCGTCCTGCTGATGTGTGTTTATTAGGTTTTGATTCTCAGCCGTATACTTATCATGCGTAATTTTAGGCTAAGCCACAGCTCCCCAGGCCACAAACTTTGTAAGATTAGGGATTTCTTTTTAATTCATGTGTACTCTTACATGGTGGGAGCTGGAGTTTCTTAAAAAATACTTTAACTTGCATAAGCTTTGGTTACCAAAGTACTATACGCCATCTGAAAACTAAGCAGCACAAATTTGCAACTCCTCATTTTCAAATGCTTCTTCATATTCTTCTCCCACCTTAATAATACCCATGCAGCATGAGGAATTAGTGTATGTATAAAATCAACATGGGCTGCAGGGGCCTCCATAAAAAGAAGTTACCAAAGGCTTACTGCTAGCTTGGTCAAGTGACACAAAGCATATGAAATGTTCCTTGTTAGCAGGAACTACACCTAAAGATATGAGGGCAAAAAGGCAAGGGAATTCACCAGCTGATATGCCCATGGTTGAGGTAAGTCATTTCTCCTGTACAGACAAGACTAGATCCTTTTGCCAGTAGCCATCCCTGCTAGTCCCCTACAACAGAGGGCTGTGGGAGCAAAGTGAATTTAGACTTCTGTCAAACCTTGCTAGTCTGCCTCCCATATATACACCCATGTCAGGTGTAATCTAGGATATTATATTATATTATATT
>VZRU01020008.1:95060-131916 GCA_013398155.1 Pedionomus torquatus | reverse complement strand
TGCCAACTTGGCTAAATTTATGTACATAGACATTGTACATTTATGTACAATTTATTACGTACATTTATTGTACATAGACTCTTATAGGAGTACAAGTGCATAGGCAGTACAGGGAGAAATATTTTTCATCCCTTCCTATTTCTGTTCAGAAGCAGAGAACAGATTACCAGTGTTCTTATCAGATGAGCTCTAACAAGAAAATAGACATTGTTTCATAATTAATTTGTCCAACATGGAAGATGTTAGAAGTTGTTAGCACCTTTTTTACCTGAAGGGAAGAGGAAGAGGAAAGTAAAAACAAACCAACAAACAAAAAACAACCCAGACCTGAGTAGACAAATGGTAAAGGATCCTCTATAACAGAAAGTCTGGAAATGTGAAAGACTGCTGAAGACAATCTAAATAGCTTTTCACACTAAATCTGAAAGCACAAGGTGCCAGTGAGAAGACAGGTAGACAGAAAATCTGAGCTATCAATCTGGAGTGAATCTGAGGGAAAACAGATAAACCATGGAAAGATTCAGGATTAACCCTTAAGGAAGAAATTATAGCTAGCACAGGAAATTAAGTTACTCCGTGAAGATAAAAATTTGCAGAATGTGAACCAGGTTTCTGTAGTAGACATGAGACAGTTATGGAAACAGAAAGACATCATTGGCAAAAAGACCAATGAAAAGCCAAGTCAAAATCCTCCCACATGTGGAGCTGAACATGGTGTGGCAAACTGTGAGCCAAGATAAAAATCAAGTGTTGGCAAGAGAGGCACACTCTTTATTGGAATACTTGAGTATTCTTTATTGGAATACCTGAGTTTACAAGTTCTGGCATTGCAGTTAAAGTATTAAAAGAGAGGATGACCAGAGTAGGGGGCAATTTTACAGTCAAAAGCTGAAGATTATAAAACCAAAAACTAATGGGAGATGAACACTGAGTCCACAAGTAAAGTGGAAATGTAGCACTGGAAGAAAAGCCACATGCAGGAAGGTTAAAAGGTTGAAACACAGAGAGTATAATAAAAAGTAAATACAAAGAAGAAAACAATGTATGGAGTGGAACATACCCAACATCCACTTATGATTGTAACAGGCCCTTTTTCTCCTTGTCAGTGCCTATAAGTATCTAAGGGGTGGGTTGAAGAAGATTAGAGACAGACTCTTTTCAGTGATTCCCAGTGACAGGATGAGGGGAAACAGGCACAAGCTGGAACATAGGAAGTTCCATTCAAATACAAGAAGAAACTTCTTTATGGTGAGGGTGACAGAGCACTGGAACAGGCTGTCCAGGGAAGTCGTGGAGTCCCCTTCTCTGGAGACCTTCAAGACCTGTCTGGATGCCACCCTGAGTAATATGCTCTAGGCAATCCTACTTTAGCAGGGCAGTTGGACTAGGTGATCTCTAGAGGTCTCTTCCAAGTCTGACAATTCCAAGATTCCATGAAGTTTAACAATTTAAATAACTAGAAAAGTTTGAGAAGTCTTGCAGGAGACAGGACTATGCTCAGTTGAAGACCAAGTACATATCAAAAAAGTTAGAAAGATCTTTAGCCTGTGACTGGAGTTGAAAAAGGAGACAGCTAGTCTCACTGGGAGCTGTAGAGCAAGAAAAAAAAAGTCAGCTTTGCTATAGTGGCTATAGATATAGAACCTCACCTGTGTATGGAAGTAACATAAGTACTAAATAAATCTGTGAAAATGAAACATTTTTATTACTTACTAGAGGATAAATCCATAGTACAATGGCACAAAGCCCAGCTAGTAGGCTTTGCCAGACCTGTGCTGGGCTAATATGATCTTCTCTGCATTGTCCTCCAGCATGGAGCATGGAGGAGTGTGGTGACACCAGGCTGGCTCCAGACCCAGTCCTCTGGGCCTCACAGCTTGGCAGCAGGGAAGAGCTGAGGAAGAAAAACTGTTCCAGCTAAGGTCATTAGAGCTCATTCAGTATTCTCTGGGTTTCTTCTTCTAAACAGTCTCCTAGCCAGTTTCCATAAATAAGGAATAGGTGTGGAAAAGTATTTTTTTTCTATTCGGGAAAGATTTTCTTAGGTATATCTTATCTTTCAGCCAAAAGGGAGAATTATCAAAGTCATGTTATACTTGCACAGTAAACATACCTATAGAATGAGACATGCTCACTGTGAGACCATCTGATTCACTGGGGTTGATGTCAGACAGCCAGGTAGGTTTGAAGCATTTCGTCACAAACAATGCAAGATTGTCTAGACAAAGATGCTATCTCTGGCTCAAAACCGGTGTTTGCCTGCAGATTCTTGAAGCACAGTAGAATAGTCTAGTGCTACATGAATGTATGCTTGTATCCAAACATCACCCAGCAGTGTGTGCTGGAATACTAGACTTCATTAACAAAAATACAAGGAAAGTGATTATTCAACTTCATCTGGTACTCATTAAATTGTTTCTTGAAAACTGCTCCCAGGTTTGGTACTCCAGTTAGAAAACTGGAGTGAGTTCAGTGGAGGCCACCAAAATGGTGGAAGATGGAGCACTTGCCCTGTTAAGCAGAAGCTACAGGATCAGACCTGGTTCAATGTGAAGACAAGATGGTTCTGAAGGCACTTAACAGCAGCCTGTACATATCTACAGGGAATTTAGGCAGAATACAAATACTTGCTACAGAGATGAGTGGTAGGTGGATGAGAGACAACAGTCTCAGACTAAAAGAGGGGAGGTTCCAGTTGCACCCAAGAGAACAAATTTTCCAATGCTTTCCATGAGGATGAGCTGCCCAGAAAGTTGAGGGGTTTTTACCATGGAGGTTTTAAAGACGTGACCCAACAAAGCCCTGAGCAACCTAGTCTAAATGCTGAATCCACTACTAACTCAGAGCAGGATGTTAGAGCAGATGATCACCTGAGTTGTCTTCCAACCTGGAAGATCCCATGGAAGGCCTTCTTCCAAATTCTCCTATGCTCAGCATTGGGTTATGTGAGCCAGCATGGATTTCTTATTTTCTTAAGGAAGGAATTATTCTTCTGAATACAGAAGATATCCATGAAGAGTGTTGCAAATTATAATGTGGAAAAATACAACAATACAATTTCAAAATGCTAGTGGTGAATGTGATTATTAACAGAATGACTTGACTGATAGCAAGAAGACTTAAGATTGAGACTTTTAGAAATTCTCCAGCTCTTTGATGCTCAGATCACATTTTTAGGACCCAGTGTTGATTTCAGATTCTAGCAGTAACGGTCCAAGTCTTAAGACTTTGGCCTGAAGTTCACAGAGAACATATTTACATAAAACCACAGAATGGTTTGAGCTGGAAAAGACCATAGGCATGGACACCTTCCACTAGATCATGTTACTCAAAGCCACCTCATTGGAAGACAGACCTCTCCTAGCAGGTTATATACCCTTAGCTTGCATTTCACCCAGAAACCATATTGGTAGCGTATACGTTTTGCATAAACTCTGTAGGTGGGTCTTGTCTCTAGTATCCTTAGACACTTACAACATGTATGGATATATTAGAGCTGCTCTGTTAGACTCCCTTTATTGTCAGCAGGGAGAAGCAGGTACCAAGAAAAATGATTCATCTGACCTGTCTTAGAGATCTGCTGAAGGACGAGATGAGTCATACTTCAGCAAACTGAATTACTCTCCATTGATAAGAAAAGCAGTTTAGACAAGTAACCCAGATGCAAAAAAATCCCACTTAAGAATATAACACCGATCTAAACGTCTGGAACCAACAGAAGTCTTCTAATATATCAGACAAACAGCCTTGTTCTTACAGAGGAGCCAAATTTGCAGTGTGCCTGCTTCAGAGATTATTAAAACAAGTCCCCCCAAGAGCAGTACCACAGTACTATGAGCAAAACCACAAGTCATACATTTGAAAATCAAACTTTTTTACACATTGAAGGTTGGTAAGCTTAAATTGATAAGCTATGGGAAATGAGAGAGATAATTTCTTTTTCAGAATCTTTATATACCTGAACCATGTTATATTAGCTTTATATTCCCCAATCTTTATTTGGCATCAACCAGTGCAGCCCCTTCTGAATAGTATCACCTTTCCATTAACATACAAAAGTATAGCTTGAGGCAAGTAGACAAAAAAAGAATACTTCTTTGGAGCTCCTCTGGCTTCTCTTTGGGACAGTAAAGTTTCTCCAAATCGGAAATGTGAAGGGTATCATACTAAGTAGCAAAGAGCTCAGCCAGTACATCAGTTCACAGCCAGTCTTTCTATTCCTGATATTTCATCATTACAGATAATTCCATTTCCTAGAGCCTTTCTTGAGGAGATCTGTAATTTGGTGAAAATCTGTCTTGCTCTCTGCCTCCTTTTTGTTCTTTTTGGTTTTGGGGTTTTTTTGTTTTGGTTTGGTTTTTTTTCCAAATGAAAAACCTAGTTTTGTTTCAGATGGCTGTAGAGAAAAGACAAACCTGATTGGGAGAAAGTGCTCAGCCACACTTGGAACAAACTCGCTTAGAAGTCCCATAGCTACCCTGGATGCCTGTAAGGCTGCCAGGCTCTCTTCCAGCCCCAGCGCTCAGCAGCACAGATTGCCTAAGTCCTCTGTCCTCCTCTCATAGCTCTCAGTTCATCTGCAAGATTGATTTCAGCTGCACAAAGTGATCCTCAGGGTCATGGCAGCCTCGGCCCCACATAATGATGAAGGAAGGGACATGAAAGGAGTAGGCAGAGGCTGCAGGGGAAAATGCACACACTCCAAAAAGAAAAGAGAAGCCAAAATAATAGGGGTGGGCAATTTGACAGAGTAACAGTATGGTCACTGAACCAAAACGTGACACAGCACACCCAGAAAGCTGAGGAGGCGACAATTGCCTGGGCTACTTCCACTTAATGAAAATGGCAGCAAAGCAGAGTCCTGGGTGTGATAGAGGTAGAGCAACAGCCACTTGGAGAGGTCATCACCTTCCCCACAGCTGAGGGGAGTAACCAGAGAGCATGAACTTTCAGTAAGAGGGAGGACAAAGCTCCTCACAGAGGAGCTCCTCAGCCTTCCAAAAGATGATGACTATGATGATGAACAGTCAGCAAACTGCCAGCTAGTCTAGAAAAACAGTAGAAATTTTATCAATAATTTCTTCTGGAACTTCTTAATAAAGAGAAATTGATCTTTTTTTTCAAATACCATAGTCACAGAAGAGTGATGAAGAGTTCCCTCCTTTCTAGAAGACCATATAAGGGAGAAAAATCTGCCGTTCTGGTTTCTCAGAAATTAGCATGTGGGCACCAAAATAGCAATACAAATACCTCCAAAGGTAAATACCCTTTTTGACCTGATTGACTGATCAACATATTGAGGCTGTAGTCACACATGCCAGCTGCAGCAGAGGCAAGTGAAGAAGCTGCCAGCCCCAGCTTGTTCCCAGCTGTCTTGTCACCACCACTATGCTGGAGGTGACTGACTCGTGGATCTGCTGGCATAACTATTCAGACAAGCACTTCAATAAAAACAAGCCAGATGAGCTGAAATTTCATAAATATTAGGTCTCCTCTAGGCTGGACTGAGCAGTCACACCAGCAGTGCTGGGGGTCTCAAACCTTGGCAAACTGTGATCAACAACTGTTTCTGTATGCAGAACAGAAACCAAACCTTTCCTCCTCATATTGTTGGATTCAAACATCTCCAAGCCTCCTTCCTGACAACACTCTCCCTACAAACTCTGTCTCTAGGGCTTTCCCAGGTCATATTAAAACTCTTCCTCTGACTTTCTGCTGCCTTGGCTGTCAGCTGTTTCTGCTGTCTCCAGCCTGCCCCCTCCCTGGCAGCTTGTCCTTCAATGCCTGTCCTCCAGCGGAATCCTCCTCCCACATGGTTCATGTCCCTGCAGCTGCCATGCGTTTTGAGTCATAGCTGCCAGTGCTTTAAGCCACCTGGTTCGTAAAGGAGCTTCACTCCTTTATGGCAGGGTAGTGAAGTCTATGGGATCTTCAGGGAAGTAGTACATTAGCTGGTCCTTGCTCTGCATTCAAACTAAACAAAGAGAATTAGCACATGGCAGAAATTTAAGTAGCTTTCCAGTCCAGAAGATAGAGTGGACTGGGTTTGGGGAAGGGACAGAGATTCTGAGAAGTACGCACAGGGCATTCCTACATTTAAGAATCTTTTCCCATCCTTCACTGTGGTCTCATTCCCCAGCCACTGATGACTGGCCTGAAGGAAAACAGACTATTTTTGCTCTCTGTTCTGAACTGGCCTTTTCTTGTGTTTGTAGCTTAAAGGCAGTCTCTGACAATCATGCTGGCACCTGTAAACCTGATGGCTATGGGACCAGCCTGAACAGGGTTCTCTTTAACTCCCAGCACTGCAGTACATAGTATCTCTGTGAGTCTCTGGATCACGATTTCACTTTCAGATGAGATATACAGTATTATTGGAAGTGACAGCAAGAGATGTATGTTCTCATCAAGGTTCATGCTGTTAAGTATTACTGCTGATTTTTCCCCCAAATTTTCCAATATTGGTGTTTGCCCAGTTGTTTGCTGATATGGTTTAAGTATGAAAACTCATACAAACTGCATAATGAACTCACACACTTGTAAATGAGGCACAAGTAACCAATAACTCTTTTCCTCTCGTTTTCTTCCATGTTTGTATCACCTGGCCTCAGTCCATGTTTGGTGTGAGGGGCTCCCCAATCCATCACGAGGGGCCATGGGCAGAATGCACTGGTCTTGTCATGACTGATTCTTCTGCTCCAAGATTTGTTGCCCAGTTTCTCCAGTGCATATAGAGACTGAGCTGCTACCTGAACTTTTGGTCTTTCTCAGAACTGAATGAAATTTCTCAGACTTCTGCAGTGCAGTCATCATTACTCTTTGTCATTGTGTAATCCCTCTTTGCTGAATGTAGCCCTATAAGGCTGTTCACCTCTGGTTCCCATTTGTATTTATAAAGCCTATTTTCTTGAAAGGTTTCCTTGTATTGATGGCACATAGCATTTTCTCCCTGAGAACTTTTTCATTCTGAACTGAAAACTTAATGCTCATCTCTGTTTTTTAATCTTTCAAGCTATATCAAAACAACATTCTCCCTTACTGTCCTCAGGAATTTTTTCAACTATTTGGCTTTAACTTCCTATGATTGTTATAAGATTAGGGCCAGGAAAAATTCGAACAAAATACAGTAGTTGGATGCTTTGAAACAGACCTAAATTAGAAATGTATTTTAAAATACACAAATTGTGTGTGTTTTGGTGAAGGTCAATTAATTTTATTTCTATATTTATTTACTTTTGGTTTTATTCCACTAATCAACTCATGAAAAATTTTGCTGAGCACAGGTCAATAGCTAAACTTGTTATGTCAGGTGTAAAAATGTTAAAATCAATATAATCATTTTCTTGCTATCCTTCTCTCTTAAATGCACAGAGGGAATAAAAATAAAAAGTGGAAAATATAACAAATTACTTAGTATTGAAAAAGAGAGGGAGCCAGTGCATGATTGTTTCTTCTCTTGCCCTAAAACCTTGCTTCTTCCAACTTCTACGATTCTAACTCTACTATAAGAGTAACTTGTCACTCTAGGGGCAACTAGCAGTAAACTCAAAGTGTTTCTTCTAGGACTACTTTCCATCAGGGTGAAAAGGGTGACAGTGCTCTTCACTCTAAAAGGGAGTACTTGAGCAAAAGGCAGCTGACTGTCTGGGCTGAACTAACTGGTCAACGTGAATGGATACTCACCTGAGTAAAACATCTCCATTACTGGGTTCAGCTCTAGCAACTGATTTTTAGAGGGAACCTACAAAAATATAGACATGCCTGATGAAGTCTGGGAACAGCATGGTCAATCTATCACCATACACATTGTCCCCAGGTTGTTACCTAAGGGATGGAGAAGTCTCTGTAGCTGAGGTATTGATGGTACTGATACTTTTAGTGTCCCTCAGCTGTAAGAAGTAGTCTTGATAGGAGTCAGTGTCAGGTTTTATAGAGCATTTGGCCAAGCATGCTATTTGTTTCTTTCCTGCCAGGTAAAATTCTCCTCCCACCTTCCACCCACCCTCAGCTTGGAACGATAACATTACAAGCTTCACATGAATTAATTCACTTTTGTTACACACCTAGTTTTTCTTCCAGTACTCACTGTCTTTCATTGAAATGTTTCTGACATGGTTCTTCTATAACATTAACCTGAGAGCAAGAAATGCAGAGAAGCACAAGATGGCTTGGAATGCTTTAGATCAACCTGACTTTTAACTCTAAATTCAGGTAGATATCTCCACTTTGTGAATATCTTCTGGGGACATTGATCTTTTGTACACAAACACAGCGCATAAATGTTAAGCACATCTGCACTGACATGGTCTTGTGCTTGTTTAGCTCGCCCTGTCAAGAGGTCATAGTGCCTGCTCTGCAAATTGTGCACACGACTAAACGCCAGGCTACCAAGACAGGATGGCTCTATGCTTCGAAAAAAGTCACAGGCAGCTATTTTGCAGGAGCCAGTAAACTTGATTACATGTATCTTTTTCTAATCCTACCTTTCCACTGGGCTCACAGCTGCCTTTGACAAGAATAAGGCAGAATGAAAGCAAAACCAGCAAAGCTTCTAAACACTGCTAAACATCTAACAGCTTGTAACGTATCTCCTCAGATCAGTACTGGATACGTGTTTAATAGGGTAAATAAATATTGCCATACACCAAACACCTTCTGTGTAGAGTACATACCATGGATGAGAAATACATTATTTAATACAAGTTCTGTATGTCGTTTATATTATGAACTCTGGCAGGTACCTTTCACACCAGCATTTGAGCATTTGTTACTGTCAAGATTGTAACAAGATTTAAAAAAAAACATACACATTTGTATTATGATTATTTCATGCATTGTTAGTATAAGTTCTTCCGTTATTTTGGCTTGGATTAAATCACTTATGATACTTAGATATTGTTTCTCTATTATTTGTTTATACTTTTTTTTCTTTTTAGGGTCATTCTAAAAGTGCAATCTCTTTCACTGGACAGTTTTAGAAAGAGGTTAGACAAATGTCTGTTAGCAACAGAAAGGTTGAAACAGAAAAGTGATAGTGACCATAGGAAAAGTTTCATCCAAGCTTTTCTGTAATTCCTCACTTCTCCCACTGCATTGCTGTTTCTCTCCCCCCCCCCCCCCCCCCTTTTTTTTTTCCTGCTCTGGGTTTACTGCCACTCTCTCCTTGGCCCCTACTCATTTACTACCATTAATAACACCAGGTTTCTAACCAGTACTAGGATTCCTGATTCCTTCCTTGCCCAAAGTCTAGAGCCCTGACACTACTTCCCCTCCTCTGCCTCACCCGCTCTTTACACTCTCTCTTCCTCATCAGCCTGTTTCCACAGGCACAGCCAGGGCCCAAGTTAAGAAGCCTGTACAGACCCAACTGACTGCAGCCTGAGCTACCTGTGCTGGCAGGAGCTGCCGTCCAGCAATGCCAATTGGTCAGCACTTCATGCTTAGTGCCTCCTGCAAGGCAGGAACTGGGAGAGGTAGATGGTTATTTTTCCTTCCATGGCTACAGAGTGCTGTATATTATAGATGACGCAAGTGTTTATGAACTCAACATGACATTCCTAGTTCAGCAGCATTCAATGTACTTTTCTCCTATTCTGTATAGAATTCTGTACCTACTCCATAGAAAGTATCTCTTGAAAAGACAAAGGGCAAGGGCAGCACACAGCTTCCAAAACTTACCAGGTCAAATTACTCTTTAATTCTCATTTTGTCATCTCACGCTTTTGTGTCATAATATTACTTTTTTTTTTCCTGAGATCCCAGTGTCATGTGATAATTAAAAAAAAAAAAAAGAAAAGCAAGCAACATCAAATTCTTCCAACTGAAGTAATAATTCTCTTTGAAGGCTCAAAAGCTTGGAGACAAGTTATAAAATATGTTGGTTTACCCGAGGGATTGGCACACGTAAAACTTTTCACAACACAAGGAAAATGAATCATACTGTAGAAGCGACAGCCACAGTAGATAGAATGACCATTTTTCCTGGTGCTTTTGTCTTCCTGAAAAGCTCATCAGTCTCATCTACAGAGCAGTGCTAAAGCTTCCTTGGTACGTTGCCTTCATACCTTCACCCCAGTTGGCTGGAATTGGCATTGACTTTTGACTATATGCTTGCAACCAGGAGACTTCTGGTTTAAGGACAAATCACAGTACAAGTAAGAGATACTAATGCCAAAATAGTTCTTTATGATCAAATATGTTATTGACTTTTAAGTTTTATAAGACTGATTTGACTAAGGAAAATAAATCATACCCTGGTCTTCATATAAGAAGTGGTAAAGAATCATTAATCTACTATCTGTTATGCATAATGTCATTCCATTGTATTGCATCTCTATCAGAGCAATAGACTGCATATCCTGCATCCAATATTAGATCATTTTTCACTTAGAAACAGAATGTTTAGAAGGATATGCATGACAAAATTATACTTCTCAGCAGGCACTTTTCATATACAGAAGCTATAATCCTGATTATTTCAGTACGAGTGCATTATTTACTGACTGTTGAAAATTCTAGAGGATAAAGAGATGATATGGAAATTGCCATGGTAAATTATGACATGCCTTCAACCAAGGACTCATACCTCCTCTTCTGCTCCCAAGTGAACGTAAAAGATGCAGAGCTTATCTTTCAATGTAACATAATGTAGTTAAATGCAATGTTTCCTCTGTTTAGGGGAGCCAGTAGCTGGAAAATCAGTTCAGAACCACCTGATTCCTCACCATAATTTAGTTGGCAGCTGTGTGCAGAACTCCATGGGAGTAAGATTTGTTTGGGCTAGTGAAATGAAAGGGATTCAGCAAGTGAGCTCATACACAGTATGACTCCATGGGTGAGAACGTTCTTGGAGGGGAGAAACCAAAACAGTAAACCTCACCCGTTATCCATGTAGTGTGACTAATGGCAACAGTCCTCAGCTAGACAACATTTGCACAAAGGAAAAGGAACTAGCCTATAACAACTACTTTTTCCTATGCACGAAGTCACTCTATTTATCCTTTCTTAATTTCACAAGTGCTGGGAGGAGTGGTTATCTATAATGAACCTGCTTAGTGATTGATACACAGGCTAAAAGGAGACTATGCTGAGAGATACAGGATGGTTTGGCTGTACACTGTTATGTCCTGTTGAGTTTCAGCCATGACCTGCCCTAAACTTGGGGTGATTTGGCTAAGCAGAGATTTCAAGTTTTGATCATATATACCTTAATATCATGGGACAGCAGAAGAGTCTTATAATAATTCTGCACAACTGTGAAGAATTTGTGCCTTTATAAAAAAAGCTGGGCACTCTTTCTCAAATAATAAGCAAACAAATCATGTGTAATGTAACTGTTGAAAGAAAGGTTACTACTAATAAAAATAAAAATACTAGGGCCACGTAAGCAAACATGGGAACAAATGCATACCCATATGGAAAGCCAGCACTAGAGCAGAAAGCTTATGAAAACACCTGCATCTAAATTTTGACCTTAGACTTTTCTCCTTGTTATATTTCCGCAGGCTTCGCCAAAATCTGCAAATAAACAATCCAATCAAACTGCAGGACTTCTCCAGGAATTCACTGTGTCCATCTGTTTGTGAATCAGTCACAGGCAGAATCAAGTAAACAATAAATACATGAAGATACAAATAATAAGACTTTACTGGAGGGAAAAAAAAAAAGCAAGCATAGTGTCGCATGCCAGGACTGTGGTGCATGTTCTAAAACCAGCAGTATCTTTTACATTTATTCTGAGAAAGGAAAAAAAGGCAGCAGCTCAGCAGGCTTTACAGACACTTCATTTATTGTTTATTCCCTTCATATTTCTTCTATAGAGTACAATTTATGTACCTGTTTATGTTATTATAATTTCCTCCTAATTTGAATGCTTATAATGAAAGGGGTCATGTGGAGTTTCAAAGAAGATTCTTAATTCTGTCTGAAAAGTTGCTAGCTATTACTATTAAAAGAAACATTTATGAAGTGAAACTGGAAGATTTTGAGGGTGAAGAAAAAAAGACTAAAGGAAGAAAAACTACAGTTATGTTAAATAGTTGCTACAGTAAAGACATTATCTCGGTACCACTGAGGATGCTACAAGAAACAGTTTAAATTGAAGCAAAGGGGAAAAAGTGTTTCTCTATTTGTTCACATTATTAATTTAACTGCAGAGAGGGTATCACTGTTGCTTTTTCTATGTAGCTACTTTACCCTGATGTTCAAGCCATTCTCATGAAGGGGTCTTTTTCTGCAGTTTGCCTACTGCCAGGTTGCTGCTTCTTCCCCATGCATGCCCAGAGACACTCTTCATTTCTTGTGCAGTTCAAGCTATGCAATGTTATTCAAAGGCAGCTCAGAAGCATAGACAAACTGAAATGTTTTATCACAGATGAGGGCAAAGCAGATAAAGTAGAAGGCAGTAAAATTTAGTAGTTTGACAGTACTAAGAACAGAAGGTGCTGTGGGGAAGGGATGGTGAAAAGGAATTCTGGATGGGCAATTTTGTTGATGGAGATTTAAGCAACAGAGAAGATTAAGGGAAACAACGGTCATCCTCAGGCTTCCAGAAAAATGTTGTGGGAGGCAACTGGGAGGTTTTCTTCTCTAAGAGGCTGTAAGTGGACATATCTTCCTTTTCTTGACCTCTGTCTTCTAGTATCACCCATATAAACTTCTCTTTCCCAGCACTGCAAGGACTCCCCATCCCTAGTCTAGTCTTCCTTGAGGGTTCTTTCAGTCATCCTGTCCTCTCAAGTGTTGTCTTTCCTCACTTCTTCCATCTCTTAAAGGTTTTATCTCCTCTGAGAAGTCTTTTTTCCTGTATCATCCACCCAGCCCACCATACAACTTCACACCAGGAAGAAACAGGCCATTTCCAAATGTGAGGCTAGGACAATTTCCAACTTTACCATTCCAGCTCCTTCTAAGTACTGTGAGATTTTCCCAGCAATACCTACTGTCCTGCATATCCTGATCCCAACCTCAAATTTAGCAACAGAAGGCTCTGATTACACAACATGAGGAATGGTTGTTCCACTTAAGAAAATATGGTCTAGAAGAAATTAGCATAAGGTATACTATCAGTTCAATCAAAATTACATTAATAGAGCCATCAACAAATGTGGATAGGTGTCTGACTGGAAAGGCGTACTGGATAGGTGTCTGACTGGAAAGGCGTACTGGATAGGTGTCTGACTGGAAAGGCGTACTGGATAGGTGTCTGACTGGAAAGGCGTACTGGATAGGTGTCTAAAGGGTCTAGTCTAAGCATAGCTCCTTGTCAGTCATGTCTGCTATTGAAGAGAGGACAGCAAGTGTGATTATCATCCTTGTAAGCAAGATCTCCCAAGCAAGGTATGCTTACAAGCATTTCAAAGACTTAAAAACATAGAGAAATTATCTAAAATAAATAGCAGCTCAATAGCCTTATGTAGGTTGACTTCATGATTATACTCACGTACATGTCCTCAGAAACTTTGCCTATGACACCAAGCCATATGGAGTTGCTAACCCCACCTAGAGTAGCACATCCAGCTCTGGGACCATCAAATTAAGAAGGACACAGACCTGCTGGGGTTGAGTCTAGAGGAGGGCCATGAAGATAAGAGGGCTGGAGCATCTCTCCTATCCAAACTGAGTAGCTTGGGATTGTTAAGCCTGAAAAAGATAAGGCTCTGGGCAGACTTTACAGCAGCCTTCCAGTACCTAAAATCGGCCTAAAGGAAAGATGGGGATGCACTCTTCATCAAGGAACGTAGGAATAGGATGAGAGGTAATGGTTTTAAACTGAAAAAGGGTAAGTTTAGATCAGATATTAGGAAGAAATTCTTTACTGTGAGGGTGGTGAGACACTGGAACAGGCTGCACAGAGAAATTGTTGATGCCTCATCCCTGGAAGTATTCAAGTCCCAGATGTGGCTTTGAGTAACCTGGTCTAGTGGAAGGTCTCCATGTCCATTACAGAGGGATTAGAACTCGATCTTTAAGGTCCCTTTCCAATGCTGACCATTCTATGATTTTATACACTATATATGAGTAAAGAAACAATAAAATGAGCACATTAGGTGCAAAATACTATTTTATTTTTTTCTTTATACCACTGTGGATAGTATTAACAAAGGCTTCAAAGTGAAGGAAAATTTTAGGAAAATATCTTCTAATGCCAATTGTAGTTAGGTGCTAGAATACGCAGGTACTTGGGGAGTCCAGAAACTCTCCACCACTGGAGTTGTTTAGCCACCATTTCTCTATTGGCATGAGTAAGAACAAGATAACTTATCAATGTCCCTTCCAGCCCTGATGTCCATCATGATACAATCACATGCTAATGCAGAAAGCAGTTTGCTGCTACTTGTGAAATGCATCCCTATTTCATACAAGAGTAAAAACCAAAAGCAGCAGTTTTTAATGTAAATGCTACAATTTCAATTCCATATTTTTATCAAAAATACAAAGTCAAGACTAACACCATGCAGCCTGGAGAAAATTTATGTTCCACAGCCCATAGACCCAGCGTAATATAAGTGGTTTTATTTATCTGAACAATAATGCAACATCCTTAATTAAAACCACTCAAACCCTTTCAATAGATTCTTTGTTTATCATAAAGAAATTTGGCCCTTTTTTAAGCTAATAACTTCCATGAATAAATCTCAAGTATGATTTGACAGCCAGTGTGGTCCAGAAACCATTCCCAATGCACAGTTAGCATGAAGCCCTCTGGTTTGGAGGTTGAGATGGTTTGTTAGACTTTAACCAGTCCATGCCAACAGATCTCAGTGCTCAGTAAATTAAACTTGTCTGCTAACATTCTTTGCATAAGTGTCACCTATGTCTTAGCATACTCATTGGCTTGGATTTCAGCTGATATCTGTAAGTCTAAATATAAAAATTAACAATGAACAAAAAATACAATGTAAAAGAATAGATGTTAAATTTCACTTCAACAGCAAGTACAATAATCTCCAAATAATCTGGCTTTACCATTTCTCCTACTGCATTTCAACAGAAAATCTTCTTCTTTAGTTTTTAAATCTTGTAAATCCCACTCTTATGATGTACATGAACTCTCAAGAAACAATTATGAACAAGCAACCAAAAACGAACTAGATTTGCCTTCAGATTGCAATGTTTTGGTCATTCACACATAAGCTCTATGGAACATAATTCAGCATCTTAACAGCTATTTTTAGAAAGACACATCAACAAAGGCATCTACTGAAAGTATAAACAACAACTAAGAGGAAATGCATTTCAACACCCAGGCTCATGAAAGAAATGTCAGCCCTCATGAGGTGGCTAAATATACTGTAGTCATCAGGAATACTGCCCACAGTACAGAAGCTGGTGGAGCCAGGACTCCTCTGAGGGTCAGCTGCAATAAGCCAGAGCAATTAACTACAACACATGAAAGCATCCAGAAGAGCTTGGGCTATGAAAGGTATCCTGTTTGAGGGAGCAACCTATACACTGAAAGGTGTGCTCCATATAAAATCACTGTTCACTACTTCCTAAGTATAAACAAAAAAAAAAAAAAAAAAAAAGAAAAAAAAAGGAAAAGGAAAACAAAAAAAAAAAGAAAAAAAGGGTTATTTTGTGAAATTGAAAGGTAACAAAGGCATTGACAGCATTGAAAGGTAATAAATTCAACACTCAAGAGAGGAAATGCTCTCTTACAGTCTATGATTAGGCACATGAGGTAACTTGACAGGTCACTTAAGCTGTAAGCCTATCCAGATTTAAGAGGGAAAGTTGACATTGGAATAACCTTGGAAGTTCTTGCTATCATACTCTATTAACAAAATATTACTATCAAACCACCTGCCTGGAAGCTTACATATACCTCTGTCTAGTCAAGCTCAGGGTAAAGCTTAATGCTGCAGAGCCAATTACCTCATGTCTAGGTACTGCCTGGTTCTTATGTTTTCCTCTGAAACATTCATTCTTGGCCACCACAGATGTTTCTCCAATCCAGAACAGAAAAGCTTAATTTCTTCTGTCAGGAAACATTTTTAAGTCCTGTCACAAGTGAAATATCAACACATGCTTTAAGGAATAAGAATTTTGTGAAACAGAAGGAAAATCTTCTAAATATGCTTTCTATCTGTACTTCAGGTATATACAATTAATTGTTCTGTTAGACAGCTGATACAAATGCTAGCTTTCACCCTGATATTTATTTTTCCTGCTTAAATAACTCATCTTCCTATAATTTTTGAAATATAAGCAAACATTCAAAGTAAATAACAGAAGCCTGCATGTTTCTAGGACACCCATCACCGTGGCTTTTGTTCGCAGTAGACAAGACTGTGCATGGAGATGCCATCTCATATCACTCTTCCATAAGCTGGTTTAGTTACCATTACCAAGCATCTTGCAAATTTTCAGCATAAAATGCCTCTGTGTAGCTTTGGAGAAGAATAAAACTTTTGTGACGCCTTATCCCACAGTGTATGAAAACCCCCAAATTTTCAACAGAAGGAAGATAAAGAATTACACGCCTCCATTACCTAGGAGTGAAATATTTATTCAAAGGATTTTGTTTTGATGAAAATTTAGGTTTGAAGTTGTTGGAAAACAGGATGGGAGGCTGGTCTCCTGATCTTTCAAATTAAAAGAAACTCAATAGAAAAACACTATGAGCTCTCTTCTCATCCAGTAAGAGTCAGAACTTTACCTAACATTCAAGGGAAAGAATCTTGCAATTTAGATGAAAGTCTGGCAGACCTGTCTCTCGAGGAAACCTGAAATACTAACCGTCAAGGCTAGTGATTAAACTTTGATTTCAGCTCCTCCACCTGTACCCTGATTCCTCCTACCTTGTCATCCATCAGGCTCCCTTACTGGTATGTGAGTCCAGTGTATAATAAATTACCTTGCTCCCTAAAATCCAGATTCTTGGGTTACTTTTCTTGAAGAATACTGACATTGGCACGAATGTCTTCCCTGGTCCATTCCTATGGTTTCTCATTAAAATAATTAGTTGAGTCATACCAAATTTAAGCCTATAAGGAAGTTAGCATGTATATAGTAAAGACAATGAGTGAAGCAGGACCCTAGATGAAGATAGAAACAAAGCAACTTGACAATATAGTTGGAGCCATATATGTGGAAGTTTACTTCTCCAATCAGTATATATTTTCTTTGCAACATCTTAGATCTAATTAAGTCATAAGATCTGCAGTAAGATTGCATTTCCCACATCCTAATAGTAAGTTTTGAAATGCTTTTGCTATTAACCAGATTGTGCCCTAATAAAACTCAAAGAGATCACAGAAAATTTGGGTTTATTCTCCTATCATTCCAAAAGGACTCTCAGTGAGACACCTGCAGATCCCAGTACCCTGCTAGGATGGACATGTATTAACTTCTGTGAACTGCAACAGATCCTAAAAGAGACAGAAATAGTGTATAATGAAAGAATGAAAAAAAAAAAAAAGAGAACAGCCTAGTGGTACCTCCCACAGCCAGTGGAAAAAAACAGACTTTAGGAGGAACTGTGAGGACTATTGTGCCTTGTGAATTTTTCTCATGTAATCACTCCCACCCCCGATTTTTCCCCCCCATACAAAACAGGACCTAGGAAAACACAGGTCAGGAAAGTATATTATTTGAGAAAATATATCCTTTGGATAAAGGGGAAAAAAGAATATGCAAAAACCTCCCATTTATTTATGTCTTTGTAAGATCAGCCCCACATATCTTTGGTTGGTTTTTCCCCTCCCCCGTCTTGAATTTACATTACAACAGAATTCCTCTAATTGAGATATAGGTCAATATAGTTTTATATGAGATGAAATACTAGAACTGAATATAATTTTTAGATATTTTGTAGATATTCAGAAATATGAGAAATCATTCATTTGAACCTTATACACAGCATTTAAATAAAAATATTCTAATAACTACCTGTGCTATCCTTAAAATACTTGATTTGCATACCTGAGAATACCAAAAAGCATAATCCATCAGAGGAGAATAATCCTCTGTTGTGCTATAAACACAAATCAAGGGAATATAAAACCCATGTAATGTCACAGTTTTATATTAAAACATAAATGTTAGCACCAGGATAGATTTTGCTTTCAAGATACGTATCTGTTTTGCATTGCCCCTGGGTGAGCTCATTACATGCCAGGTCGACTCTAGTTTGGTTTGCAATGGATTTTAGCAAGCAGCTTTCTAACTGTATGAGGGTGATAATTTGTTCAGCTTGCTCTGGCATAAAATCTTACAATAGTAGAAATTTCCCAGCTTGATAAAGACTGTAGACCTCCCCAAGAAAATTTTGAACCTGCTCAGCCTGCATGGCTTCCACTGAAAGCAAAATTTTTACAGAGCATAAAATCCCAGACTGTGATGTGTATTACAATTGAGAACAAGAGAAAAGTGTATTGACCAAAATTGATCGAAGTGAGAGCTCTAAACTGAATTTTTTCTTTAGAATTTGAATTGTAAAAAAAACCCTGTATCTTTGTATAAGTGAAGTAAACTATTATACTTGCAGTCTATAGCACATAGTAATGCAAACAAATAAAGAATGTGGAATATTAGAGTCATAGAATTGTTAGAGTTGGAAGAAACCTTAAAGATCACCTAGTCCCAAACCCCCCTGCCATGGGCAGGGACACCTCCCACTAGACCAGGTTGCTCAAAGCTCCATCCAGCCTGGCCTTGAACACTTCTAGGGATGGGACATCCACAACTTCTCTGGGCAAACTGTTCTAGTGCCTCACCACCCTCACAGAAAGGAATTTCTTTCTAGCATCTAATCTCCCCTTTCAGATTAAAATCGTTACCTCTCTTCCTATCACTACACTCCCTGACAGAGTCCCTCTCCTGCAGGCTCCCTTCAGATACTGGAAGGCTGCTATAAGGTCTCCCCAGAGCTTTCTCTTCTCCAGGCTGAACAGCCCCAGCTCTCTCAACCTGTCTTCACTGGAGTGGTGCTCCAGCCCTCTGAACATCATACTGAGAGCAGCTTTGATAGATTTCGTTTATGATGTGTTAAAGCTGGATTTCACCTTCTTTTGAGAAGATCAAAAGTGCAGCAGTAGCACAAAATTATTTATTAACTAACCAAAGGATCTCAAAATGTGCTTCTATTAACAATCTGCACATCGGTTTTATCTCTTCAGATTGTAATCCTATACAGTCTTCTCCTTCTAAAGAAAATCACCAAGATGGAAGATCAATGCTCTAATTTGTCCCAATGCAATGTTCTTTCTGTGCTTATGTGGATGTCATCTTGCATACAAATTCCTTTCCCCCTTGTTGGCAGCTGGGGAGGAACAAGGCCAGAAAAATAGCCATTGAGATGAGAAGTGGTCAACTTCACCCGATCTGAAGTCAATAAGACTTTGAAAATCTTGACCAAAAGCAATATATAATATGGTTGGCAAGGAAATAAGAATTCTTCTACTTGAAAAACTTCGAGTTTTGTTACTGTTCCACCCTATGATTCTTCAGCATAAGGGAGAAAGGCAGGGGCAAAAGCAATGCAAGACAGAAATGGATTAGGGAAAAAGCCAGCTGTTCCTGGGTTGATAGCTCTTTCAGGTATTTTTTGACTGGGGGGTGAGGTGAGGGTCTGGCAGAGTATTCTAGCAGAGGCCAAGGAAACCCACCTGAGGGACTGAAGATAGGACATTTTATTGCATGTATCTGTGGGAGCATGCCATGTGATCAGGACTGCTCACCTTCAACGAAAAGGTGGGAAAAAGGTTCTGACTTGGAGCATTTTCACCAGGGCCTTCAGCATGCCAGGGAGAGCCAACGATTCCTGGCAATGTCTGGGTGTTACAAGAGGCTACAACAGGGGTGGCAATGACCAGTTACAGTGGATCTTCCCCTATAATTTTAACCCGCTGTAACTGATACTGCTGGAAAACTTCCATTTGTAGCATCTCCGGCACCAGTAGCAGAAAGCAGACAAGGAGCAAAAGCTGTTTAGCAGTTTTGAAAAAAAGAGGAGGCTAGGAAAACAAATGCTCAGCAGGTAGGAAAACAAATCCGTATTGATACTCAATAGTCATCCACTGAGAATGATTGCAGCATTCTAGAATTAGCAAAATAATCAAACAATGTTGAAGGGTAGCAGAGAAGCATCCAAGTGTGTTTGATTCACTTCCTACCAAGTCAATCCATTTAGTTTAAATTTAAGCAATCTCCCAGTCATCACAGTTCAGTATTTCAGGTCCAGGCTATTTTTTGGCTCTTATGTAACCTGAACATGCAATACAAAAATGCACTGTGATGTTTTACCTTTGCTTTTAAGGGCAAAATTTGCAAGTTTTCATAAATTCCTATTAGAATAAAAATAATTTTGAGGTGATACAACAGGTTTGTACATTTCTAAATGGGGGGAGGGAGGGGATGTTTTCTGTCTTCAAAATGTATGTATCAATGACAAAAGGGAACATTAGGAGTTACTGGGAGGCAAAGCATACACAGTGCAGAGAAGGCCTGCTACTTTTCAGATTAAACTTAATGGGAAAGACACCAACAGTTTTAATTACCTTTAGATTCTGCTGTCCAGTGTTGCTTACCATGTCTGCTAAAAGTTGTTCATATTTCTAGTCTGAAGGTTTTTCCACCAACTGATTCATGTGATTCTGTTAGATGAAGTAAATGGCTATTATTAGAAATTTATTCTATGTGTAAATATTAGAACATTAATCATATTAAGCCTCCAGCCTGCTCTTCAATAAACTTATCAGTTTGACTTTATTTGATGTCCAGAAAAGATGTATCAGCTAGAAAAAATAATTCCTGAGATACTTTTCTGAAGCCCAAACTTACAAAAAAGTACAGAGACTACAACCAGACAGCACTCCACAAGCAGCTGAGTCTTCTACAGAGTTAAAATAATCTTTTCAATTCTAATTGACTTGTCTCTACTTCTGTGTCCAAAAATTGCATTAATTCTCTGGAATACTGCTTTGCCCTAGCAGAACACAGTCTCTACCTAATAGACTAATTTTTAGAACCACTGTTTTACCAGAGAAAGATCACAATCTCAGAAAAAAAGACATCCTTTCTTTATTCTGAAGAGTTCACATTTGTCTTCATCAACATTAGATATGGTAGACCCTCAGAATTTCCCTGTGTTATTATTATTACATTCTTATGTTGCATGTAAATTTGTTGTTTTATATTAATTTAAATGTAAAATATTGGTTATCCATAATAGAAATGCATGAACTGTATCATGCCAAGTCATATTATAGCTATATTCAATATAATTTGGTGACATAACTATTGTAGGATACTAGTTATAGACAACATCTCAATATATCAAATTATTTCATTACCAGAAAACAGGAAACTTATTTTTACAAATAAAAGGTTAAACCTGTCATTTTCAGGTTAAAATAGGGTTCAGTTCCACTATCTTGTGGAATACTAGAGCTTTAACACTGGAAGCTCAGTAACATCATGAACTAACAGAAGCTTTGGGGTTCTCAATTCTCTAAACTCCCAGTATAAGCCATGGTACAGTAGATGGATCTCAGTATTGCTATACCTGCATACCACTTTAGCTGATAATTTCAAAGAACATTGCTACAAACACAGGACATAACTTACCCAGCTGTTTTGCTATCTAGATTAACAGAGGCTGAAACGTTCATAGCACAGTAGAATATGTAAAGAGGATCTATTGGATTTATGCCAACTTCATATTGCATCCTTCACATTGGGCTTACTCATGAGCAAAGCTAGGAAATTGCTTTCCCATGGAAAAGTAAAATGTTGCTTGCTCTGAAAAGCTAGAATTCTACCTGCTGGCAATTTTATTAGGATATTAGGAAACTCAAAGCACACTGTTGGATCAGATATCATCTGCCATTACGCATCTTTGCTAAGAACAGTCAGGGCAAGTAAGAAATATGCCAGCTGAGTCAATGCACCTGTTTTGAGGTTTATTACATTTAGCACAGGGAAAAACAAAAATTCATAATAAAACAAGAAAAAGCTTTATATTTTATTGGACTTTGCTGAAATTAAGACTAGCCAGAACTCCCCAGCCTTTCTCACAGGCTGGGAAAGCTCAGCTCAGATGGCAATGAAGAGAATAAAGGGCTGTGAAAATACATATTAAAATGCCAAAGGCAAAGTCAAAGGAAAAGATGTAGTTAATTAATCATAGCATGATAAACTTGAAAAGACCCTTACAATGTCATACTCTAATAAAGCTGATGAGTATGCTATACCAACTCTGTACAACATTCTTAGTACAGAACAAGAACTTTTGTGTTTACTATTAATTTTCTTTTAAACTTTTTTTAATTATTATTATTTGGGCTAAAGCCAAATCCTTTATTTATAAATGAAAGATAATTTTATTTTGTTTTCATGACCTTAGTTCACCATCCAGTACTTTCAAAGCTCAAACAGCTGAATCATCTAATGAATAAATAAATAAAATTGTATTTGTTTCCTTCTGAACATATCATGAGTTCATAGCTGAAATTCTACTAAAGATTCTGTAAATCAAAAGTATCACTTTGGAAATCAAAATAATTAAGAAGTTCTGAAACAAATTCACTTTTTCTGCTAAGAACAGAACATTTCCATGAGTTGTAAATATATGCCTTTCAAGAAAGCATAGGAATTCAGAAGTTTCAGAGAGCGTCTATGTTAGGAAGAGCTGAAAGAGGTAGGAAAAGGTATTTAAAATTTGACTGCTTTTATCAGTTGAGCTCCAGAATACAGCCAAACAATGGCAAGCAGCTTCTCTCCAGATCATTAAGTTATCCTTATTCTCAAAGTAACTACAGCTTTCAAAAGAAAATTTTCCAAAAACCTTAAAGTTTTTGTCACCCAGTTTGAGACAAAATGTAAGGTTTCAAGGTTATCCACAGACCAAATAACAAAAGCATAAACTGAGGAAGGCTGGAGAAAAAAGAAAAAAAACCACAACATATTTTCATTGAGGAAGGAGTAGGAATATATCAGAAAGGGGAGAGGAACAAGCTCACATGAACTTTGAAAAGGTAGTGAGAAAGCAATCTTGCTCACCCTGAGAGATACCAACTACCCCTCCTACAAATGCTACCTCAGCTAAACACACCTTTTTCCTTTGTAGGGTCAATGCTTCTATGAGAATACCATTGAGCTGGGATCAGGGGACTCTGGATGACAACAAGTGGGCAAGGGAGCTTTATCTCACCAAAGGAGAACGAAACTGTTGTGCATCTGTGGCATAAATTAAAGTGTGGTAGTGGACTTGACATAATGAAACCAATGTGCCTTAGCACACGTGCTTTCTTCCCTGTACTTCCACTCTTTCTCCACCAGCCTTTTGCTTTGTTTTTAAACACACAAATTGTGCAAAAACGTAAGCCGTTATTAAAGAAAAGTTGTCCAGCCTATATTGAAAGTAGAGTCCTCTATTCTTCCAGTCTGAAACCCAGTTTCTGTTCTCAGTAATGCTGATAACTGAGAGATCTATTTACTTATGCAGGTGATGCAAGGGAGAACCTTGTTTTGTTTACATCTTTCCTGTTATTTTTAGCCTAATGATAGCTGATATTAACTGAATTTAATGTCCTTTGAAATACTTTCATGTACTAAAAATCTCCCACAGAATAGCGTATGAAATGTAAGGCAGGCAGTTCCACTGTCCTTAGGCTGTTAGTCATTCTGCCCACAAATAATAACTTGTGTTTGCCTACCTTTCCAAAAACCAAGAATTGGAAAGGAACAGTGCATTTTCATCAGCTCCTTCTTGTAAAGTATGCTCTTACTGAGAAACTCCATATGGTGGGAAACAAAACAGGCACAATGAAAACCAGTGTTATGCAACATCTATTAAAAATCAGATGAGTCACTACACAGAAAGTTGCCAGGCCTGAAAGAAACTAAAAGCCAGCTTGTCTCACGATAGCAAACTCGTGAGATCTGAAAGAATGTTTATTATTTTGGAAGGCTACTTCCAGAAATGGATTCAGTATTTGACAAGTCAGCATTATAAAGACAGACCAAATTTGACTTCAATATTCTTTTGCAATACTTTTAGGGAGACAATCCATATTCAGAATTCCACTTAAATGTTGAAACAGTAAGAACACAAAGAAGTGGAAATGTGTATTTAGATATTAAATATAGCATCCACTGGGAAAAGTAGGACAAACATGATTACTGTCTTCAGGATCAGTCTTGTGTGCTGTGTTAGTTCTCAGAGCCAACTGCCACTGAACTAAAGTATTTTTACTGCTTGAGTTATAAACGAGAAGTTGCTATAAGTCAGTCATCTTTTACCGAAGTTAGGCTGCATATCTAAAAATAGATTGAAAACACAACATTTCACAAAACCAGCTTTGCTTTACAAGAAATGCTCATCTCTTTGTGATATTTGAAGTTGTTTATCTTTAGCTCAACCAGTCCCAGAGGTGGAAACCTTCAGTACCCTCCCCCCTTAAGGGTTGCAAGGGGTAGTTAATCCTCTGCTTCTCCTAAGGACCAGGGGAGGGAAAGGAGGGAGTGCAGGAAAAAGCAAGAGAGCAAACAAACACTTAGTGATGAGAAACACAGCGTTAAACTACAAGATGAAGTAGAGGTACCATATCTTGCCACCCCAGCTAAGAGATCATTTTAGATAGAGTATTAATTTTCTGAGAACTACAAAAATACTAATAAATTGCATAGTGCATAAATTGCACATAGCACCTACTTTTTCTGGACTTCTGCTAACTTCCTCAGACTTGGTAATATGCAGCAAAATACACACACATCTGACAGTTCATCTCTGCAGGAAAATGGACAATAATTCTGAGTGTCCACACAGAAAGCTATTCTGGAAGAGCTACTGCAGTTCTTGTCAATTTCCCTAAGCAAATAAAATCCTTTGCCTGTTAATATTGATTTTGAACAGCAGCCGGTGAGAATGCTATCAGAACAATACCATCAAATGACAAATTAGACTTTCCTCCCCTCCCTCTTAGAAGCAAAATTAAAATGTCAAATACAAGTGAAATCTGTAAAACTGCATTTTGCTGCATCAGGAAGAGGGATACAGCCATGCCAGCAATAGTCCTGATGGCTGAAGCAGTTTTATTCATGATATTAGGAGTCAGCACTCAGTTTCTCATATCTTGATCACTCCTGGTTGTGACAGTATTTGTCACAATACAAAATAAAAGGTCATCACGCTCAGTAATCCTTTTCAAAAGTTGGTAAAATTGAGCCTGTTATTAAAATGCCCCAAATTATAAAATATGTCTTTGAAAACACACGTACTGTAGCTGATTGTCACTAAGGACTTTGTGAGTCAGTAAATGGTAGGATTTTCATCTATTCTGGCACTCATCATTACCCTTTGTCACCTTATTTGTTCTACCCCATTTAATTCATTGATGTCGGATGCAAAGGCTATAAAACTGTGATTTTTGGCGAGTCTGAGTAAGCCTCATACATAAGTAGAGACTGTAGACTGCCAGATTGTCAGAGAGGCAAGTTACTCTGTCCTCCCAATGCTGTTAGACATGAAAAAAGTTGCTGGAAGACTTAAAAAAAAACCCACACAAACAACAAAAACTAAGTATGGACTTTTTGCTCTCTGAAATGCAAAAAAAAGCATGCTTATAACTTCTTAGATTTCTATTTAAAATAAAAGGACATGATAAAAAAAGGGGAAAAAAGTTCATTCAGAAGAGTATAAGCTTTCCAATTCATTGGGTATCCTCTTAAGACAAGAGCAAATCAAGACTTCTATAAGGGACTTATTATTTTAATGTCTCCATTATAAAATTCACTAATTACCTGATACGTCTATAGGAAACCCACTACAAGCCTGAAAACTGCTGAAATAACTCAGTTTTCAAAATTTTTCTTGCTATCTGAACCTCAGCCAAGGAGCATTGTTCAGTTGAAGCTCGCCAAATTTTCAAGCAAACCAAGAACTGATTTCTAGTGAGCCCTGAAGCAAATGCCTTTGCACTTGAACCTCAGAGTTTCAGAGCAAATCATTTAAATGCTTATGGAGTTGCACAGTGGAGAACAGAAGCTCCCCATCCCTTAGACTGCCTTCGGGGCAAACGTAGGAGGCAACACTGTTCCTGCAGACAGTGAATCCCTGGCTTCCTTTGTGACTGGAACCTGAGAGCTTAAGGCAGAGCATCAGGAAGCAGAAATCCCTCTTTTATTTAAAGTGAAAGAAAGTGTCCATATTAACTCCCCAGTCAAATCACATAGCTAATATATTGTTAGACTTGAGATAATTCTGTTAAGGCAAGATTGATAGACCATTTATTCCAGATAACTTTATTGTAAGCTAATGATTAATCAGTCTTAAAAACGGACAGTAGAAGGACCTAAGTATATGTATAGGGACATCTAAATCTCTTAGGTATAAATATTTGGACCCAGAAAAAGTCAAAGGAGAAATAAGGGAGAAAAGTATAAGTACCTTCTTAGAAACAAGTCAAAGGCCAAACTATTTCTTAACTAAGCCTAACTCTGCTAAGACATGAGCAAGCTGATAACTCAGCCAAAAGAAAAGCTGTCTGCACTATGCCAAAGCTGTAATTTTTCACTCAACTACACAGACACTGTCTCCAAACAAACTCAATGAGAGAAACAATATAGAAACAAAACAAAGCCGGAGTCACAACTGGGATTCACCAGGTTCCAACTAGTGAAGAATTAATTAATTACCCCAAAGGACTACACAGATCACAGCTCTGTTTCTGGCAGGGGTCAGTAGCTAAGGGACAAAGCCTAAAGGGTACCTGAAGAGGATAAGTATAGTGTGAAACACCCCTGAGTTATTCTCCCAGCTTCACGGGCTTGCAACTTCAGGTGGATTTCCCTTTTGGTTATTTGCTGCCCTGCAAACCAAAGAGGAAGGGAAGTCCAGAACTCATTGAAACAAGACTTAATTCCCTTGCCTTTTAACCCCTTCCCCTCATCTACTGACTTTCTCATCTTTCTCCCACTGTGTAGAGCTAGAAGCACCCCCAGCTTTGTCCAAAGTGTCAAACAAGAGCCCTATTACTTGACATTTGCCTGGGGACCAGTAACCCAAGAGTCATTCATCTGGATTAAAGCACCTGGTTATCACAAGACTGCAAGGAGAGTTTCACATATTTCACAGAACACAGAGGGAAGATGTGTTAACAATAAAAAAAAAACACAGGAAAGAGATTCTCCAGAGCAATAAGATAGTGTGTGCCTAGTATCCATGTTTTATAGAAACTACAAACTACACTCAGTGTTTCTGCATTTTCAAGTGATAGTGAAAGTCTGAAGTACAATGTCCTGGGAAGCTGAGGTCTGCATCACTCAGTGACTAGCATCTTTACAAACACAAATAAACATTTGTCATAAATGACCCAGGTACAGCTGCTGATCCTAAGTTCATACATTGGTTTGAACCAGATGACTTACTGCACTCTGGCAATTTCTGTGATTCAGTGGTCTTCTGTCATGGTCATTACAATGCTAAGGTTTGGTTTTGTTCAACACCTTTCTGAAATACCATTTTAAAAATAACTTGTTCTTGTGTGGTATCACAAGGAAGCTGGAATATTTCCTCTGTCTCATCCTTCTACAGCTTCAGATTCAGCTTTTGAATATGTAAATTTCCCTTGCTCTAAATATAACTTGAGAAGAAAAATCAAGCTAGATAGCCGAAAATGAATTGCAGAGTGTCTTACTGCAGGGGATTTCTTCTACGCGCGAGCCCTGGGGCACATGTTTCCATCTTTTCTCTTATATTCTGAACCCTGGGTCTCTGGAACAAGCCATACATTTTCTGCCAGAGGTTTTCCCTCTCTCTCATCCATTTAAAATGTTTTCAGTACCATGAATTATTTATTAATTATTCACTGAAGGAAAAGCCATTTACATTGCATTCACAAACACAACCAGTAAAAAGTAGCAAAACCATACCATTTAAATGTTTATTTATTCAGATAATAATTAACTTATACTGCCTGTCTCCAGTTGGCTATTTGAATAAAGCTAAGCTACAGTAATCATTCTTAAACCACTGGTGAAGGAATTCCTCTACATTGATGGCTAAATTGTATGTGCTGATGGTCTCAAAAGCCTGTAGTCATCTCTGCCCCATTCATGTGTTCTGTTCTCCAGCTGGACAGAGGCCAGATATAAATCTTTTGGCTCATGTACAAAAGAGACAACTTCCTGTCTCCCTTTCTATAGGGCCATTATTTGTGATTTGAGCATTACTAGCATTGCTTAAAACAACGTAAGTCTCAAAAGCTACAGAAATCAATGTAACAATGAAAGACAATTCTGTAATTGGTAATTTAGTGATCATGCTGCTGTTTGAAGAGTATCAGCCTTCTGCTGAAAAATAAGCAGCACTACAACATACAATTTACACACTACAATTGTTTTTCATAGACTACACCAGTGCTAAAAACCTTGCTTAATTTAACAAAGTACAAATAATGTCAAATATTCTGTCAAAAATCAAGATAGCCCATTACCTGCAAATGAGTAGAAGAATGGACTGAAAAAGTATATGGACATTATTCAATTATTCACAATGAGTTTGAATGTCCACAGCATTGAGTTAAAACATCATGGTTAGCACCAAAAAAAACCCACAAACCAAAAACCAAAGGTGTTGCAATGCTGTAGCACCATTTCAAAAGTTCAGCAATTTGTATATCATATTGCTATCCTTAATTTTCACCATACTGATCTCTCCAGGGTCCACAACTTACATCATCTACACTATGAATGAAGTAAATTACCATTGGCAAAGGACTACTGAGGCACACTATTGACATCAGAAAGGTTATTAGCATTAGCTTTGATTTGCCTACGGGAGCAGAAGAAATTTTGCAGTTCAGGAGTGCAAAGGCAATAATTCCACACTATAAGCTGTCAGGAAGGGGGAAAAAAAATAACAATTTTCAGTGTTTCAGGTTATTTTATTATATTATTACAATATTATTCATACTCCTATTCTATAATAGCTGCCTATTTTTTTTCCCTCATTGGAGATAGAGACAGGAGTGGAAATAGTGCAATGATACAGCACTGTGCTCACTGGCCTAGCAGCCAGTGTATCTCTGCAGTGACCCTTGTTCATCCCATCTGTGAGTAGATATATGGCTACGGACTCAAGTGCTGCACAGAGATTTCTCTAAATACCTCTTCCAGAACAAAGTCAGCTTTATTAACTGCTACACCATACAAAATTGATATCTGAACCAGGTTTAGGATGGGAAAAGCATCCTAGATAGTCTGTTGTTCCAGCATCACAAATTCTTTTCCTAGGGTTTTCATCAGACCAAGTAGTTCGGCATTACAACTCCTTGAGCTATTTGAGACAAATGTACATTAAGGTCAGTGTATCTGTGTAAAAGCGTGTTTTAAGATAAGGATAGTGGGTTATTCAAATGCCCATTTAATCTGAATTTGCATAATTAAAACTCTTATCAAAACACATCCGTGAGTAATATCTGGTCTCACAAATCACTTAAGACAAATATTTTTGGACAGGACAGGAATTTATAAAATATCTTGTCAAAGTTTTTGTGATTTCCTGGGCTACTGTGATTTAAGTACAAATACAAGTCAGCATGGAGGTAGAGGGAACTGTGGTTCCTTCAGCCCATGGTATGCTACCTAGACCTACCTTGAACAGCTAAATGCTATCCACTGCAAAACACTGTTTTATTAAACAAACATTAGCACCATGCCACTAATAGCTACTACATAATTAACCTAGGTGCACGTCCTAGCCGTTATATGGCCTTGACTAGCACAACACATTGGCAATGTCACCAACTGATCCCAGGAGTAGATTCATATTTACAATCAAGTAGAGAACAATACATGGAGAAAGGAGTACAATCCTGCTTCCAAAATTAGAGTTGAAGTGCAAATATTGTAGCCAAAGCTAACGAACAGTTCCTTCTACCTAAAGGTTGTCCTGGCTTCAATTTATAAACCAGAGAGATTTTAATTTCAAATTAATTTTCACGATTACTAAAAAGAAGTTATGTGGATTACAGCTGTAATCTACAGTTTAAAGCCTCAATGTTCTCATCATGGGGGTTTAAAATTTTTTTTGAACAGTGCTACTTTTCACTATGAAAATAACAATTGCCAGAAATAACATATTTGAACTAAGTGGCTTGAAATAGTGGCTTCCTGTATAAGAAACTGAAGGTTAGCTTAAGCAGCATAATCATTATATTCCAGTCTTCTAGGCAGTAACTAGAGTACTATCTGTCTTATATAATGGAATATTTCTGACAGCTCCAGGAGAGATAATGGTAGTACTAGTCAGATAACATCAGAGTCATTTATCCAACATTATTTCATTCATTTTCCACTCCATCACTACAAATAGGGTGAGAAAATGTCTATGCTACATCAAGATTTCTAAAACAAGAATAGTTGCTTACTGTATCTCCATTACTTGTGCAAAAATAAATCTCCTTGATTTATCGTTCCAGCAATTTACCACGAGTGACACATCAAACTTCAAGTTCCTTTTAAAATCTAGCATCTCTTCTAGGCTATAGAGATAAAAATGCCTGGGGACTCTGAACATTCAAATTCTTTTTATTAGTGAAAGTCATGATTTAATATGTCTCAATTGAAAGGCAAGAGTCCAGCTAAGAGATCAAAAGATCACCTTAATGGAGAAAACAAGTCTATAGCATCAAATTACAATAGTGGTAAGCGCATTTCACTACACATTTGGCTGGGGATTTTCTTTTTTGCCTTTTTTAAGTTTAGTTAAATCTTTTATTTAAATTTTTGTTTAACTCTTAAATTTTTATTTAAAATAAGCACTTAAGCCAGTCAGCCAATGACAAGATGACAGATTCCATCCCCCACCTCACACTCCAAGGAAAAGAACAGAGATAAAGAGACTTACAAGTTTAAGAAAATCTAAACTAATGAAATATTGATAACAAAATAAAAAGGAAACAATGACATAAATGCAACATTTAAAAAGAGTATCAAGCTCCCAGGGAGATCTCACCAGCAGACACTGACGAAGTTCCAGGTTGGACTCAATGATGAGCAGGAACCAAACTCCAGAACACACTGATAGGGCACACAAACTAACAGGATCCAGCTCAGACATCAACCACTAAAGAAGAGCCAACCTTACCTTTTTGGTCCCTCAGCTTTTATAGTGAGTGGCAGCTGGGATGGCATACCCTATTGGTCAGTTTGGGTCACATGATCTGCCCACTGCTCCCCACAGGTGCAACCCCTCGATGGGGTAAACAACCCGGGCAGCTGACCCTGCTTGCCACGACTGCAAGAGTAAGCAAGAGCCTCTCCCACTGAACAGAAAACTGTCTCTGCTTCGCTCCAAACCAGGACAGTGAGTCTAATGGGAAGATGGAACTGTACGCTATGGGCAGCATCCTTATGCTTTTGGTACAAAACTGCAAGGTTAGAGCTAGAGAAGTGTTCCAGTGTGACTTAAAAAGAATGTATTACCACTGGTGTACAATCCATTAAATCCATGACACTGAATATCTTGGCACTATATCTTCACCATAGTTGCATTCCTTTTTCAGGCAGGTTTCTCCACATTTCTATTCCTAAGAGAAGAGACATGCAGGAAAATGAAACATTTATGCTGCTAAAGAGATCTTTTTCTAGCTGGAACCACTGGAGAGATTTCACATATTTAGGTTTCTCTTTTTGAAAATGCCCAAGTCAATTACTAGCCTGCTATAGATAGTTTTCTCATGAGCATATAAAAAACGTGCTGCCGAGAAGTGTAATGACAGTTCTGCAACAACAGTATTTAGGGCTGAATTTGTGCTCTGAATAGTGATTAGAGTTGCTACTACTAGCTTTCATGACACTTAACAAGCATCTACACTCTATGAATACAGATCACTGAGTCTAAGCTATGTACTGGGATGCAGACAGAAAGGTAGATGGGCCCTTCAAGCAAAAGCACTGAGGTTCCTAGAGACTAGAGGAGCAATGCATAGCACAGGTCTTTCCCTTCCTTGTCACAACTATTCCCTAGTGTTTATAAACTAGAGACTTGCTTTTGTTTGGTATTTGAATGTTCTCTGCAATTCAGAAGCCCAAACAGGTCTCTTTCTTTTCAGCACCGGATCTTAAACTTCAGAAAAAAGTTACAGAAAGGTCAAGTACTTCAGAACAGTTCTGACTTTGCAAAGCGTCACCTGAGCAGGAGCACTGTAGAAGTTACAAACAAAGAAGCTTATAGAAGTTACAAACAGAGAAACTTTTCTGCCACTCTCAGAGTCCCACCATTTTGGGATTCACTCTTATAAATATGGCTGTAGAGGTTTTTTCTGTTCTTATCAGACATTATTTGAACAGGAGAATTCAGGGCTAAGACACTGGTCAATCCCTGTTCTTTTCAGATCAAAATTAAGGATGTTCTGATCTGGACATTTTCTGGGCCAAGTTTTCACTTAGTTGTATGACAACAGATACTCACTGTTCTTTTATAATTCACTATTATAATAACAGTCCATTCACTCAGATGTTTAAAGCATTTTACTTTTACAAAAGAATTTCAAAACTCTTAGTATCTAGGTAAGTGATTATTTTACAGTTGGCAGAAGTGATTGAAACATTAAAACTTCAAGGCAATAACTATCCAAGTTCAGAAACTACAAATTAAATCAACTAGTGAATTGGAGCCTGTGCAATCCATCCAAAAGTTACACAGTGTTTCAGAGATGAAAAGTGGATGAAGCAGAAAAATATTTTGTCCAGAAAATGTGCTACTTATTCAGTGATACTGTCATATGGTTGCCAACAAATCAATCCCATGAGTAACTACAACAAGGAAGGTAAGCACATATACTAAAAAGAAAAGATGCTTCAGCTTGACTTAACATATTAAAACTCTAATACAGGAAAGAGGATCATTTTCAATCCTGTCATGAAAAAGAGTGACAGGACAAAACAGGGTTTTAAAGTTACTTGTAAAAGAAACATGCATCCAGAAAGATTCAGTATAAGAAATTGGAAAGTTTCTGTAGTATAAAATATATTCTTGTACGTTGCTGGGAGATGTAATGTTCACGATGCAGCTATCCCAGTGGCGGCAATAAATTTAATTAAATAAAGGGTACTTAAAACTAATTAATTGTCAAACCCAGAGAAACTTGAAAGTACGTGCTGAGGGCTGCCAAATTCCAGATACAGGGATGCATACTACATAACATCTGAGCAAATTATGGTTTACTGGTGCCTGGAAGTTGAGACCAGAAACTACTCCCAAAATTCAGGACGTATGCAAGCCCTAAGGATATAAAGTTCATCACTACTGCTGATATAATAATTTTTAAGAATTAATTGCAATTAATGATTGTTGCCAGAGTAGTAAACATTTATTTAATTAGCTTTTTTCTTTCCGATTACACTCTATTTACATAAATGTGTTGTGGTTTACTCTGTGATTATAAAGATACTAGCATGTATTCAACAAAAGTAAATTATTATAATCCAATTTGCAATGAGTATTACTCTTTCTGAGTGTAAGGCTTAAAACTTGCATCATGTCATCAGCTTTTTTCTACATTTTACCAATGAATAGAAGTTTACTTTCATTTCCATACCAGAGCTGGCTGGTATCACACCTTCACTAGCCATATGCATAGTATCTGTATTTTATTGTATTCCTGAGCCCTCCAAGTCTATTCCCTACAGTGCTGGACATGGTGCATGTATTCACCTCATTACTTACCCCATGTTGCTGGGGATCCTGGGTGCAATGGCCTTTCCCTGAAATATTGCTACATGCAGATCCAGCTTGGTCTTAGCTACTACTGGCTTTTTTCCAGAAGTCTGTGTGCATTTTTATGCAGGAATAAAGGCTTTTTTGAAAAACATCATAATCTTTTTTGTGGGTTTGGTTGGTGGGTTTTTTTTTTTTAAGAAGTATCAGAGGAAAAAGAGGTAAACAGTCTATGTATATACTGTTGCTTTTGGTGCTGATCTGAGTAGACCTATTTCATAGAATCATAGAATCATTTAAAAGACCTTTAAGAGCCATGAGTCCAACTGTAAACCTAGCAATGCCAGGTCTACCACTAAACCATGTCCCTGTGTACCACATCTACACATCTTTATATACCTCCAGGGATGGTGACTCAACCATTTTGGTGAAGGTATTTTTCCCAATACCCACTTTCTTTCACTCTTCTGCTGCTTCAAGACTTGAGAAGAGTGTTAGAATTACTGGTTAATGAGAGGTGCATATAGTCTCATTGGCTTTTCTCTCTTATTGGTACTTAATGAGATTAGATGAGAAATAATTAGACAAAACAGCAGCACAAAGCCCAAGAGGAATAATAAAACTGTAGGTATTTCACTAGGAATCTTAGAAATCCTCTATTGATTCTGATTTAAGCTACCAAAACCAACATGCTTTATCTGAAACTTAAGAAGATCAAATCCTTTTCTGGTTTGTTTCTTTCCCTAGTATGTCCTTGTGAAAAAATCAAAACTGATAGTGCTTGCCATGTTGCAAGTCCAACAATTAACATAAATTTTTCATGCTTAATATTCTTTTAGTTTGAGCTCATGACCACTACCGCAGATGCCTCTAAGTCCATTCATGCACAGACTCTTCTTAGGAAACTGCAACAGAAATTATACCTAACAGTCAAGAAAACAGATACATCAACACGTGATCTAAGCAAAACGGTTTACTTATTCTTTTCAAATAAACAGGCAAAGGCTGTCTGTGTTTTTCCCCAGTTTCCTAAAGCCTTTGTTCTGAAGACAATTTTAAATAATTAATAAATCCAAGTGAATTTGCAGGCTGTTCATAGATGAATACAACGCACAGCAGAATAAGTTTAATGTATCTCCTCTTGTGAATTATTCATGTTTTGTTTGTAAAATCTTTATTGAATTAAGAAAACCCAACCTTAATTCAGTGCCTTATTTCAGATATGCATTATTGTAACAACAAAACTTTGCCCTCAGGACATAATCTAAACCAGGCAGGTTTTAAAAAAATAAACTAATATCAAACTGGCATTCCTGCTGTCATATGTGTGTATTTGGACATACATGCATTCTAATGGCATCTTATTTCTAGTATTTCTAAAAAGAATCAGTTGGAATTCATCAAAAAATGGTTAATTTATACAATTGAGTTGCAGCAGAAAAAGGGCAATGTCAAAGCCTAACTGAAACAGATAAAAATATTATGAATAGCCTATTCATATGGCTGCTAACAGAAACTGTCTGAAATATACCATTATATGGTGTATATACTCAAGGCTTTAACTGTGTTGGACTTTGCTTTGAACTATCTATTTCCAGCTGAACAAACACATTATTGTAAGGGCAGCCTGGTTTCCAAGTTACACTGCCACTCAGCCTCAAAAGCAACTCAGAAGAAATGGATTGCAATACAGAATTTAAATGCAGAACATGACCCAGCTCACTGCCTAAAATGAGCGCTGGAAGATGGTCCCAATCTGTGTATTATCATTATGAAACTAAAGGCAATCAAAAGTGAGCTTTGGAGAGGCTTGCAATGAGTATTACAGGTCTCAATAGGAAAAAAAAAAAAAAAAAATAGATCCAGGACTTGATGTCTCCCAGTCACAACAGGTTTTAAGTGGATGACCAGAGATGCCAGGAAACAAGAAGACATAGCCTTTGTCCAGAATGACAAAGTATTAGTTACAACCAGGGGGAAATACATACAAAAATTGCCTTCACAGCATCACATTAGCTTTGCCTGAAACATAAGGTAAGAATAAATTACTACAGAAAAGGCAATATATTTGGAGGATCTTAATAGGTTACTATTACTGAGAAAATTACTGTTACCAAGAGGCTGAGAGACAAATGTTACAGGTTACAGTAACTCAGCAACATTCATGAAGCTCCAAGCCCAGCTGCTGTAGAAGATGCTGTTAATCTAAAATTGGATATCTTATTTAGCAATCAGACAAGCACTGTGAGCATTGAGCGAGTGGCTAAGAGAAGTCAAGTTTAAGACATTTAGATCAAGATTCTCCACTAGTGTAATTCAATTGGAAGAGCTGATGGAACTACAGTGATCCTCCTGAGCTGAGGAACTGCCTTCTGAGGCCATGCTTTGTCATATCTTTCCCCTGATTCACACAGAACTGAGGAGAAAGCCCTATAACTCACAAATTTTAGCCTCTGAAGTTAGGAGGACTAGACAAGTGTTCTTAAAGAAAAAATTCTGACTTGCTTGTGGATTGCAAAAAAAAAATTTGTATTCTAAGTTCCTATGTTTCAGTTACTTCTAAAGATATATCATACATTTTCAGTTACTTCTAAAGATATATCATACATTTTCAGTTCCGGGCCAATTTACTATTTTAAGCGGTCAGACCAGAGAGTTTTTTCTTTACTTGTGTTTGTTTTTAGAGAGTCACTCCAGTGATGTAAGAGCTGCTATTCCGAGAGAGAGACCTTCTTCTGGGCTCCACATTGTGTGTAGCAGACTTACAACATATTCATCACCAAACACACTTTGCAAAGCACTTTCAGATATTTTTTTTTTTCACAAGTTGTTCAACTTTGGGAACAAACCAAGGAGCCAAATTGAGACAAAAGGTCAGTGACGTAAAATTTTGGGATGACTTTTTTTTTCCTAAGTTTGAAAAATTGCTTTCTTTCTCTTGCACCTCTTATCCAACAACAGCTCTAAGAAATGAGTTGGATTTGTTTCCACAGGCGTATCATAGCCCTGGTATACTGAAAAGGTTCAAGGTTTTATATACCAGTGTTCTGGTTTGAGGTAAAATGAACCAATTTTCTGTTTTACAGTTTTACTTTCTTAGCTAGGCCTCTTCTAACTAGCTAAACTCTGAAATTAACAGCACATTGTTCAGAACTGTTTCGTCTCACAGTGATAAGACCTGATTATACC
>VZRU01020008.1:66284-94964 GCA_013398155.1 Pedionomus torquatus | reverse complement strand
ATTATTTATATTTTCATTAAAGTAGTTTAGTTTTTTCTAAAGTCTTGAATCTCTTTAATTTCTTCCTCTACTCTCTTTTACCCAAAGGGGGGAGGGGAGGGGACATCTGTCAATCAGGTTTTGGTAAATTTGGCTGAAACCACAACAACCAGTACTAATGCTATAATATAATGCTGCAAAATGGATTATTACTAGTGAAGCTGGGATGATACTTTCTGATCACAGAAATAAGACTCAATTTGCTCATCTTGAAAGATTCAAATTAAAGGCTAAATCCATAGGATAAGCAGATCTGTGTCCCCCTTCAACAGAGAAACAGAAGCTGTCCTGACCATGTGGAGGGCAGCATTCTCTGCCAGGTCACAACTCACCCTCAGTCTCTGGACAGTTATTTATTTTCACCAAAAGAGATTGCTCATGAGAAATACCTGGCTAAAGTCTAGACACTACAAAGAGCTCTTTTGTCTGTTAAAAGTGCAAGACAGTGTAAATAAAAGAGCCTGGTGTCACTGTTTTCATAAAAGAGTGAACAAGGATGATGTCATTGGCACAACACTTGAACAGAGCAGTCATCTTCTCAGTAATGCAAAGTGACAGTCAAGATAGCTCACAAAAATTTTATACATTTATTTTTGGAATAGTATATAATCACGCTTTGCCAGTATTCTGAGAAAGAGAGCAAAGTTATTCATTAAATATATATGTTCTGCAAACAAAATAAAATTGGCAGTGATATTTTAGCTAGTTGAAGAAACACAAAAATGTCTGTTGCCTGTTCCTCTTTTTAGCTGGAGCTTGTTTTTCTGCTGTCATGATAATGATACTTAATATTCACGAATGAACTATACCTACTGTCATACTTGATGGTTACATACCTATAATTGTTTTCCTGGGAGACAGACTGATCTCACCACAATGTTTGTGTTGAACAGCTAGTGGTGGCAGCTCAGTGGCTGAGCACCTGTCCAATACAGAGATGAGTAATGGCAGCTCTCAGAGCTCCACTTCCAGTCTTCAGGCAACTTTTGGAGTATCCTCGTTGAAGGCAGTTTCCAGTTGAGTTAGTTTTCTAGGGTGACTCTCAGATGTGGCCTGCCTCCCATTCAGCCATACAACACTCCACCAGACAGGCTGACCTGCCTCTTCCCTACTATCCAAGGCTGCAAAACCCTCTGGCTGCCACTGCCCTAGCATTAGGGCTTTACGATTGAAATTTGGAAACAACCCCATGTACAACTTGCTATGCAAACTTGCCCAGCATTCCCATTTTAAGGAACAGGGCTGAAGCACAGCCTCCAGTCTTCAGGTAACTATGTACTCATAGGACCTGTGAGCATCCAGACTTTTAATGTAAGCGAATCCATGGACACAGGATTTTACTGGGGGAGCTATCTTACTTTCTCCTTGTAGCTCATTAAAAATATCATCTGAATTGAATTGTGAGCAAATACAACTATCTACAAAACTCCAGTACCTCTTCCCTCAGGCCTTCCCCAAAGCTACTATTCCCCATAATGCCTCCTCTGGTGTCAAAAAATCCAGAATGAAAAGAGGGAGTTTTAATGGTTGCCTGAATTCATAGTAGCAAACAGTCACAGCAAGGACTGTTTGGCCCAATGAACTTGCCATTCATTCTTCTGAAATGTCACTAAAGTAAGGCTGAGAATCCTGTTTCTATTTTTAAGAAATGCAGCTTGTGAGTGGGAGGCAGAAGAACCAGATACAAATAAGAAAAAGAACACACAGGGCAGCATGTTATGATGGTAACAGAAGAACAAAAACAGTTGGACTGAGAGATGGTCTTGGTTTAACTCCTGACTCCCAAAACCCACCAATTCCAGAGTTTGTCCACCCTCCTGTGGACAGCCTTCACCCTCCCACCCACACCAATTTGAAAATGAAGCTCTTAAAGCTCTTAATGAAGCTCTTTTGATTAGAAATGGACAAGACATTCCTCATAACCTATGAACTCTCTCAGATAGTAACATGGACATAAGGTCTAAATGTTGTGGCTGGGTCCTTCATTACAACTGAATCCCAGTTCTGCTTCAGACTAACATGATTTCCATGCAATTTCCACTAGTAGTTATTCACCCAACATGGGTTGAGTAAGGCATAGATTAAACCAGTGGGTGCATTTGTTCCCCCTCTAATTCATTCAGTTTAAAACCAGTCACAGTGCTGAACTGCAGCCATATCTGGCCAATAAAGTCCAGGGCACTGGTGGGGTTCCACAGCTACCAAGCAAGCTCCAGCACTGGAAGCAGTACAGCATCATTAACATGCCACTATAACCAGATTAATAAGCAACAATCTAGAGACGTGCACCTAGGCACTGACCCATAATATAGCTTTCTTGCAGCCAGCACCCAAAACATTACAACTGTACTCTGCAGTATTAGGTCTTCTGACAGACATACAAAGTTCCTGGAGCAAGCTTAGGATGTCTAAAGTGATGCTAAGTTGCCTTTCATCACTGATAAGTTCAACATCTGGATAACCAAAACAAGGAAATCAAATTGATCTTATTGCTGGTTTTGCTGCATACTTTCTTTCATTTCAGTAACTATCAGTACAGCCGCATAGCTTGTTTCAGTAGCATCAGCAGATACACTAACACTGTTGAAAAAAAACAGAAGGTGCCTACCAGTGCACAAACAGGCATGCACACATACATCAGCCTTGGTAGAGTGCTACAGTGCTCAACTATGACTAACAGTAACAGATCAGTCACAGAAATAACAGTTAAGGCTGAACTCTGAACCAGAACATACAGTTCCTGTCCCTTTGTTTGGGATGTATCTAGAATAGAATAGAATAGAATAGAATAGAATAGAATAGAATAGAATAGAATAGAATAGAATAGAATAGAATAGAATAGAATAGAATAGAATAATTTCCTTTGGAAGGGACCTGCAATGATCATCTGGTCCAATTGCCTGATCAGTTCAGGGCTGACAAAAAGTTAAAGCAATTTGTTAAGGGCATCTTCCAAATGTCTCTTAAACACTGTCAGGCTTGACCACCTATCTAGAAAGCCTGTTTCACTGTTTGACCACACTCTTAATAAAGTAATGCTTCTTAATATCCAGTCTAAACCTGCCTTGGTGCAGCTTTGAACCATTCCCACACATCCTATCACTGTATCCCAAGGAGAAGAGGTCAACACCTTCCTCTCCCCATCCCCTCTTCAGGAAGCTGTAGAGAACAATGAGGTCCCCCCTCAGCCTCTTTTTCTCCAAACTAGATAAGCCCAAAGCCTCTAGCCACTCCTCATAGGACACGCCTTCCAGCTTTTCCACTGGCTTTTTTTCCCTCCTCTGGATGCATTCAAGGACCTTCATATTGCGCCTAAGTTGTGGGGCCCAGAGCTGCACACACTACTCAAGGCTGTACCAACACTGAACACAGTGGGATAATCACCTCTGTTGAGGGGCTGGTGATGCTGGGTTTGATGCACCCTAGGATGCGGTTTGTCCTCATGGCTGCCAGGGAACACTGCTGGCTCGTATTGAGCCCACTGCCAGCCAGCACCCCCAGATCTCTTTCTACAGGACCGCTTTCCAGCCATTCCTCTCCCAGTTTAGACTTGTGCCCCACATTACTCTGTCCTAGGTGCAGAACCCAGCACTTGGGCTTGTTAAATTTAATTCCAGCACTACAAGACCCCAGACATATAGCATGAATTCCTACTTGCTTCCACATAATTCCTAGAAACTCACACACATATGGCTTCCTTATGCAGTAATGATTGGTCTGCAGGCAAGGATGCCTTGCATGCAATTGGCAAGATGAAAGAGATGGGGCTTGGGTTCTTTGCCTGAGCCATTTGAGGGGCATATAAAAGCTTTCTCTGGCATGTGCTGCTCCCTGACAACCCCTACCCCACAGACATCCTAACGAAGCTCAGCTTGCCAGGCAGCCTTCCTCCTCCTCACACCTGCCTGCTCAGGCACCATCCCAAGAACTGCTCTGGGTGGTGGGGGTGGTGGGAATTGTCAGTTTGGCAACACAACCTTAACTATTTCTGCCCTTAATCCTTCTTTTCCTAGCTCCCTCTCTGTCTTTGCCTTCCTGATGAAAGGCAGCTGATATTACAGAAATCAGCATGGATGGTTTTACTTGCTGTCCAAAAGAGCTTAATTAACAAGAGACAGTTGATTTTTCCATTGTCCAGAGGCCAAAACTCTTCTGATTTGGAATCCAGCAAGTCTGAAGACTGCAGGAGTTGCCAGAAATGCTGAATGGCAAAATCAGCTTTCCCCCAAAACTCCTTTGCAGGCAGCAGTTCTGTAGAAAATTGGTCAGGGCACATCTATTGTTTTCCTAGTTTAGATTGAGATTTCATTTTTTTCCTGCACTAAAGAGGCAGAAAATACAAGAGTCTACAACAGAGTCAGAATGGAACACCTTCAGTGGCTCTGGAAATATTTCCCTATGATTTCATCTGTGAAAAGCTATCCTATGTGGTGCAGTTATAGCTAAAATATAGAAAGAAGGGATCCTTACTGGTAACAGAAGTCAAGGGCAAAAATGCGTTTTGCAGTCTCCTAAAGAGACACAGAGAAAATGTTCAGCTGGACAGGACAGTGCACTTGTAAATAGATAGCCCACTTGCTACCTGTTGCACACTGCACTTAACTGAAAAAAGCAAGTTTCCCCTTACTTCTGATCAGTAAAATGCTAGAATTTCATGTCACTTAATTTTCTCAGTCAGGCTTAAAAACCACACAGGCAATAATCAAAGGTGAAATTTAATAGCAATGATATCATCCAAATTAGAAATTATTCATCACTAGTCTCAACTGAAGTGTAATGAAGAGGTGGCATCATGCATTCACGGCCATGTCTAAGCATCATCCCACTCTTCATGTACATCCACAAAGCCAGAGATGAATGTACCATTTGCCTTTAAATAGAACTTTGAATTATTTTTACCAGATACGGAAATGCTATTCCAAAACTGTGGTATCTAGTTGATACAACAATCTTATACAGAAGCTACAAGTGTATAAACTAGGCAGACTGGATATGTTTCTGTGCATAACACATGAGGATCTTAACTCAGAGATGCTTGGGTTCTGGCACTGCACAGACAAGTAATGAGTTCCTTCTATATCAAGCAGTGTATTTTTTATTCTGTTTATTTCCATATTTAGTGTGGTATTTGCCTTAGGCTTGTATAATAAGATTATAACTAGAAATGGATTGCAGCACAGACCTCAAAATCTTTCTCTCAGCCCATCCTGAAACTGAGACAGCTTCATCAAATGTCAGGACTCTCAGTGCACAGAAGACAAGGAACAGAGAGCAATCAATCCAACACAGGAGCATAAGCAGTACAGTCATTACTGTAACGTAATCTAAGACGACAAATGAAAACCATCTTTCTGTACTAGTAATGCAACAATTTCTGTTTGATTTTTAGAATTGATGCAACCACAGAGGAAAACACATTTTTATCTCCTGGCACCTCCACTTTCTGGAGGACCTTAACTTCTCCCAGACTTGATGAATTCTAAAGTCAAGAATTGGTTACACTTTTTTAGTTTGCTTTTAGTGATTTCTCACCTTTTAAAGAGATGGGATGCTTAAAGCAGTTTGATAATAAGCTTGCTGGTATAAACAACCACCAAAAAATAGATGCTGCTACTAACCACAAATGTGCTCACATCCAGCATTGACTCTTCTGTATCTTTGGACTTAAGTTATTCTTAAGAAAGAATAGCTGGCCTAGACATCAGGTCTTAACCTCTATTAAACTGTATTGAGATGATCACTTTCTTACAATTGCATAAACTCACTCCAAAGGAAGACATTGCACCTAACTAATAATATCTAACTAGTAGCTCTGGTGAATGTTGAAAAAAATAATATACAATAAAAAAGGTAAAAATTGTGATTTCAAAACTTTTTCATAGGTCTTTCTTGAAGACCTGGGAGGCAATAACTTTCACTTTACTAACTCAGGTCAAGGTGACTTTGATTAACTCTTAATATCTGACTGAATTCACTCTACAATTGACAAGAAGTTTAGATACAGTAAGAACTTGAGGAAAAGATTCAGAAATAACAGATTTTTGACAAAATATATTTCTTTAGTTTGCTATATTTTCCTTTTCATATCAACCACAATCAATTGCTATGGAATCAATTTCTAGTGAGATGGAGGCAAATGCTCCACTTCTCCAGCTCATGCTGTCTCTATGACTCTAATAAAATCAATAAAGAAGTCTGCAAGGGATGATGAATTAAGATGTGCATAGACCCCCATGAGATTTTAGCTTGATTTTGCTGCAATAAACATGAACATTGCTTTTCTGCCTCTCCTTCATCCAGAGTGTGAATGTGTCCACAATAAAAGTTAAGGAGGTCTAGGAAATATACTGTAAATTCAAGGTCTCTTTTTCATGGTAGAGAATTTACGGTGTAGAAAAAAAAGGCAGAATTAATTCCCATATTTTTGGCAATTTTAAGAACATTAACTAGAGGATGATGGCTTCACAATGTATGGACAAATTTTTATTGCTATATGTAATGATCTTTCAAAGGACTCAAAAATCAAAAGGAATAAAACCTACACCCACTTTTTAAAGACAGAATGCTCTTTAAACTGTTGAAATCTACCAGTCCTATTCTAAACGATTTTTGTTCTATGATCACAGGAAATGTTAAATAAGCAGCATGATTTAGAGGAGCAAATGTGTATCTAGAAAATTTAAAATATAATTTAAAAAAAAAAAAAAACAGTATTATTCTTCCTGGGAAAAAATGATGGATTATTTATAAATAAATTTAAAAGTTATTTTCATTACTCTAGGAAAAAAAACTTTCCTGTGCAGGGAAACAAATTCATAATTAAGCAATATGAATGATCACAGGCAAGTGCCCAAGTCTGTTTATTCACTCTGTCTTATTTCCTAGTACAGGTGAAGCCTACGTATCTATAGGATACTACTGAGTAATAATGCTGTTGAAAGAAAACTAAACTATTATTTTATATTAGAATAAATATATCACAAAATTTCATTCTACTGATGCCTCAAATTGTGTGCATGCATGCTTAGTCTTTGCAGAAATTACACTAACCTCTGAACAAAGGGGAAATCTGAAAAAAGTCAGCTACACAGACAAAACTGAAAAACAGACACAACTGAAAGACATCCAATTCAAAAGCAATAATTAAATAGCCTTCATTTTTATTATTGCAAAATTTATCAGCTCAAATAAAACACTGTCATCACATGAAATTTAATTAGCTTGCCTAAATTCTAGCTGGGTTTGAGTAGAACAGTTAAGAGCTTCTGCAGAGCTGGACAAGGAGATGTCCAGAGCAGCTGATGCAATACACTTTGCATAAAAGACTGAGCTGGACCCTGACAGTCCTCAGCCATTCTATTAAATAGGCAGAGTCTGCTGATTCCTGTATGTATGTTCCTACCAAAGAGGTATTTGTGTAGTAGACTGTGTTTGTGGCATTGCAAAACTAGTATCACATGCAGTAGCTCTCAATGTGGAAAATCAAAGATGAAGTTTATAGTTATCAAGCCATATGGGAAGAATATATGGAGGCAAAAATCTATGGACTGAGCAATAAATTACATGCATAAGGGAAAAACATAATAAGCACTGACTTATTAACATAAAACCACAGTGGTTCTGGTTGTAACTCCTATTTCCACTGGAACAGGCAAAGAAAAACAGTTAAAAATGAGAAAGAAAAAAAAAAAGAAAATAATATATTAGACTACACACAGAACAGAAGCATTTCACCCATTAGGAAATCTTCCATTTGGAAGGACAGAAAGGGGTAAAAATTATATATAGTAGCAATGTCTATGCATATGTATACACATACTTGTGCAACAACTACAAACACAAAAATTAGCACCCGCAAATCACATTAAATATGTCAAATTGTTCTATTCACATGCAAAATTAACACAAACCCTCTCTATTCCTGATGAAGATATGTGTTCTTTTGCTGTAAGTATCAATTTTATTTATTTATTTGCTGCAAAAAGTATATTGCCATTTCGGTTTTTCAAGAGCAGCTTCAGTAGTGCAAACAGTAATCCTTAGTTGAGCCAGCCAGGTGGTAGTCTGGTCGCTAGTTTCAGCTGTCTGAAATATTCCCATTGTTTATTGCTATTTTAAAATTCGGTTGATTACGCTATTAAATATGTAAAAAATTAAATTCTGATAATTTTATCCAATACCTTCCTTAATTATTGTGGAAGTTATTTTGGGGATACCATTATTACAGCACATTCCATGACATTCCAATCCTATAGATGCTATTAATGTTTTCCATGTGAGTAATCCCAGTGAAACCATTAAAACAACATACCTGATCAGGTCTGTGCCCTAACTTCATTCTTCCCTAGTTCAGCAAATCCTAATTGAAGAGATGCCTTTTGGTTTCAGGTGACATTAATGTTGAGATTTGAATGCTCCAAGACTAGTACTTTTTTTTTTTTTTTCCTTCTGTCTCTGGTCCCATCTCCTTCAGAAGCAAAAGTATCAGGTGTTCAAACCAGAGATATTACCATTGATCAATGAGATCTTTTTCATTTTAGATTCCTGAATTAATTCCAATCCAGAAGCAAAATTAATAGCATCATCTAGTTTATTAGATTAGCCTTGCTGCAATAGGGCACAGTACCCACACCAAAGCATTAGTAAAAAAAAATTTACCCTAATTTTGATTTAGGATGAATACTGGACTGAGGTCCTTTCCCTTTATGCTCATTCATACAGCCATCTTTAATTAATTATAAGCAACCAGATTAATTATTTGGATTAATACTACAAGGAATTTCAAACACTTCCTGAGGCAAGTAGCATAAGGCACAGAGAGGAGCAAAGGCCAGATTGATATTAAAGGATACTGAATGGGCAGGCATAGGTCCTGAAATTGAGTTCATATACTTTATGAGGGACACAGTTCAGCCTGAAGCCTGCTTTTCATTTAATCTCAGAATTTCAGACCTTTGGTATAGCATTTATTTGTTTTCTTGTTTCTGGTGAGAGAGAGAATCACTAACTAAGATTAAAGAAGATGAACAAAATATTAAAGAACAAACCGCTGAAGGGTGTAACAGGGAGCACTTATTGTTTAAAGGAAAACTGAGATTTGAGCTTATCAAACCAATACTACAGACACTTTGCACAGGCATGGATTTTCCAGGGAGGTCAAGGGGCTGCAATTCATACACTGGTGAGGGATCATGTTTCATGTCTCATGATGGGCTCTGGGAGGAAAGGAAAAGGTCAGACACAGACCCTGAACTGCTTCTGTATCCCTCATCCACCATCACTACAGGAGCTATTTTCTGCCACTACGCAAGGACCTTATTTTCTTAACACATCTCTATGCTTTCTGTTGAATAAGCAGCTTGCTACTACCACCATATTTAGAAAGGCTAGGAAATGATTGTCTTCAGTTTTTAATGCTATTCAGTTTCCCAATACTTTTTTCTTTTTTTTCTTTTTTTTTTTCCCTTAAAACTACACAGGCAGCTTTATTAGATTTGGAGGGTCAAAGCATTTTTCATGAGGACTCCAAATACCACACAAGATTTATGTGGAGTTTTAGTAACAACAGCAGAAAGAAATTAAGGAGCCAGCCTCTGTCCAGACCAGCAGCAGCCGCTGCCCTCACTGCGAGCTGCAGGGACCGAGCACAGCTCTCGCCAGCATCCATCAGGGGACTCCAGACGATGTCCTCAGCTCCTGCTGCCTGCCATGGTTCCCTGGGGACTGCCACCACAGCTGAGGGCTGCTGATGCATTGCCCATCTCTGCCTTTGCCTGCGCAGACTGAGGCCCCAGAGACTTCCCTGTACAAAATAGTGAGCAAGGGGATATAAGCACTGGGCATGCCCTGCGGCAGGGAAACCCTGGCTGTTTCCCACTCAGCCTGCAGAAGCAGTAGCTTTGCACCACCCCTGCTGCACGGCTCCTGTTCTCTTTGGGAATCCCAAGGAAGCCTGAGGGTGCAGCACAATGCTCTGCTCTGAGATACAGAGAGGAAACTCTGCCAAGCCCCACGAGATCCCAAGTGTCAGCATCACTTTTGAACAAACAGATTTTGACTTCCAGGTCATTTAGATGCCTTTAAAACAGCCACTCTAACTTCACATAAATGACTCATTATCCACAGTTGCATACTAACACCTGTAGTTTAAAAAGACTTTTAAAGTGTCGCTAGATATTTTTAATGTGTCCTCCATGCTTAAGGAAAAAACAATACTGAGCAGACGTTCTATTTTGACATTTTCTGTTATGGTTAACATCAGAAGGATGGCATGGTTTTGATAAATTTTCTCCAAAGGATTACCTACCAGCAAGAGTCCTTCTGTGAAAGAGTTCAGATTATGGGTGTCAATGAAAATGAAGGCTAGAAGCTACCACTCATACTCTGCTGTACAACATTTTCTTGACTCTAACTTACCCTATTTGCGAAGTCGCTGTGTGGTGTCTTATAGAGCCTACATTCAATTTCTCAGGCTCAGTTCAGAACAACCACTACACATAGCAATTAGTGTCATTTTATTATTATTATTATGGATGGCACGAAATCTAGTTTGCAGCAGGAAGCAAAGTAATTTCAGGGAGAAAGAACAGGGATGGGAAACAGGAAGCATCAGCTTACTAGTATTTTTAAAGCTAGACAGAGTTGCTGTTTTCTGCAGTTTCAGCATACGTGAACCATCCAGAACCATTCTTTTTGCTAAAAAACCCAAACTTTTGAAGATTTTAGAGACAGTGTTAAAACTAGGCATTTGAAGACAACATTAGAAAAAGCTCCAGAGTAAACCACATCACCTTCCTATAGACAAGGCCAAATATTTTTTGCTTATAGCAACTTCCAGAGTAGATTTTAGTGGTGGTATATTTGTACAACTATCATCAAGTCATTAGGACTGCAAGTGTCCCTAGGCAGAATCAGTCCATAAGGTTTCCCTCTGTATTTTCCCTCACAGATGATGCTGAACAGCAGGATGGGGTGTTAATTACTGCAATCTCTTGATAATTTATTTTAAGGAACAGTTACATAGAATCATAGAATCATCCAAGCCAGAAGGGACCTCCAAAAGGTCATCTAGTCCGACCTCCCCGCAGTAGCAGGGACACCCCCAACTAGATTCAAGACCTTTACTTAAGTTACAATCGTGATTACATCAGTTGTGATTTTCTACACTTGTAAAAATTACTTCATAGCCTTAGTTCGTAAGTTTTTATTTGTGGACCTAAACAGCACCAACAAACAAAACAAACAAACAAACAAAAAAACCCCCACAGAAATAGCTTTTCCTTCAACTTTCTCTCATATCAGTATTAACTGATAATTGACTATTCAAATTAAAGGATTTCTTTATTTAGTAACCTTACTTAATTTTCTGACTGTTTAAATTCCTTTAAAATATTTAATCCTGAAACATTTTTGTATGCAATGTCTCTAACCTACCTTATTAAAGATGTAGCAACAACAAGCATTCCTAGCTCATGTTGTGGACTAGGCTGTAGACAGCTCTGAGTCACAGTATCTAGTACTTATTTTGAAAATGGAAAGAGGCTGTTCATAATTACAGGAGCTCTCGCCCTCTTGTTCTGTCTGGTTGCTCAGTATGTTACTGAGCAGAGCCAGGTCTTTGATTCCATATTCTCTTGGCTGGTTTGGACTGAGTAGGATTTAGGTACCATCTCTTTAGCTTCTGCTTTTTTTTGTAAATGTTTTTGACAAAAGCAATATACTTGCAACTCACTTGATTGTGTGTACTTTGCACTTTTAGGATGTTCCTAAATCCTGAAACTAGGAGAGTAGAGGGGTATGACAGGCAAGTGTTATGGGAGCTGCAAAGGCAACATGGCTGTGCAAGATGACAGAAGTTCAGCTCTATGGAAGAAGTTCGATGCCCAGACAGTCACACCTGGGCAAAACACGAAATACACAGGTCTGTATCACAGGAACATGACACCTGCCTCATCTTTTCTTGGGATTTGGTCTGTTCCCCATTTATCTTTGCTCTCCAGTCTTATCTGCTTCTGCTTTTTTGTCATGTGCAATTTTAATGCCAGATTGGCTCCATAGCTTAAAGAATATGTCTCTTTTCTCCCCACATTCTTCAGATTTCCTTCTCTGTTCTGCTTCTCCTCCTGGGGATTTTCACTTCTTCAATCCTATCTTTTTTTAGTTTAGTTTAGTTTCTCTAAGCCTAGCCAACCTCCAGCAAAATCAGGCCACGTTGTTCTGTCCAAATGACCTCTAGCATAGGAATATTTGCTATATAAGCATGTATGAGTGTGACCTGGTGAGGCAAGAACTGACATCAGGAAAGCTTGTGAGATCCTTGAGCAACCTTTGCTACCTGACACCAGTGTTGGGCAACATCCAGGGCCCAGAAGAGTTAATCAGAAATCACACACCTTTTCATAGATAAGATTCCTGGACTGCCAGCTTGGTTCTCAGGCATCTGTTCAGTTATTGCTGCTTCTGCAACTCTCCCAAGGCAACACATACATGGGCTTAGGGCAGTGTCTGTCCTTTTCTAAGTCATATTAACAAAAAAGTTGCCCATCAGCTCAGAAGTTATCCTTTACAGCACGATAGGTATAATCAACAGTGCTGTCATTGTGTCAAAGCTTGATCTTTTCTTCCTCTGACTCACAAAATAAAATCATCCTTGTAAACATAAACTTTAATCTCATAAAACAATCCTTTCACTAGATCCTTAAAACAAAGAAATGTTTCGTAGTGCTAAACCTACCAAAGAAGGAATGACTTTTAGTACCTGTCAAAAGCTAAAAGCTCTACTCCTCTATACAGCTTCATTTTGCTAAGCCCAGCTCTGTAATAACAGAATGTGCCAAGACAGGAACAGCAAGTCAGTGTGCGAGTCCTTTGGCTAATGTTACTTTTTGGGTAAAAATACTGGTATGGAAAAAAGTTACATCAAGAAAAGAAAATCCACTTCAGCCCATGTTTTGGTTGAAGTGGCATAGCTGTACTGACAGAAAAGTACTCACAGACACACTCCTGAAAGAAAGTAATTCTTCTGAACAAGATCTGATGATACTGATAAAGCAGGGAAAGATTTGTAGCATAAACTATGGCTTTGTACTGGCAGAGTGACACTCAGAAAACCATAATTCTACTTGGGTCATATGCACCAAACTATGCAACACAGTGTTTTGCTACACTGCAAAAGTTTTACTAAGGCCTCAGTCCTACAGTCCAATTTATTCACACACACACTAAAAATTTCTGTTAGTGAAGTTTTTGCTAACAGGGTGAACCATTCCCAGATAATGCAGCACATACTATTAAGGGCAGCACATTTTTCTGCTCACACCCGGGACTTCATTTTTTAAGGACTTTGCCTTGCTTGAAAACAGAGCTTTCAGATGTAGCTACCATTTGTTCAGCAACAGACTGTTTGTGATACTTGAGAGTATCATGTCATTGCTGAAGAAAACTGTAAGGTGTTCTCTCCAAGGAGTTAACAGTGCTTTTGTGAACAAAATGCTGAAGACAACACAGCATCTCACTCCATCACACCGGAGATTTAGCAATCATAGGAGTAGCAATATCAAACAGAGCATCTGATTTAATTCTCCCATTCTTCTTCCTTGTATCCCAGGTATACTGCAGTTCCTAAGACATCTGGGAGGTTGTGAATCAACGCAGATAATCTCATCCTTCTTATGTGTAGACACGTCCTCGGTAACAGAGTGGGGAATCAGTGCAAATGAATCCATTGATCCCTTTCACGATTCAGCCACAAACCAATTTAGTGTAAGATTTATGTGATGTTGAGAGCAGCCGTCCTAGCTTGAGCAGTGATATAATTAGGGATGCTTTAAGTGTTCAGGGGAAAATGAAAGAGTAGTGTTTCTCTTAACAATGAGTAAAAAGGCACCGATGGAGCAATAATACTTTTATTGTCTGCATAGTTCCACTGACCCAACTGTTTTAGCCATAAATGGTCTTTAAGCTCTAGTTGTTTGCAATAAAAACAATCATTACTGCAATGGGCCATGTCATCTTTAGAAACAGAGAAGTTCTTTCTCTCACTAAAACTGGCTACTGACAAATATCTCACACAGTATGGAATCTGTAACATGGAAGAGACCAAAAAGTAAAGCAAAGTCAATCTAATCGTACTATAAGAAGATAAGATATGTGCAAAAGAAACGTCTCTCCAAATAACCCAGCACATACTGCCATCAGCAGGAGGTGACACCCTGGCAAAAAGTTAGGAGGCAAAAGGAAACTAAATGCTAATCTGTGTATAGTGATGTATTCATGCAGGTACACTTTCATTTGTCCTTTTGGTTTAGCTCTGCAGAAATAAGGAGAATTTCGGAGATAACCTGCACTATTGAAAATCATTATATGAAAGTACTTCCACTGTGGTAGAAAGGCATATGCTCCTGCTTCTTTCTGTTCACATCATTAGTAGTCCAAATGCACATTTCTTCTGACCGGATCAGACTTGTTCAGAGTTTCATAAATTGTGGCACACAGGTGCACATTCACCCCTATTCTAGTCAAAAACGCACCTGTGCAGTCACCTGTCAAAAGCAAGTGTGAAATTAGTGGAATTCAGCTTCCCTGCCATACTCTTCCCCACCTCCCACACGCTAGATGGGTCCCAGGTATCCTCTCACTTACTGGGCTACTTGTAATCTATTAACTGCCTATATAAAGCATTAGAAAACAGATCCAGACATCATGTTACCCTGCCTAGTGAAAGCGTTTGCTTCTACTCAGTCATTTCTGACACCCCTTTGAGAGGCTTCATACAAACTGGAGAGGTCTAGGTAGCTTAGTGACAGCAAACATTTTGTTCAGCACCTCAGATATTTTTAGCCAAATTTTACCACCAACTTTATGCTATTCTCTGCTATGCCTTAGTATCTTTAAAGATCTCTTGGTCACAGCTGGTAAGAAATTGATTAATTTTTTTAAATCTGTTCTTTGCTGCAGGACTTTTTCAGACTTTTTTAGTGCCCATGTGTTTATTATATGCATGTAAAGATGGAAAAAACTAATTAAATAATTGGCCTTTCACAGTAATCACATATGAATATCACAGAAAGTACTTTTTTTTCTGTGCAAGACAGACTTTTACCCAGTAGCTAAGGCTTGACATTGTGAGATAGCTTAGCAGCTCACAAATAACTAAAGATTGTACTTTGGCTTATCAGAAACATGATAAAAAGAGGCAATGTCATTAAAAAACAGTCTTATCTTGCTTTAAATCATGTTGTTCCTACCCCCAAGCTTAAATAATGCACAAACATATTTTTAAAATATTCATCAGCGGTTTTATATTATACTCAATATTCTTCAGAGTGGGTAACATCACTATGGTAATGTAACATTACATGTTATCAGTGATAAAAAACAAGACCTCTGCAAACATTCTGGAAAGCAGCTTGACTACCTTGTTGTACAAGAATACCTGATGGAAAGACCATTGCCTCACTTACACAACCATATGGCACACTGAAATATCTTAACAAGAAGCTGAAGCTGCTTTAAGATGATGCTTGTAAACCTGCATACAATGAAATAAACCACAAAGAATTCAGTTCTGTCTTATGGTACAAGAAGTTTCACTAGGTTTCTCCAAAAGCATAGATAGTCTGTCTTTATATAGCCTTACTGGGGACAAAAAAAAAGAAACCTTGGCATTAACAGCAAATAACAAAATAATTTACATATATGAAACTCCAGAAAATTGAAAGACAGCTTGTATGTCACAAAAAACAGCACTTCTTTTCCTTTCGTGAAGCCCCAAAATCCTCCCTCATTATACTCAAAAATGATAGTTCCAGAAAAATATGTCAAAGGAAACATCTGAGACACTTGGACCTTCTTTTTGTATTGCACTTTTTCTCTTTGCTTTTTTGAACAACATTGTTATTTCATTTTCAAGAAAATCTAAATAAGTTAAAAAAAATTTTTGAAAAATAGCATTCTCTTATCAGCTGTTTGAAATCTCAATTCTTTTGTAGGTGGAACAAAACAATAAGCGTACAAGCTAAGTTTGAATAGCTTTTAGCAAGCTGTGTGCCAGATTTAGAACCAGTGAATCTAACCTGGTTTTATAGACTCATCCTCACTTAAAGTGTACGAAGTCCATAAAAATAGAAAAATTACATCATATTCTGCTGCATCATTCCCTCGCTGTTATCTGCATTTTCATATTCACATGTCTATGAAAAATGGCATATGGGATATGAAAACATATTTGTCTCTTCACCAGGAATATTGACAGGTTAAATACACACCTCTGCCAGCGTTAGTGAACTAAGTCTTATTATTAGTAAGAGCAAGTAAAAAGAAATTTGGCAGGACTAATTTTTGTCTTGATAACAACCTTCCAGTATGCATCTACAATGCAATAGTCCATCTGCTTATGCCTGGAAGTTTCACACTACCCTTGCCCATTTTCCGGTGTCCTTCAGTTAACATTTGAAACATGGCAACTTCTTCATCAATCTCCATCCCAGCCAAGGAGTGTCCACAAGAAACATATGATTTAGGGAGCACTTTTAAAACTCCTATACAGAGTAGCAACATCTGGGCTTATTTGCCCGACAAGCATGCTGCACCCAGGTTGGCAAATTCCACTCTTGCTTGATGATGAGCTAAGATTTGATGCCCAAAGGGTCCAGCATCATGAATTATCACTCAGTGAAGTGGAGAATCCCATCCAGAGCCACCATCGCTTCCTTACCACTAATATTCACATGCAACCCTCCTTCCCCAGGACAGCCCAAATCTTTTCTTGAGCTGATGCCAGCGCCCTCATGCTGCAAGCCAGCCAGACCCAATCCCATTCAGCCCCAGCTCAGGCTGGGTGTGGGGATGAGCTGCAAAGGGGACAGAGCTGCCTGCAGTAGAGGTGCAGCAACCAGAGGCTTCCCAAGGAAGCTTTTCCTTTAGGGAGAATCCTAGCAAGCTTCTTCATTTCCTCTTCAGCCCCTGGCAGCAGCAGAAGAGGCTGGAGACAATCAAATACCTTTTCATGAGGTGTGTTGGCCTTAGCAGTAACTTTGTGGCACTGAAGATGTTCTTGGACTTTTCCACACATATTTTTAATTTCCAGAATGCTTTAAAATCCAGAAGTATAATGTTAATGTACAGAAAGAAACTACATGTGTATAACTTGCGCAAGTCTATAACAACTTTACTGTCAGCTTTGTTTATATCTTCTATGCTTTTTTAATAAAACACATAGCTTAGTGGCATTTGACTGACATGCATTGCATTCTTTTTCAAAAGTTAATATTTGGTGGGTATTGTCTCATACAAAAAAATTCTGCAAAAGTTACACACTTGTGTTTTTGAATAGTATTATTCTGGTCACAATCTCATCCTTTTGTCAGAGATGATCACAAATTCACATATTGTACCTGAATCTCTCATTTGTACGTGATTTAAAAAAAAAAAAAAGAAAAGAAAAGAAAAGAAAAAAAAATCATGCAACAAACTATTACTTATGAGGTGAATAATTCACATGCCTCAGATATAAGAATATCTGCAGTTACCTACAATGGTTGAGTTTTAGTCCTATAGTTTTATGTTTTGGAAGGAAGATACTAGAACAGAGAATAGAGTTTATCCTCCCACTAACAGCAGTATTAACTGTAACACTGCTAAAAGATTGAAATCTGAGCATCATCCCAAACCTGACTTTATTTTTTATTCCCTTCCTGAAGCATTACACAAAAGAATAAACTCTACCAGAACAGGCAAAATTAAGTACAGGAAGAAAAGGCAATCCTGCATGAAAAATATGCTAGGATGGAATACTCTCAGCTACATGTTCTTAGTGTTTCAAACAAACCATTATCCATGCCTTCATCAGTACATCATATTTAATCTGACTTTCTTACTGATGCTCTTCCTGACATGCAATCTCTCTCCCAGGATTCTGAATGACTCAGCTAATGTTCCAAAACCATTGTTCTTATAGATAAAATATCTACTTTTCTCTTTACTTTCGATATGTGTGATGCAGTTTTTCAGGGATTAGCACATGACCCAGGTTTTGTTACATTCTGATCTTTCACATCAAAAGTCTTTCCACAGTGAAATATAATCCAGCATAGCCCTGTGTCTACTAAATCAACAGCTGTGACTTTTGATATGTGCACCAACAATTTTGTCAAAAACTCTAAAGCAGTTGCCTGCAGAGACCAGAATTTTCATGACTGAGTTATGCTTTTAGCCACATACTAACCTCAATTACTAGTTACCTAATTTTGTTCCCATTTATATATGTGTAACTAGTGTTTTAATGCATGGGTTGATAACTTCCTTTTAAATTTGTATCAGAGAGGAACATTGTGAGAGTTGTCTTTGACAGAAACATGTTAGTCATATGAGTATGCTGTCATTTCATAAGGCTTGGAGCATTCATTGTTGCCTTATGTTATTCTATATTAACAAACATCTATTTTCATTGTTTTAGTTTCAAACTCAGTGTACAGTTAACATTACATAGTCTTTTCCTTTTCAAAATGTAATAGTCCTTTGGTCAAAAATGTGCTGTCCATAGGTTTAATGCAATGGTATGTCTTATACAGTATGAGTGCTCTGCTAACCCTACCCTCAGGGCTGGTACTTTTTCAATGCTGTTGGTTCCTTCCAGATATCTGGATATATTTCTTCATTTTTTAATAGCACTTGGCCCAGAAAAGCTCCTCACTATCACGTGAAAATGGGACAAATGCCTGAGTTAATACAACAGTAGTAAGAAGCAATCCAAAGAGTAGAAAAAAAAATTTACTTTAGCTGTACCTTTGCAGTTGCTAGCAAACTCCTGAAAGATACAGCAAAGAGTAGGTCTGTGTACTAAAGTCCACAAAACTGTCAATGAGAAGCAAAACAGAGCTATCACTAAATTCAGAGCACCTTCAAGAGCCCTCATTCTGCACTGGTTTAACTGACCCCCATGTAAATGTCCACAACTCACATGGCACTTGACTCTACCAGTGTTGTATTGTCACAGCAACACAACAATCTGCACATGGTGTTCCCATTTCAGAGAATATATACCAGGAACTTGAGTGAGCCATGCAGGAATTGTTTTTGTATTGAATCATGAGACTGCTTCTCTGCCTTCCTGTGGCCCTGTGTGGGTGTGTTTTTAGCCTGCCAACACAACAAATTAAAACATTTCTGATTGCACATGCTTTTCTTCTCTCTGTTCTGGCCACTGCTATGCATAACCTGCTAACTTACTCTAATAACACAAGAGACTTCAAATACAAACACAAAACAAAACTTGCTGGAGCAGAAGCTCCCTGCTCTCATAGCTCAGTGGCAACAGGGCTGATCAAGAGTATAGTGCAGGATGGGTAAAAACACAAAGCAAGAAGATAAGGATTGCAATAATTTCTATTTTCTTGAGGTAGTCTGGTAATTCACTGTTGCTTCTTAGACAAGAACTGGGAAGCTTCAGATGGAATTAGGAAAGTGAGGAACCAGAAACAAAGAGATGTGGTTCTTCATAAACTATGGATAATCAAACTCAGGAACTTCTTGTCACTAGCTCTTGTAGATGTTAAGAATTTCTGTAGTTCAAGAGGAGAACCATGCCAGGATCATGGAGAAGGAAATATAAAGAAACCTACTGAAGGTTACTGACTATACTGGGACTCCCTTAAGTTTCTTACATATGTGTTGCCAGAGGCAACGTATTTAGGGCAATGGACCATATTCTGACTCACTGCAGCCATCCTTACATGCTTGTATATGATTGGTTTACTAGAAGATATGCAGCTAACAAGTAATTTTTTTCTTATTCTGCTTATGTACGAAGATCATAGAATCAGAGAATCAGAGAACCATAGAATGGTTAGAGTTGGAAGGGACCTTAAAGATCATTGAGTTCCAACCCCCCTGCCATGGGCAGGGAGACCTTCCACTAAACCCGGTTGCTCAAAGCCCCATCCAGCTTGGCCTTGAACACTTCCAGGGATGGGACATCCACAACTTCTCTGGGCAACCCATTCCAGTGCCTCACCACTCTCACAGCAAGAAATTTCTTTCTAGTATCTAATATCCCCTCTTTCAGTTTAAAATCATTACCCCTCTTCCTATTGCAACACTCCCCGACAAGGAGTCCCTCTCCTGCTCTCCTGTTGGCTTCCTTCAGACACTGGAAGGCTGCTGTAAGGTCTCCCCAGAGCCTTCTCTTCTCCAGGCTGAACAACCCCAGCTTTCTCAGCCTGTCCTCACAGGAGAGGTGCTCCAGCCCTCTGATCATCTTCATGGCCCTCCACTGGACCCGTTCCAACAGGTCCATGTCCTTTCTCTGTTGAGAACTCCAGAGCTGGAAACAGTACTCCAGGTGGGGTCTCACAAGCACAGAGTAGAGGGGTAGAATCACCTCCCATGACCTGCTGGTCACACTTCTTTTGATGCAGCCCAGGATATGGTTGGATTTCTGGGCTGCCAACCCAGATGTTGGGTAATGTTAATCCTAACATGCATTTTCCACTGGCTGAGCTCATCAGTCTCAGTAGTTCCTGGCTAGAGAATGGAGAATTAGGATACCATTTTCTGGTAGGCAACAGGAATTGCTTGCCTGATTTCCATGTACACTGAAATGAAAATGTACTTGATAGTGTTTGCACATACAGACATGATGCCAAGTGCATCAGCAGTTGCTTGAGTCACAGCATCTGCTGAGTTTCTGAATCATGCTCTTAACCTTGAATGTAGTAAGATGTTGGAAACAGGTTCTGATCTGTGCTTTGACTATTATATATTTACATACCATAGGGACCATGAGATATGCAACAGTCATAAGATTCTCATTAAAAGAACCATGCTCTCCTTACCATATAAGATATTTGGACAGGGACTGGAAAGAGGCTTCAGTTTTGCAATGAAGTATGCTGATGTTTTCTGTAGTCCTCCAGTGCAAAGTTAGTGTTTAAAAAAAAATAAGAATTACATCTTCCCTCCCCATCCAAAAGCATGCAAGTACAATTTTTTGGCTTATTCATTCGAAGATTTCAAACATTTAACCAATATTTCTTCTTTATCTGATGCTTTCTGTTCACAGCAGTATTAGATGTGGTAGGCAGGGCTGCTATTCAGAGGGACCTTGACAGACTGAAAAGGTTGGCTGACGTCAACCTCCGTGACATCAACAAGGGCAAATACAATGTCCTGCCCTAGGGGAATGATCAGTCCATGCAACAGTACAAAGTAGGGATCAACTGGCTAAAGACCAACACCATGGAAAACGACTTGCAGGTTCCATGAACAAGTTGAACGTGGGTCAGTGGTGTGCTCTGGTCCAATTAAATATTAAGAGATTGTTACATCAAAACATTGGTCAAATGCTGGTTCTTGTTGCCCAGAAAACCTGTGGAATCTCTGTTCTTAAAGTTATTCAAAAAATAAAACAACCTCCTCTAAACTGACCATGCTTTGAGTGGGGCAAATTGATGTCCATGTAGTTGATATTCAGAGGTGCCTTCCAACCTGAATTAAACAGCAATTCTGTTATTTCTCTCCCAATGACAATGCATTTTAATACCTTATATGTTTTTGGGTTTTTTTTGCATTTTGGACTAAATAACTGTGGTCCCTCCTCCCACTGTAAGCCTACTAAATCACTACAAACGGAACAAAAAAATCTTAAAGTAAAACTGGCTACAATTACAAACCAGGGGTATGTATTCAGACCCCTGTTTTGTTAGTCAGGGTCTGAAACAAATAGAACAGATTTACACTGCAGGTCCATTTTGCAAAATATCCTCCTCCAGCAGCCACCAGTAGCAGATGCTCAGGGAAATAACAAGGAATTTGACTTGAATTTAACAATTAATCAAGTGGCTGACTGGAACTTGCCCCCAGCCACCACTGGACCTCTACATAGGAATGACTCAAAGCTTTTGAAGAAACTCCAGTTCTCAGGCCAGCACATAAAAGTGATCTGAATCTTCGGTAGCAACTAATGCATTAAAATTGGCTAAGACACCGAGGAGAGTGACTTTTATTAGGACTGGGTAACCATCTCTGAATTTTGTCCTCCAGTGGTTATATCTCGGAGGATTGTTAAAAAAATAGGTAAAACCCAACAGCTGTTCAATGAAACACCTCTACATCTAGGAATCAGTTCCAAGGACTTCCTGAATGAGAAGTCACATCTGCATCATTGCTCACAAAAAAAACCCTAACTGACATGTAATATTTCCTCTATCCTTTTGATTAACTTTTTTAGTGCACTTGCATTTATGACTCCTAAAAGGCGCTGTGTCAGAGTTCCACAATTCATTTGTGGAATGAATTGTATAAGAACTCCTGGCTGAAGATTTTGCCAGGTGCTTTGCAGGTTTTGTACTCAGTGCAACACATGCAAAGAGGTTATGTGACATCTCTTAGCTCTGCATGTCTCCCCATGTCTCTCTATGTCTCTGCAGAACAGTATGCCTGACAGTGTCACACACCCTTTCTCCAGATAATTCTGAGTTCATGGGTTGAATCATGATTTTACTCCTTATCTACCCTGTCAAAATGAACAGAAAAGCCATGGGGAGAATGGAAGGCATGATTGTGAATATTGCTAACTGGTACCATTGGAAAAGAGCATTAAAGATGTTGTTATCTGCAACAACAGGTGTAAGGGGAAGCCACAGGACACTCACTTTACACTCCAGCTGGCTGCCTGAGGCATACTAAAATTGGACATGTGAATTCCCTATGAATAAAATATCTTTATAAGTGTTACTTTGTTCTGAGAGTTGTCACTTGTTGTTTGATTCAGAGAGCAGTACGGCAGTGGACAACAGCGTAACCTGTAGCACGTCAATAACTGTTCTAACATGGATTAACATGGAAGGAAAGAACACAGAAAGTGTCTTCCTTTTCAAATATTTGACCTCTGTACTTGGAGAATTATATTCTTTAGCTGCACATAATCTTTTAAAGTATAATTAGCACCGGGCACACGCAAAAATCTGACTACACAAAATCAAAGCAAGAGCATTAGATTTAGATATAGCTTTCTCAGGATTATAGTACACCCTCTGGCTTAATCCCTGTGCCAAAATGGATGATCTCTGAATTAGTGTGTCAAGACATGTAAGTCTTTAGCCTTGGATAGAAGAACAGATGCATACAATCAATGTGGTTTCAGACCTTTCTATATATCAAGGGCTTTAGCCACAAAGAGTGTTAATACCAATAATAGTATATGTTTATTCAGCCACTACCTGTTATTCCTAATTTTTGCACCATTAGAGAGAAGGATTGTGCCCAGATCTCTGTGCTCAACATTTTTGTCCCATTATGCTGTTGTGTTTAAATGCAAGAAGGAATATAAAATAATTCCATTTACCTATGTTCCCATTTTACAGACTCCTTCAAGAGCTGGTTCATTCAAATAAAAAATTCAAGTCTAATCCTCCCATAATTGTGTTACATTTGAATTATTTTCAAGAGTTTTTCTTCCTTTATGTGCTATGAATAATTCCAGTGTTCAGAGACTTTGCAGCTGTTCAAGTTGAAGCTCATCTTTGCGTAGCTTTGTCTAAGTTTAGACACGCTTATGCACATGTGTACACACACAGTAACTCTTGACAAGCAGAGTAGCAAAATATAGAAAGTCTAATTAGTTTAGAAACCTATTCCCAAGAAAAATTCCTTTGTCATGTTTGGCATACCAAGTTAACAAATTTGGCATTTTAAACAAATAATGAGTCCAGACAAAGGAAAAAAAAAAAAAAATGGACCAGTAAGGAGGTTAGCTTTGCTGGATTTATTTTTACAAGATTTGAAGTCTATCAGCACTCTGTCCTATACCCCCAAATTCGACTTGAATCAACTCTTACCCCACTAGTAACCAGAGGCCATGGAGAAATCACATTTATATGGGTAAAGCTGCAGAACTGGAAAGGCAGTAGAGATACTTTCTAAAGTAGATTTCAGCACTTTAGAGGCCATAAATGGAGAGAAGCCCCAGTCCCTTAGTTGAACACTTCTGACTGGACTTTGCTTCCTCTCTGGCAGTTTACTGCAGCACATTCCTACATTTTTCCTTTTCAGTCCTCTCCATGACCCTAAACTTTCCTTTTTCATTCTCTTATCCTTATACAGAAATGGCTTTTCCTTCCACCTAGCATCTGAACTACCCTCCCATCATCAGAACACAAATAATACAACCTAACATGGGTGTAAAGCCTGACTAAATCAAATTTAAAATAACAAAGGCTGCAAACTCAGAAAACTGAAATTAGAAAACACGTCCAAAAGCAAAGTTCAGCAATGGAATTCCCATTTTACCTTTACTTCCTCTTATATCTGTTAGGAGCAAAGCCTGGGTACAGTGACGCCTCACAAACATCTGACTGCAGAACAAGTCGTCCCCAGCTCACAGTAGCTTAATGATTCATATGGGCAAAATATTTGTAATTGTCTAATAAAAATATTAATCCCTTGATGTTAACGCTGTGCTGTCATTGTAAAATGACCAGTTTGGGAGAAGCTGGAGTCTTTCACCAATTAATATTGGAAGGCTCAGCTGAAGAAAACTTTTTCTCTCTGAGCTACAAGCTGAATCTAGAATCTTGGCTTCTCTGTAAAAAAAGAAGCTAATAACTTGTAACTGGTTGCTTGCTACCATGGATTCATTTGGACCCTTGTCAATACTTATTATTCCAAAACTCCAGTATTGTCATTTTTTACTGAAGTTCATATTGGTGGGGGAATGCTGACCAAACTCTCCCTTATCTTATGTAATAAATGATTTTTAAAAAGCATGCAAAGGAATAAATGGAACAAAAATATCTCAACCTTTCTCTTCCATTGTTCCTCTTATTGAGTGACCTCATTATCTTCTTCCAGATAAGAAACTTCTTTTAATGAAGTCTGTATGGTGTCCAGCACAAATTATTTTAAAACCTGGCTGGAATCTTTGGGTGCTCTGGCAGTTTCACTAGGAAATTGCAATAGTTGCCAGTAAAAGGAGAAAATTATGTCCTGTGTGATTCACTCTTTGAAAGCAAATGTATACCCTGAATTTCCTAAAGCAGAAGTATTCAGTGTGCAAATCAATCTCTAGCCAGAAGGGAAAGAAACAGTAACTCATGAGAGAAACACTCAGGCTAAAAACTCAGGAGCTTCTGAAATGGAGATCCTTAAACACAGGTTGCTCTGCCTGCACAGCGTATGCAAGTCATTTAAATGCAACACTCTCCTATCACCATCTGTCACTAGGTTAGTAAATAGGTGTCAAATGAAATTGTGCTAACAATTTCTGCATGATCCTTAGCAGATGCAGGCTTTACTTTGCAGAGGTGCTGAGGGCATAAATAATGGGCAAAATCCTGCTTCTTTTACTTTCATAAATAGCTCTATTTTGAGACAATAGTTATTTACTTTCTATTACTGCTTTGGACTAGGCAAATTCTGTTCTGTGATTTTCCTTTTCCTACTACATTATACAAGCTTACACATATTTACATTCTGCAAAAATTTTGAAAAACCTGTTAAGTGTGGTTCTCTGTAGATAATACACAGGACGGAATGTCTGGTTTTGTTTTAATCTTTTAGCAGGCTACCGCTAGCTCATTTTCATAGGTCACTGCCTTTGAATTCTGTAAGTGTTCTGCACAGTGACTGCCTTACATCAGCTATTACAAACCTAGCGAAGTAACTAAGATCTGAGCTGCTAAAACAAGCAGCAAAACGCAAGGTGCCTTGAAAACTAAGCATATTAAATATGCAGACCATAGAGGCCACTCACCCACCCATTTTAAAAGCATGACAACAGGGAGTAGGATTATTATAGTATCATTCTGGTACGCAGTGTTATCTTCAGTTGCACTTTTCTGACCTAGATATTTTCAGTGTGGTACTTAATGGAGGAAGCTCATGGAAACAGCCAGAAGAGGTCCTCATTCATACAGTGATGTTGCGTTAATTTTTGTGCTTTTCCAAATTCAGCTGCAGTTGTTCTGACAGACAGCTTCTCAGGAGTTCAGGAAAGGAAGGTGGAGCAAAACAGCATGACAGCACTTTTCCATATCAGGGGATATTTAGGAACTTTCAAAACATTACTGGCAGATTGTGCTTGATAGGAAAAGAGTGTAGGTTTGAGTAAAATTGTCCCACTACAAGGAACTAGCTTTACTGGTCCTCGTTCTTGAACGCTGAAGACTGCAAAACCCTGAAGATCTTTCTAAATAGCGATTTCCTCTCGTCTCTGTGCCACATTCACATGACAGTATTAGCAAGAGGGACAGCACACAAAGAGAAGGCAGGAGATCCCACTTGGGAACAGCAAACACAAAGAAAGCCACCTAGAGATGAGTGTCCTTAACTCTGTGTGCAGCAATGGGCTCTGAAGTTATTATTACTGCATGTGAAAGAGCATCACGTCACTGCAGATAGCTGGGGGAAGTGTGTGTGAAAAAAAAAATGGTATTCAAACAAGCGAACAACATAAGGAAAGGACTTGAAAATAAGGACTAAAAAAAAGCACTATTGAAAATAAAAAATATTATTTTGTCACTACATAAACCTATATGGCACAAATTTTGTGAGTGTAATTTTAGTCATCTTGAAAAAGGTATAGTAGGCCTCCACAACAGTAAAAAAAGGGTGATAAAATTTTTGGAAAATGTGGGGAAAACAGTTTGTGGGAAGAGAGATTAAAATAATATTCTCTAATTTAGAAAGCCACTGAGGTTGACAAAATCCAAATATAAATAATGGTGAAAAATTATTCCTTATTTGTATCTTCTATATTTAGGGGACTATTTTTATGCATCAGATTTAAATAAAATAAAATTAAAAGAAAAAAAAAAGCAAAAATCACTTATTATTAATTATGCTTTTAAACACAGTGTGTATAAATCAGATTTGGAAGATAATAGTGCCACAAGATGCCATTGAGGCAAAATTTATAAAACAGCACCAATAGATTCTGCAAAATAAGTTATTTGATGCTGTTTGATAATGATAATTTGAAAACATTTCAGGCAGTACATGACAGCTGTTTGCTGAAACCTGGAAGGAAAACGATATTCAGTCCTAATCTTGAACTCCTTGCCAAGCATCTTCACCAGGATACTAGGTTAGAAAGGCACTTGGCCTGACTCACAGTTTCTTGTCAATGTAGAGCAACCATATCTGTTGACAAAACAGCTAAACAGCTATAAGTTTGGTAGGGCCCCTCTGAATGGAGCAGCTCTGTCAAGTCCCATTACTTTACAAAATAGCAAATAAAGATACAAAAAAACCAAATAGAACTTGAAATACTGGGGGAGAGGAAGAATAACAATAAAACTGTAACTGATTTTGAAGATATGTTAGGTACTGATTTTGTTTAGCAAGTTGAGAGTTTTACAACTTTCTGCCAAATAGAATCAGACATCAAGAGGAAAAAAAAACACAGTAGCATTCTTCAGGGTCTTCTGTGGATTTTTTATCATCCAAACTTATTTTTACTTATGACTAGCTGATTATTCATACTGCTTTACAACATAGTAAGAGGAGGAGCTCCTTCTATTATTTGAAAGGAAGAGTACTTATCCATTCACGCTGCATCAAGAGAGGGGAGGTCTGATTTCAAGCTTATTTCACAACATTCCTGGTGTTAATTAATAACATCTGAGCCCCCAAATAATGATCCATCCTGCCAGACACTTGCATCTGTTTATAAACATAACTGCTAGAATATATTCATGTACAGTACAAGCATATACTGTGTGAATATATTCAGCAAAAGAATAGCAAANCCTGACAGTTAAGCCATACTGGATTCTTTCCTGCTTTTGACATTTTATCCTTACCAAAAAAAAAAAAAAAAAAAACCTGAAACTGAAAAAGCCCTCACTTTCAGGTCCATGAATCCAACAGACCTTCACCTGGGAGAGACAAACCCTGCTAAGGGTAACTTGAGATTTGTAAATGCCCTGGATTTGTCTGTTTCTCAATAAGTAAATAAAATAAAGTAAATAAAAGAGTAATATTTTTCTGGTAATTGTTTTCTCAGATCTGTTTTTTAAAATCCACTCTGCTTTTCTGCCTCTACTGAAAATATATTATTTCAGAACTTATCTATTTCAGTGAGTTCATTATCTATTTTTCAGTTGCTTACCCAATTTTTGCCTCAGTATATTTGTATAATATCACCAAAATCAGGACTTTCACCTGCACTTCTGCATAAGTTGAGCTCCTTTTTGAATTATTCCAAAGAATTTTCCTCATCATTGAAAAGAAATTCAAGTTTCTCACCTTCCATTTCTAATTCTTTGCATAATTTTACGTGATGCTCTGCTTATTTCTTACCTCTGACATGAAATGAGATAGCACACTCAGAAAAGACTTTTCTCATGAGTCACCTGCTACTCTCTTGCCAAAGTCCTATAACAAAATTGAGGGCAATTTCCTGCAGAGCTCCCCTGACAAGTGGGCTCATTTGAAACTTGGACGGTAATGATTTCTTTCTATTACCCACTCAACTGCTTATTCATTTTTTTTAAGTTGCTGCAAATCCTTAGAAGTGTTCAAACTGGAATGTAAGGGGATTTTATTCCTTATAATGACACTAATGATAACTACAAACACCTCCCCTTACATTGGTAGGAAGACTTGGCTATAACTGAGACTTACCATGACTGTTCTAAAATTCCC
>VZRU01020008.1:34075-66223 GCA_013398155.1 Pedionomus torquatus | reverse complement strand
AAAAAAAAAAAACCAAAAAACAACCAACCAACCCACCAAAAACTTAAATTGCTGTCTAATAATCTTCTGTAAAGATGTTAATAAAATTTATTAAAGAAGTTTAAAAGAATATCTGGGGGGAAAAATTCTGATAGTTGAAATCACTACCAGGTTTTTTAAAATTAATTCCTTTACAGTCAAGAAAACCCCAAAGCTTAAGAATATCCTAATATTAAGAATTAATTTCTGATGGTATTTTGAGAATGGAATGATACCATAAAGAGGGGAACAAAAAACTTGCAGAGATTTCATTCAATTCGGCAAACTTAAGTTGCACATTACTTAATTGCTGCAATTCGTGTTGTGCATTAGATAAATAAAAAAAAAAAACCAAGTAATGACCGTGCTCTGCCTGTTTCCCTACTGGCAACTTGCTCTTGTGTTACTTCTACTCTACAGCAGGTCAGTATTTAGCTAGCTGTTCACCCTGTAAGATTTGGTAAGATTTGGTAGAGAGAGATGTATATTCTATAGACACATTAGCTCACGCATCTTATATATTCCATAGACACATTAGCTCACGCATCTTATATTTAGTGACAGAGTACCTGAAAACAAGATTTTGGTTTAGTAAAAGTTTAGTAAAAGCTAGAGACAAAGCTCAGTTTTTACCATGCAGACAACTTTACTTGTGCAACACGAATCAGGCATTGGTGAGGCAAGGAAGATTTGTGTTCTGAAAGAACAACCTAAAAAAGTACTTACATATGAGAAAGAGTGAATAAGCACTTGGATAAATTAACTTTATAATNGGGGGGCGGGGGGCAGAATATCTGGTCATTTTCAGATTTGATCTCTTCCTAAATGCGTCTGGAATTGTTAAAGGACAAATTCTGATTTAAATCTTGCCGTGTTGCAAGATTTAAATCAGATTCTTTGTTCATTTCTTCAAATAAAACAAAACAAACAAACAAACAAACAAAAAAAGAATGAAAATTCAACTAACCACTGTAATAAAGATTTACTTATCATCTGCAAGATCTTTGAAATCTCATTTTGACGAGACAGTTATTCTATGCAAAACAAACAGTGTGCTGTGAAAAGAAGGAAAGCAAGGAGCTGTGTAATACCATTTCCCTGTGGTACTGGAAGTTTGTGCTGTCAACTTAGATTTCATCATATTTTTCTAAATCAACAGTTTACAACAAGAAACTACATTGGTCACATGAAGACAGGAGTGCTGCACATTGATTTGTGCTCAGTTACTGCAAGGATGTTTCAACCATTGGAACAAATATGTCTTTTATTTGCACTAAGGAAGAGCAGCTGTTTCTTGTGTGTATTGGGACTTACTTTTAACTCTGATAATACTACATTACAACTCTCCAAATGTTCACTTTATTCTTAATGCAAAAATAGCTACCAAAAATATTTGAATTATGAGACACTACTTATACTATAGAAACTATGCTTAAAGAGTCTCTGTGTGAGTGGGTGTGTTATTTTAGCTAATATTATGCTTTTAGCTGATTTAATATTAATTACTTTAATTTAGGGTGTTTTTTTTCCAAGACATTTATTGATTAAAGAGTGTGTCCTACTGACTGCCATGAGCAAGTAGAACAAGTACGGTACAAAAGAGATGGTCAGTGATCTTCTGAAGGCCATGTTTATTCTTCCAAAACAAAGATAGTTAGAGTTTTCATGTTCATTTCAGAGAGGATCTCTGTCCAGCTCAGGCTGCACTGTGGGATGGAAGCTGTATTGATGTCTAGAATCTCACCGCCCACTTTCCATACCACCACACTGAAGATTTTCCAACAGGGATAGTTTGTAGCATATTGGTTTCTTTAACATGGGTGTAGCATAAATTTAAGTCTTGACTAGATCTGCGTGGGTTTTTTTCCAAGAGTTACTAAAATAAATCAGGATCAAAACTGGAAACATATATATGGTAGGGGGAAAAAATTCTTAAATGCTTAGACATTTGTTAAAACTTCTATTTTCAGCTCTCAGAATCACAGATTATATTCATCCTCAAGAAAGGATCTTCTTTTAACTGTACTTCAGCAATTATTTGTCTCACTGTTCTATAGAGATTCCACAGCCTACCTCAGTAAATCTAGGTCTGTGCTTGGCTGTACTTTCTAATTCACAGCACTTCCTGATGGTTAAACTCATCAGTTTACTCAAGTAAACTTCCTTACTGCAGTTAGAGGCCATTGCTCCTGACCTATTCCCAGTAGAACAAGAAAGCTGCCTTGGTTGTTTTCACAGCCTTCTACATGCTTGAAGATGCCTCCCCGTCCTGTTCCAAGCCTGCTGCTCTCCCTATAAGCTGCTTTCCATCATATTTGAGAAGTCATGGCAATCTGATAAAGTTCCCTCTGTCTGGAAAAGTGGAAATGTAACCCCGATATTCAAAAAGGGGAAAAAGGAAGATCTAGGAAACTACAGGCCACTCAGTCTCACCTCTGCACCTGATAAGATCATGGAGCAGACCCTCCTGGAATCTCTGCTAAGGCACATGGAAAATAAAGAGGTGATAGGTGACGTCTACATGACTTCACCAAGGGCAAATCATGCCCAACAAATCTGGTGGCCTTTTACAATATTTTCTTGGCAGATAAGAGCAACAGATGTTGTCTACCTGGACTTATGCAAAACCTTCAACACTGTCCTGCACAACATCCTGGTCTCAAATTTGGAAAGACGGATGAACCACTTGGTGGATAAGGAACTTGATGATGGCTGCACTCAAAGGGTTGTGGTCAGTGGCTCAATGTCCAAGTGGCAGCCAGTGACAAGTGGTGCTCCTCAGGGCTCGATACTGGGACCAGCATTGTTTAACATCTCTGTTGGAGACATAGACAGTGGGATAGAATGCACCCTCAGCAAGTTTGCCGATGACACCAAGCTGTGTGACATGATTGACATACTGGAGGGAAGAGATGCCATCCAGAGGGACCTGGGCAAGCTGAGAGGTGGGCTCGTGTAAACCTAATGAAGTTCAGCCAAGGCAATTGCAGGGTCTTGCACCTGGGACATGGCAATCCCAAGCACAAATACAGGTTGAGTGGAGAATGGCTGGAGAGCAGCCCTGAGGAGAAGGACTTGGGAAGCCAACATGAGCCGGCAGTGCACACTGGCAGCCCGGAAAACCAACTGCATCACAGAATCACAGAATGATATGGGGTTGGAAGGGACCACCGGAGATCATCTAGGCTGACCACCCTGCCAAAACAGGTTCTCCTAGAACAGGTTGCACAGGAACTAGTCCAGCTGGGTTTTGAATGCCTCCAGAGACAGAGACATTCTGGGCTGCATCTAAAGAGGTGTGGCCAGCAGGTCATGGGAGGTGATTCTACCCCTCTACCCTGCTCTGCTGATACCCAACTGGAGTATTGTGTGCAGCTTTGGAGTCCTCAATGCAGAAAGGACATGGACCTGTTGGAACGGGTCCAGGGGAGAGCCATGAAGATGATCAGAGGGATGGAGCACCTCTCCTATGAAGACAGGCTGAGAGAGCTGGGGCTGTTCAGCCTGGAGAAGAGAAGGCTCGGGGGAGACCTTACAGCAGCCTTCCAGTGTCTGAAGGAAGCCAACAGGAGAGCAGGAGAGGGACTCCTTGTCAGGGAGTGCTGCAATAGGAAGAGGAGTAATGATTTTAAACTGAAAGAGGGGAGATTAGATACTGGAAAGAAATTCCTTGCTGTGAGGGTGGTGAGGCACTGGAACAGGTTGCCCAGAGCAGTTGTGGATGCCCCATCCCTAAAAACGTACAAAGCCAAGCTGGATGGGGCTTTGAGCAACCGGGTCTAGTGGGAGGTGTCCCTGCCCACGGCAGGGGAGTTGAAACTCAATGAGCTTTAAGGTCCCTTACAATTCTAACCATTCTATGATTCTAAGATTTAACAACTTCATTTCCTTTAACCATCCCAAATAAAAAAAAAAAAAAAAATCGAGGCCCTGACATCTCTCATTACTCCTGGCTGGATGCTCTGCCACTTGTCCAGGCCTTGCCTGAAGTGCATCACCCCAGGTTAGGTAACATAAAGTCTGAGTTAAAGCATTGCTAAAAGCTAAACATATGAACTACATATAACTTATTTTGATACCCACCAGTATAACATCTATCATATTGTTATATAAGTTTTTGCTATACTATATGACATTGGGGGAATGACTTGAGTACAATGTTAGAAAACCAAAACAATGAAAAACAAAACACTTGAAATCGATATCAATGACCTGGAGACATGGGCTATGAAAAAAGTAGGACATTTGATGGGAGGAAGGATAACATAGTGTACTTAAACAAGAATAATCAGCTGTATAAAATACAACACAAACTGCCTCAGTAACAATTCTCCATTGTCTTCTAACACATGAAAGATTGCTGCATGGTGTGACAAAAGGAGAAAAGGACTACACTGAGAGGTTCAAATTAACAATTTATTTGGACTTTGCTCACAGGTCCAATACACCACTATTGCAGGTCCAATGGATGCAATGGCAAATACACCATTGCAATTTAAAAACAATTCACAAAATGCACTATTAAAACCTACAAGTGATCCTGAAAAGTAACAACACAAACCACAAGTGCGCTAGATATTAATATCTTAAAAGAACTCACCAATTTTGATCTTAATATCACACCATATACGTATTAAGAAATATGTATGTTTCTTAATAACTTACTCCCTCTCTCAGGTAAGGTCGCTCATTCCCTGGGAAGTTACCCTGAACAGTTTTCTGGACAAGGAGGGAACAATTCTTCTACAGGTCAGCTGTATTGTTGGAAGATTCCCCCTTTTCTCCCCAAACCTTACGGTTTATGTTCCCTGATTCAATGGGGGTACAGGATTGTGCCTGAGTGGATTACACTATCTGCAATATTTACCTCTGGTGGTGTGATGACTCCTAAACTTCTGTTGCTAATTTTGTGATGTCTAGCACTCAAAGTCACAGGAATAGTGGTAGGATGTGGCTCAGGACATTTTGTTTGTTAAGTCTCCATTGGCTTTTGGTTCTTACTGTGACGCAATCTTGAGATAACCCTGGCTGAGCCGTTTTTACAGCCCCTTCCCCCTGCCACCCAGGTTATCTCTGCATAGACAACGCAAGGCAGAGACAAAGCTGAGTCGAATGACAGCTCCCTGCATCTCACCTATTGTGCTCTGAAACTGGTTTGGCTGGGTGCTGCCATACACAGAAAATGATCTATTGCTATCACCTGGGTAAATCAAAAAGAAATTATCTTCAACTGCACCACAGTCTTAGGTGAGACATGGGAAAAAAATTTCACACCCAGTGTAGTGAAATACTGAACCTGATTTTTTGGAGAGGTTATGGAGTGCCCCTCACCAGAAACTTAGGAGCAGACAGATCCTTCCTTGTTTCCTAACCACATTCCAGATGTTGAAGATCTGCTCTTAATTATACCGCTACGATTTAAAGTGGTTGTATACTCCCCTCATTACCTGCCTAGTTCATATGAGTATTCCCTATTCCATTGTTCAGACCACAGATTACAATATTGCAATCACCCAGACCCAGGATCAGTCTTGGAGAATACTGTGAGTGCAATTCTATTTGACCATAAACTATTAGAACCTGTCATGACTGTGGTTTTCCCAACCAGCCACATGTTTGCTTTGTAGCAGATATCTCTAGGTTCTGTTTCTTAGCTGTTTTGGGGACTATCATCTGAGGCAATATCTAGCATTTTATTAAAAACATTTTATTTATAACTGCCTCTTCTCTGTTCCATGATGTCACAGGAGATTATAAGGGTAGTTTGGTATGATTTATTCTTTTCAAGAGATGCTTCCTGTTCTTGATAAAACAGTCACTTATTTGTATTCTCTGGGTTCAGAAACTAAGCTGATCACTCAGTAATTCTCTGTGTCCTCCTCCTCTCTCATTTCCTGGCTTCTCTGCTCTTTTCTTTTTAAAAACCATGATTATGGTTGTCCCCATCTTCTGGAACATCATCCACTCTCCGTGCCATCTTGAAGCAGCAGGGACAGCCCCAGCTACCTCGTTAAGTATTCCAGGGTGAGTTTCATCAGTCTCTGCCAATTCACAAGCATCTCTAACCTGTTTTTTCTGACACTAGTTAGAGCACTTACCCATCTGTCACTGATGTTCATTGTGTTAGCCATCTGGACACATTTATCCTGGTTAGTGAAATAGACACAAAAAAGGCACTTAAACACTCCAATTTTCCCAATATCCAGTCATAATTTTGGCTTCTCATTGGGATTTGTTCAGCACTTTCTTTTCCTAGCAGTCCAATTTTAGAATGTTTTTTGTTATCATGTTTGTGTTAACTCCAGCAAGTCCTGGCATTTTCTGTTTCATGCACTTTTTTTTGGTGGGCAAAATTACCCAATCCTTCAGTGTTAAATAGTAACCCAAATCAAATGAGGAAAAAAAAAAAATTGGAAAGCTAGATGATACCAAAACAATGTTTTTAGTAATTAAATAAAAGAGTCCAGGTTAACATAAAACTATTTCTCAGGTCTATTTGCTTGCTTTGCCAAGAAATAAACAAGTAAACAGCACTCAAACAGAGAAATATCAAGCTTTCCCAATGGAGCTTTTTTAAAAAGAACATCAAATTTTTGGGGACTGTGAAACTGACTTACAAGTTTTTCATCTGCCTCCAGTTCTACTGGTAACTCTCAGTCCTGAAACTTGGAGGTTACTAATACAGAAATCAGTCTTCTTTTTACACAGTCATTCAGGAAAATAAAATATGGAGTTCATAAAAACTTATCTCATACAGCCATGTCCACTGCTGTTTGCTAAGAGTCAAAGTGAGGAGCTTTTTCTGCGCATTCATAATATTAGTTAATATTTGGGGTTTTTTAGTTTCAAGAGACCTTATTCATCACCACAAACAACTACGGCTGATAAGATGTAACTGGAAGCAAGATTTTGCAAGTCTGCATCTTTGATCATAGCCAGTTCATTAAAAAATTGGAACGAGGAAGAAAAGTAATGCCTCAAGAAACAATTTACGACATTTTACAGATAGGGGTTAAAGAACAATAATTTCTCAGCATTTGAAAGGAAAGTAGGCTCATGTATAGGCAGTAAGAACATGTGAAGGTAGCACCCTGCCCTTACTGCAGAAAGCTGAGCAGCCTAAAGGAACAATCCAAGGATTAGGAGAGTTCCTAAAAGTTTGATGACTTCATAAATTTATTGGGTCCTAAAGCATATCTTAGCTCAAATATTAAGTGTCCACTCAAGTAGATTGTATTGTCCTTTGCTTTGTAAGACTCCTGAAATCTTTGAATAATGACTGAATGCCTCCAAAACATCTTATTTTGTTTCCCTAAAAGTTATTGTTCTTGATACCAGTCATCCCTTGGACTCAAATCAATCAACCTTTAAAACTATAGGTCTAAACTATTTAAAAATAAAAGTTGTATTCCATATTTTAAAAGTTCATAATTCAAATGCACTTTTGATGTGGGAACATACTGAAAGTAATGAAAAAGTACTTAGCAACAAACACAGAACAGTTTTATTTTGAGGCACATTCATACCATCTTTCAGATCCATTCCTGTATTCCTTTCCAGTGAGTAACAATGTAATTGTTGCACAAGAGTCCTCCTTTGGGTCCTGCTTCACATCTATTGGTTTGTCCCACTAAAAGGGTGCAGGGAAGACCCACATTTACTTCCTCAAGTGCCAGGACCACCGTAACACCCTGCCCCTCCCAGCCCTGGGGGTTTGGCAGCTTCAAGTCAAGACCAGCTCTGGTATGGTGTGGCTGGGTGGTGTTGCAGAAGAGCTCTGGGAGAGGCCCCTTGGGTCTTTCCCTACTGTTACTCCCAACCTGCATTTAAGCTCAAGTTCTCACCTGTGGTCTCTGCTTGAGCTTCATGACAGTGTAGCCAGGTGCTGACTGATCTGGACCACTGACTTGCCTCTGGATCTGTTGTACTGCTAGGGACTTACCTGGCAATTAGTGGACCTCTTGTGTGGGTGGACCTGGTCATTACCTACAGACCTGCTCAGCGTGTCTAGTCTGGGTATCATGTGATGGCACGACTTCTCAGGGAGGTCGTAGGGCTGACTCCTTGCTGTCACCCTCAGCTGCCTTTCCCGATGGAGCAGCCTGCTCCCTGACATCAAGCAAAAATAAATCCTGAAAGGGATTTTTTCCCTCTCATTATCTGAGCTTTTTATGGCAAAACTTGTGGATTATTAACAGGTCAGAAATTAAGCTGCATTTCTGAGATACCTTGGCAAAATAGGCAGCCTTCTAGGACAAGAAAATATGAGAAAAATGCACAGACCTCATGGAAGAACACTGTTACTGTGTTTGGCCTACCTCAACAGCAGCAAGACCAGCCAAGAAATTTACATACTTGGCAACTGCACCTCTACCTGCTGGGGAAAAAGGTCTAGGAAATAGCTGAGAAACCTCTCTCCACAGAGAGTTTGGGAAGCTGGAGTATGGCCATACATTTGCACCAGCCCCACACTTAATGGTGTCACATGTACAATTCTGAGGTTGCTGAACAATGTAGCTACAGAAGGAACAGTCACCAAAGAGAAGATTCTGATCTTTGAGCCACTTTTACTAGCTGGCCTCCCTGTTTGTAGAAAGTTTTAAGCTATTTCTGTTTTGCCACATATCCACATATCTGGCCCCATAACTTATGCTTTCTCTGCAAAGTCCCTGGTGAAGGGGGAGAAGGACAAGTGTATTCTTTCCACAGTTATTCCCAGCTGTTTTTGAGATGGATTAGGTGGGGGATGATGGGCAGGCATTGCAGTGTCCTTCCTGTGCTGCTGTTTTTTCTTTATCTGACTCAGTACCCTCTCTGCACACATAGGAAAGAGAGGAAGAACAGAGCCAAACCTCTTACCACCTTTTCTTGGGTCATGGGAGTACAAGAGGTTTTCCTCCCTTCTGTAGTCACACTGAAGTCAGAGAAAAGGGAAAGTATTTACAAAGTGCTGTGATTTATTTTGCCTCTCACTTCTTTTCTCTCTCTAGACACTGTCTCTCAAAAGAAGGCCAAAGACTTTGCAGGGTTGACTTTTTTTTTCTGAAGTAACCTTAAGTCTGTGAAATAGCAACTCAACTCTCTCCTGTTACTTCACATAGGAGCAGATTACCAGTAAAATAACTGAAAAAGAGGGAAAAAACGGGGAAAATAAATTGTAGATTTACCCAATAGTAAGATTATGTGTGTTCCAGTACAGCAAAAAGGAGGTACATCTCCCAGGCAAGGCTATTTGCTCCTCCTCCCAGATTTGTGTCTATAACGCGAGAGAACACAACAGATGTATGTTACATTGAATAAGTAACATACACATTTAAATCATATTTCTTTATGTGGTGCAGCAGGGAAAAGTGTCCTTTTCTCACTGGTAATTACAGGGTGCAGCAGATGGTGAGTCTTACTGTACTTCATAAGGTCCATTAAAGAAACCCAGGCTGCCAAGTGATTCTTCGTTAGAACAAGCCTGTTAAGGTGTACCTAAGAGTTTTTCCTAGGGTGTAGGAAACATTGTCTTGTATAGTAACTTCCTACTAAAATTTTTATTCTCATTCCTACTGAATGGTTTTGCTTCTGGCACTGGCATTTGAATTACAATGCCCAGAGGCACCAAACTGTATGTATGCAAGGCTAGATACAATCTCTGTCACTATTCAAAAAAGCTTGTAAGTCAAATAAAAGAAATTCTATCATCATTGCACCTACCAAAACCAAAGGCATGGAGAGGTTAGATCTTGTTAATATAGCAAAAGAGGGTATTGGCCAAGCTGGGACACAACCTCAGATATCTGAAACCAAATACAAGCAAATTTCAAAACCACTAGCCATTTAGTCTTTTCAGTTTCAGCCACTCTGTTGTGATAAATCACTTCTCAAAAACTACCATAGTCTGTTTGAAAAGATTCTCTTTTATTCCTTTTTGGTTTGGGTTTTTTGTTTGTTTTTGTTTGTCTTTTTTTTATGTAGTCATATGTTCTTTCTGCCCTGAGAGATTACAAAGAGGTACACACAGAGATGTGAAATGAATGGTGGCTACTTCCTGCCATGTTCGTTGCTTGGGATAAATAAGAATTCATGTCAGGGGGTGAAAAATAATCATTTTACTCTGTATGTGAGTCACCCAATTTACTGCACCGTGTATACCTCTATCCTAAATTGAAAGAGGTTATAAATGAAGAATTTTCAGTATTCCTTATGTAGGTGCCGTATCAGTTCATAGTGTTTCTCAGGGGTGACGGACAGTAGAAATCAACATTAATCTTTTCCCTTAAATCTAGCCATCAGGGCACTCTGCTAGTAGTGGGGTTTTCTCCATAATGGAAGAGGAAAAGCGATTCTACCCTCCCTCAAAGGGTACGTGAAATTTACGGAGCACAGCTACCACACAGTGAGTTCAAGACAGTAGTCCTTCACTTTGCACTAGAGGACTTTTGTTCAAAACACAAGTTCCTTCCAAACTTGTCTTGGCTTCAGCTTCCTGCCCAAGTCACACATGCTCCTGGCAGTGTTGCATACTGCTTCTCATAGCAAATAATAGGAAAAATCATTTAATAAGCCCAGAACCAGATATATTGACTTCCAGGCACTTTGCCAGCTGCAGCACCAACTCCTGGAGCACAAGTGTCGGTGATTCCTCTTGCCATCTCCCCCAAAACAAAGCCAGTGCAGATGCATTTTTCACCTGGCCTGTATCAACTGAGTCCACATCGAATCACAGAACTGAAGTTTATGGTGCACCTATTTCCTGAAAAGTGCTTGAAACCTGAGCTTAACAGGCCACAGAAAGACGTGTGTGATTATAAAAAAAAAAATATTGTGGATGCCTGTGCAAAATGCAGTAATACATAAAATGTCCTTAGTACAGTAACTCCAAATGTGTCAAAGACTCCAGTGCCAAATCTGTGATCAGCATTTCAACTACACAAATACATGACCTTACAGACATATAAATGGGTTAAATGGTCACAAAGTACATATTTAATGCAACAGAATAGAGCATCTCCTGATAGAAAAAGGTTTCTGGGCTAATTAATGTCAAGTCCTAGCTTCTGGACAGTTATGCCAAGCTCATTATTACTTGGCAAGCAGCATGCCATTGTTGGATTTTTTAGCTGCCTGAACAAGACACAAAGGCAGTAACTCTGAAACATAGGTGGACTCATTGCTGGAGACGCCAAGGATCCTCATGCTTAAAGGAAAAACCAAAACCTACTAAGTGAATTTTCAAACTAAAGAAATCGAAAGGCTCATGATCTAAAATGGCTAAATATGTAAACATTGAATACACGTCTGTATTAGCCTTACAGCATTTTCTATTAATATTACACTGTGTGCTGTCAAATTACTCTGGAAAAATTTGGAAAATAGTCCTTGTAAAAGGAATTTCCTTTCCTACCTTGACTATAATTCAGGTTGAGTTCCTGTCTTTTCTGTATTTCTGATGGCTTCAAGACTGTTGTCTCTCCAGAGAAACTGCCAAACAGAGGGTAAGTAAAACACCACAACCACAGCTGGAACCACAAAGAAACCCCAATAAGCTTCTCACTCAAAAAAGCATCTCTGAAAAGCAGAGCAGCACACCAAAGATGTGGATCCTGGTTCATAAAGAACTTACATCAAAGTTGTTATTTAAGGAAAAAGAAAAAAACTGAGAAAAAATATGTGTTATTTTTAGTTTGCCTCTTGTACCAAGAAAGGATCAGTCATCTGCTTTGTGGGGACTTTCCTACACAGCAATATGCTTCCATAAAAAGAAGCCTGCTCGCTGCTTACTTAGCCAAAGTGAAGGTGGACTACAGGCAGTCTTGGAGGTCAAGGTTTTGTAGACAGTGCCAGTACCTGCTCTGAGCAGGGTACTCAGAGGTGAGAACCTTGTGCTCTGATGCAGCTCTTCAAGGTGCTTTATGTGACCTTAGGTGATCATCTCAGCCACAGTGCAAATGTGATGTGCTGGGAGGCTAGGATATAATTAGGGCATTGAAAACACAGGCAAAGCTACAATGTCATATGAAAGTCTGCCTGTATTAACCAGACAGCAGTTAATGTCTGCATTTTCTTCTCTGGGTTTTAGGTTCACTGCTTTATTTTCAGTTGGCACATTCAAAAAGGATCTCTTAAATACAAAGTGGGAATAAAGTAGTAACTATTTTCAATACTTTTGGTTTTGTACACTTAACAATAAAGTTCTAATCCAATGACAATGTAAAATGAGTACTCCAGCAGAGAGGGGTCAAACATTACATGGCAGCCAGGAACTTAAGAATAGTTCAAATTCTTATTTTCTAGCCTTTTGTACACTTCTTCCCTTTGCCTTTGATCTTATAATGAAACACGTGAGACACTGGGACTTGGAGGAGAAGATTTCTGAAAGGCTGAAGATTTTTAAATATAGTATACCAAACAAAAAACAAAAACAAATTTAAAAAAAAAAAAAAAAGTAAAATTCAACTGCAATGCATTTTAAGCCAAGTTCTTTAACATAAGACTATAAAAGTGGCTGTATTGCATAAGCCCATAGGTTCATCTAGCCCACTGTGTTTTCCTACAAGTGCCATATAACAGTGCTTGAAGAAGGATGTAAGAGCAGGCTAAGTAGTACCAGTTTTTCCCACCCAACCATTTTTTGCTCAAAAGGGTACTGGGTTGGCTGGGGTTTCTAAAATTGTAGTGATTCTCCACAGATTTCCCTGTTACAAACTTGTCTTGTCTCTTCTGGGACACTCAGAAACCTCTAGTGTCCTCAGTGGCAAAACAGTTCTCCTGCAGAACAAAATTGTGGTGTTTATCTTGATTATGGCTCCTGTGACCACAAGATCACAGCTTCCAGTCTGGAAGAGATAATGAATAGCAGATTCTTCTCTGCCCTCTCCAAACTCTTCCATGTGTCATACACCTTTGCTATAACTGCTTTCCCAAAGCTCCTCTCTTTCCCAGAAGTAACCCACTTTATCGAGTCACCCGTGTTTTATTAGAGAAGCCATTAGAGATATTTGATCATCCTTGTTGCCCTTCCCTAAATTTTTTCCATTTCTGCTCTCTTATTTTTGGGAAGAGGGGCACAGTATTTAAGCCACAAGTGACCCATGGATTTATACTGAGTCACGACAATAATATTCTCAGTTTTAGTCTCTGCTCCTTTACTCATATTTCTGAAAATTTGAATTGCTTTTTGATACCAGGCACTGAGTTCATGTTTGCATGGAAATATGAGTCATAACCCCAAGATTTCACTTCTGGGGGATGATGGGAACTCAGAACCCATCTTTTCATATGCAAAGTTAGGATTGTTTTTCCCATGTGCATGAGTCCATATTTATCAATTTTGAGCTTCAGCTGCCTCTTATTTAATAAGTGTTCTGCTTTGTATGAGCTATCCATTACTGTCTTCCAGAATATTCTTATTTACTACTGTAATTATTTCATTGTATTTGAAATAACCATAATTTGTTTTTCAATAATAATTGTACAAACACTTTCCACAATACATTATTAACATGCTTTTTAATTCAATTACAGAATAAAAAGCAGCACTTTGTCTTTTGAATTAGAATTCTACAATTGCTGGGAAACAAAAACATCCTTAGAGCCAAGTTCCAAAAGTTAAAAATTGCAAATGTTGACTTCAAGATCATAGATAAGAAAATGCCATGCACATTTTGTCCCTGTATTTTAGTTTGGAGACATGATTTTTCTGAGACTCTCTTTAGGCATGGTTACTTGGGAGATAAGCAACACGGAACATATATTTCATTATCTGATGTACAATTAACTGACATGGAATAAGGTGTTCATCAGTGATAAATGTCCATAGGCATTTAACAGTAATAACAACAGCAACAACCAGGTTTTAGGGTAAAGTTGAAAGTTGTTTTTATTTTTCACTTGTTCCCACTTAAAAGATACAAGAAAAATTAATCATAATTAATGTTTATGTTTAGAAAAGTAGCAAATACATTTATCTATATCAAAATAAGTCTCTGATTTTCTCTCATGTAGTCATTTAATAGTAAACATTGTTCTTGGTCTATACAGACTTTAAGATCCTGAGAAAACAGCTAAAGTGGATTTAGATAGAAAACAGAGTGGGCAAAATTTCAACCACCTCCAAGATAATAATTGAACTGGGTTTTTTTGAAACCTATATTTGATAGTTGTGAATTAAAACTTTTGGTCCTAATGCATATATTTTAAGCATATTAAAAACATATTTTACATTATTCCAAGGGAGTGAGATATTACTCTGACCCTGACTGTATATCATCTTCCAGATGAACAATATCAGTTAATAAGACATTCTCCATTTACCTCGTTGAGTCACTATTACACTCCAGGCTGACAAGTCTGGAAATTTTTATCTGCAGAAAAACTTGAGAAAACCACTTGTTATTAAATACAAGTAAAACTGCAATTGCAAGAAACTTCCACTTTTCTGTGCTCTGTATTGCAGCATGGAGAGAACACACAGTCATGTCCTAGGGACAGGTTCCACTTGTGGTTTTCAGACAGACGACTTCTCTTTGAACCTCCATTTGACAAAGAAACTTTAGAGACATATGTACATCTGAAATTGAGTCACAAGGGTCTATATGCTGTGTGGAAGGTGACGATAAACTCTGTAAACCAGGTTGCTGTTCACTCCTTGCTTGTAAACAAATAGAATAATAACACCACAAACTAGTGTCTGATAAAGGAAAGGAAAAGAATATTTGGGCTCAAGAGCCAGAGGAATCTTGCTCAGCTTGTTTAAGCTATTTGGGTAAACAGAAGAAAGAGAGGAGGTGTAACTAAAGCCTACATTGGTATTTTTTTCTACAGAGCTTGTTGAAAGCACTTTAAATTAACACAGGTCTATCATAGAGCTGCATTCACAAGTAGTTATGAAAGTAATTGATATCGGGCATTGTAACTCAAAATTTATACTGACATTTCATATGAAAATTGTCTTAAGAGGAAGCACGATGATTTTCAAAAGAGCTGTGTATTTTACAAAATATTAAACCTTGGAGAGAAATTCATTACCTTCAAACTTCAGAAGAAATGTGGAGATCAGTCTTGCTGAGATGCTGCTGTTATCTCAAGAGTGGAAAAGGCTTTGCTCACTGCTGGAGAAGAACTTGTTACACACTTTCACTAGGAAACTGAGCTTTGGTGTTCTTATGGAGGGATCATACTCAGCCCTGAATAATCTCTTTACCCATGGTCAGAAAAACTATAAAGAAGAAGCTATAAGAAAATTATCTTCCCATAGAAGATAGGCTGGGTATAGCCTTAAATGTCTGTGTAGCCAGGTATGGGCCATCGCACATTAGTTCCTGGGCTTTGAAATGAGTTTGAGGAAGCTGCAGTTCTGAGGACAAACAGTTGTCATGATCACAGGACTGGAAATGCTCTAAGACATGAGAGTATGTCTACACAGTAAATTCTGGTAGATAAGATGCCATTAAGCTCACACTCCATTATAAAAGACTGTATTAACATGTACTTGGGTAGCTGAAAAGTCCCACCCGTGAGGTGTTCGTTGGCTCAGCCTCAAAGCTGGACAAGCACAGCCATATGCTCCTTTCTCTTTGAACAATGGCAAGAATGGCCCTCTGTCAATGGCATGCAACATAACCATTCCCACTGAAGCAGGACCCATTATTTCTAATGTATTTGAAAGCTAGGAGAAGAAGTGACTTGCTCTCCACTGTTTCAGAGCAGAAACATTTACACATGATTACCTCAGATGTGTCTGCATCAAGGTGTAGAGGACAGAGTACGGGTGTTCCTTGGGACAGGTGTGAGGAGGGAGAGCATCTGCTGCCCAAACCTGCAGACAGTTCATGCATGGATGTCTTTGTGCTAAGATGAAGCAGGTTTGCTCAGACCAGTGACTTTCAAAAGTTTTTTTAGTCCTTTCTACATTTGTTGTAGATGCATAACTACCAGTTAATCACAAAGTAGACAGAGCACAATGGTAGGATGAGATATTTGATTTGTGAATTTGAGTGACAAACTCTGGCAAAGCCATTTAACCCTAGCAAAGAAAAATAATTGTGTCCATGAAGTCATATGGATGAAAACAGAGCCTAATCAACAAAAACATCTTCTGAAGTCACTTTCAAAGCTGTAGAAAGTTTGGCTTTGTACATGACTTCATACTGTTGCCTGAAGAAGTGATTAAACAGATTGAAGCTACATTCAACTGAGGTTTATGGAGAGGGAAAGGAAAAACGAATTTGAAGAAATACTCTCAAAGACACTGTCAGGGCACCACAAAGGCCTGGGGCTCACTGGGGGACCTGGGAGTTTCCTTGGGCCTGTCAGGGCAGGTCCTGGCAGTCATTGCCTGCCCCAGCCAAGAGCAGGGCAGCCAGGGGGCACTGGGGCAGCCTCATATTCCAGGCATCAGGCACCTCCTTGGGGATGTGAGCAAGCTGAGGCCAGGATGTGGGCAGTTGGAAACCAGCCCTGCTGTGGTGTTGCTAGGGCAGGGGCTGAAGGCCCCAGAGGGCTGGCAGCCCCAGAGGGCTGATATGGGGTTCTGGGCCACAGATGGGTGGGAGGATCCCTGGGGGAGTGAGCAGGGACAGTTAGGGCTGGTGGTGGCTCAGGGACACAACACAAACATGAGCAAAGCTCTGGAGAAGTGACTGTCCTAGTTAGCTAGCTGGCCAGGTAGGAGGATTTTGGAAGGACAGGAACACCTGAAGCTGGGGAGCCCCTCAGCTTCACCCCGCACTTGCAGTAGTGCCAACCTCACCAACACTTACAATTGTACTGCACGTTCAACCACCAGTGCTAACTGCTCATGCTCAGCCTGTCCATTTTGGTGTCATTCATTGCCATGTTCTAACCTCTCTTCTTCAGTTCTGCATTGACTCATGCCTTCCCTCTCCACATCTCACTCATCCTCCTCATGCATGGCAAGAGGTTTCATGGAAACAGCTTCTGAGTCTTCCAGCTCAGTCCTGTTACTATTGTATACCACACTGCAATAATACCCAGGCTTTTCTTCATTTCCTCTTTCAGGTAACCGAGTTATATAGAAGTGTAGTAGGTCACCCCCAGAAGCTCTGCTTATTTTTAAGTAACAGAAGATGATACCTTTCCCCAGGTCAAGTTTATCTGCTTTCATCAGATCTGGTCATTCCCTCCTTTGTTAGGATCTATTTTTACATCTAAACTAGCTAATGGGCTTGCGTGCATTTTAAAACACCTTTTGGTGACCAGTGACAGCACTCAGCTGCTCCCTTGAGCCAAAAGGGCTTCAAATATTGGTTGCTCTTCCATAACAAGTAACTTCTGGCCTGCAGGGACCCACCCTGCCAAAATCCTTGAGATAGCAGGAGGAGTAAAGCAGTACTCTGGTTAGACTGAAGGAGCAAAGCTATGGTCTGTGTTAGGAACACTCTGCTTCCAGCTCAGGAAAAGGGACGTGTCAACCGACCCGTAAACAAAAGCTACAAGCCCGGGAGCTTTAACCATCTATGTGGCCTGCTTGCTTACAAGATTTTAGGGTCATTTCACACAATTCGTCTGTCAGTGCAGTAAATCCCACACAGAACAGCAGATGACATTTTAAATACTTCAGAGCCGTAGCTGGCAAACTTTATGTGCATTATGTTCCTTTCCTGATGAATATTTTCCTAATGATGTGTTTGCAATGTAGATATAGCTGTATTTCACCAGGACAATTGAGCCAGTATTCCCCAGGCAGTGATACTCTACAACAAAGAAAAGCCCCGACAGACCTCTCTTCTCCCTAGGTGCGCTTTATAAATGATCTGTCACACAGAATGAGTTGCAGCCCCTTTTCAGATATGCTTATGTGCTCCTTTATCTCTTCTCAAGACGTGTTTTAAAGACTTGAGGAAAGCATAAAGATGTTTGAGTCACATTATTTTCCTGTGCTGTTTTGTAGCACATTGTGCGCAAGGCTCTGCAAATAGAATGTAACTGGAAATTCTGGTCTCTTTACTGGCCTCCCACAGCATTACGGGAAATCAAAAGAAATCTTAACAGAGCTTGAAAAAAAGTTTTTATTGTTGCCTTTAGAACATCCTTCTAAATTAAGGGTATTTTAATTAAATTTTAATGCTGGAAGAACAAGACCTGTATTGTTCACATCTGCTTGTTAAAGTAAATAAGAACTCATTCTGGGGGAAGAAGGTGCAGAATGACTGTCCTTCCTGTACCTTCAGTCCTTCTACTCATTCATTACACACCTTTCAAAGCTGAGAGATACTGAAGCAAGTGAGTACCAGCAGCAGTTCTTTCACTGTGCTGGCATGACTCACTCCCCGAGCTTTACCACAGCAATGGCCCTGTAGGAAAACAGCAAGTAATCGGGCTGTGAAAGACTGTAGAGCACTGCATGCGTATGAGAAAAGAAAGGTTGTGTAACGTCCACTGACGTAGTTTGGGAAACTCTGTTTCACACAAGAATGCAGTACTTGGGTCCGTGGGGTAGTGCTGAGCTGAGCCAGAGTCCCCACGGTGGCTGTGGCTATGTTGTCCCCGATGGGTTTATCATGCAGACCCACTCAGACATCTCTGTACCTGCGGTCCATTACTTAAAAAATTAAGTACTGGGCTGTGTTTTTTTCTGTTCAAGATGCCTCATTTACTCCTTTTCATTTGCCCACATGGAGAAAGGGTATTTATGAGCAGGTAGTTAAAGTTATCTGATGACGCCTACCTTGGGAGGGCAGGAAATTCTCTGTAAGATAGTAAAAATGCTCTGGCTCTATGTCCATGTCCCTTACTCTGAATATACAGCCCTGGAAGAGATTGCTATAGTTTGGTGCAACCTTTGCATTTCAAATTCCTTTTATAGAACCTTCACAGCTGAAGGTAAAGGGATGTAAATGAAAAATAAATGGCACACTAGAGAAGCCAAAGATTGGTTTCTGGAATTTTCCCAGGACTCATATGTGTCTTGGTTAAGACTTCCTTTTTCTGATGGACAACATATCCAATTGCAATTGCATAGAAAAAAAATCTCAGGCATACACACACGGGTATTACGTCAGCCAGATTCTATTATCCTTTATCTGTCTGTCATAAGGATGGGCAATGTTTTCATCTTACTGACAGGAGGAAAGTAAGACTGTTGTGTGACCCTAACCACAACAGTCGTTTTTGTCTATTCCTTGCCCCCAGTTCCTTGCCTCTCAAGCTATGATTTTAGCTCTTTGGTCACGCAGCCTAGTTATTCAGATTTCCTCTCCTCACTTTTTGTGCTGTCATGTGTATACGTCAGGCATACATTCTTCACAAACCCGGTGCACTGTTCAGTCAGGCAAGGAAGAGAAAATGCCAGAACTCTTTGGGGAGATTTTGGGGATGGGTGAAAAAAGGTCACGGGCACTGCAGAGGATCAGCACAGAGCAGAGGATCAACACGAATTTTGTGCCATCAGCGTGCAATCAGATGCTTTGTCTCAGTATTCATTCATCAGACGTAAAGCATCCTAAACTAACGGCATCACTTTGAAACGGCAGGAGAATCGGTGATTCTAAACATAACATAGCTGTGATAGCTGTGCCTTTTTTTTTTTTTTTTTTTTTTTTTTTGGTACTAATGTAATTTCTATTTATTGCCATCCTTATTTTATCTGCTTTCTCCTCCACACTGGTGCTTGTGCAAATTGACGCTGAGCAACAAAGAATCTATTTTTGATCCTGTAAAAATGACAAAACATTATAACTGTTTTAGAGGCATTCTATGAAAGCTCTCTATAGCTACAATTTTGCAATAAAGCTCCTCTGAGTTAAAAAGAGTGAAAAGTCAATACATTTTTTAACTGCAAGTTCTTAATTTCATGTTTAATTTCATATTTAAAGTCATATATGTGTACTTCGAAGTTATTTAAAAATTCTGGTGAAAAATAATTATTAAAAATTGTCAGTGTGAATAACAACTTAGTATTTCATTTTTTATTCAACTAAGATACATCAAATGCATTCAAAACTTTTATATTTGTATGTGGTTTTGGTTCAGAACATTTGCTTTTTTGTTTTTATCTCGCAGTAAGCTCCTCTATGCTGAATCAGCAAACTATGCCTTCATGTGTAAGATGTATTAGTATAGAAGATTTACTTCTGGGAGGTAAAGGAATATTACCTTCTACTTCACAAAGGTAGTATATGAAGTAGTTTATGAAGTAGTATATGAAGTTCTCTTGTATATCACAGTAAACTGTGAAATAAAACGTTATTCTGATATTAAAAATACTACAGACTTCTATTCATACACACCATGTAAGAGAACGTAAGGGTTCTACTCAATATTCGGAAGAAGAGCCATGAACACCTGCTTAAATAGCTTGAATTGGAAAGAAACTCTGGCTACACATTAATGTAGATATGTTAATTAGTTTGCCAAGCACTAAGCAGAGCTGGTTTCATGACCGTGAACTGTGAGAATGTAAAGGAAATGGCAAACCAATTAACTGCTTTTCTGCAAGAATACATAGACTTGGAAAGAGTTAACTATGCCATCTTCTTTTTAAGTTCTGCCATTAGGAAAAAAATGAAAAGGTGAAAGAGGATGATTTCCATATAGGAGGGAAGTGATAGACACAGAGCTGTGCATTAAAAAAAAAAAAAAAAAAAAGAGCAGACTTCTTAAAATTCTTAGCAAACTTTTAGAATAGAGGATGGAGAAAACAAAACTGAAACATTTTCAAACAACAAGCATTTGTTGATTCTGCCTTCCTCAAACATTTGTAAGTCAAGCTGCACCTTCAAAACATTCTTTTGAAATCTTGCTTCATTTAAATTCTGTTCAATGAAAGCAATGGTTTCAGAAGTCTGACTCCTACTGAGGGAAAGTTGGAGTATTTATAGAAAGTTAATGCAATTAAAAATATTAAGACAATAATAATATTAAGGAAAAAAATCCCAGAAAAATAACTGTCCAAAAATGTAGCCAGCAGCAGGCAGAAGGAACCTAACTGGCCTCCAGAAACAAATCCCAGTGACTCACTAAACATGGCCACAGAGGCTATGCCAACAGGCTAATTTCAGGCTGAAACCCCCAAAGGGACCTGCCCAGCTGAAAGTATGCAGGCTCACACAGACTCACACCAGCAGTACTATGGCCATTTCTGGGCTTTTCAGTTGGAGACATATGGACATACTGGAGAGGGTTAGACAAAGAGCTACAATTTGATTAAGGGACTGAAGCAACTTCTTTCATGAGAAAACACAGAGAGAGCTGGGACTCTCTAGTCCAGAGAAGAATAGGCTCAGAGGGTAATATTATTAATGTATATAAATACCAGAATGGAGGGTCAAAAGAAGATGGAGCCAGTGTCTTTTCAGTTATGCCCAGTGACAGGACCAGAGCAAGGGGCACCCATGGAAATACAGGAGGTTCCATCTTTTACAATCCTTTTTTACTGAGGGTGATCAACCACTGACACAGGTTGCTCGGGGAAATTGTGGAGCTTCCATGTTTAAAGATATTTTTTAAAATATCCATATATGGTCCTGGGAAACTGGATCTAGGTGGCCCTGCTTGAGCAGTGGAGTTGGACAAGATGACCTCCGGAGGTTTCTTTCAGTATCAACCATTCTCCAGTTCTTCCATGAGAGACATTTCTAGCAGAATCAAACATTTTTTTCCAGCTGCTGTGTTTACACATCAGCAGAGAAAACAGATGAAACATGTAAGTGGCAGCTCGAAAGTATTTCTTCATTGAAAAGTTTGTCTGTGGAGAGTGTGATTTGATGAAAAAGGAAGTCCAAGGTGTAAAAAAAAAGAATCATCCCAATAAATTGTATTGAAGTGGGAGATCAATTTGGGAGTATGTGTCTTGGAAATTACAGCTGTCAATAGAAGGTACCTATTTCATGAAGAAACAAAGCAAGAGGTATTAAAAAACAATCATCTAACAAGACCTTGATTTTTCCATTTAAAAAAGAACAAATTATTAAACAAAAATCAGGCATGCTTCTTATAATGTCTATTAGCCCTTTGCACATCTCCAAGAACACAAGATTTTGCTGGAAGACCAAGCCTGCCCTTTGGTAGTGACTCATTACAATATGCTGCAAAGTTCTGCTGCAAGGATATGCTGCTATAATGTGACCTTCTTTCTGTTAAATAATGCCAAGACTGAAGTAATGTGCTTGTCTGAACTTCTAAAAGTATCAAGTACAAGCGCATTTTCCTAATTCTGATATTATCTTACAAGAGAGAGAGCTCGTGTAACCAAGAACTTTACCACAATAGTGCTCTGTGGTATATTGTAATACAGCCTCATTATTAGATGATCAGGAGTAGGAACTTGCATAGAAAATTCTGACATTTAAAAAAAAGTTCAAAATCAAATATCTGAAATATTCTGCAAAACAAATTAAACTATTTTCTACAAAATTATAGCTGACACCACCCCCACCACCCCCGAATTCTTCCGTCTAAGATTTTTGTCAGTTCTGTTCTTAAATATAATCAAATGGCACCAACTCACAGCCATTCTGCAAAAGCTTTAAGCCTGAAAGTCATTTTTCACTTATGTAATTTCTCTGGACTCTGTGCAGGTGTTTTCATTTATATCATCTGGAATGGAATTTGAATCAGCGCTAGTCCAAGCAACAACCTAGTTCCTGCAAATATGGCTTTTCCAACTCCGTGAATTAGCAACCCCAATCCACGGGGGGAAACAAAGCAAAACAAGAAAGCCAAAGCAAACTGAACCAAAGTCTGTTTTGTTTATTTAAAAGAGATGTCAAACGGAAAAACGTAATGTTTTGAATTTTCTAACTTAGAAAATGTTTCAACTTACTCAAAACTCTTTACTCTTTAGAACTGTTGAAAGACAAAACTCCTAAAACTGATCTTCCTGTCCTGCTTCCTATGAACCATGGTTTCCCGTCCCTTTAGCAGCACTATTTTAAGAGCAAGACTCTATTCAGCCATTCTAAACCATCATCCCAGGTTAACAGCAACTTATCCTACCAGCATATCCATAGATTTAAATAGAACTTTTAGTGATTTAGGTCATAATTTCTTTCATGTAGGAATATAAAAATACAGGTCACTGAAATTTTACTTTCAAGTAAGATTTTAAAGTAAGCCCAACTAAGCATTGCCCTTCTGGGACTAAACTCCATTCTGTAGTAATGCTCCTGAAATCAGTTTGTTCAACACAATGCCTTACAGAAACAGATAACTTTTCTAGTTTTCAAACTACTTCATACACTCATTTTAACTCACACATTCCCCAGCACAACACTGCTTCATCTTTCTCTAGGTAGCAGAGTATAAGTTTACACATTTTGTTCCTCTGGCATCTTCTTAAACAAGCCAGCTCAGTAAGTGGTGCCAACAACCCAAGTGATGTGTTACTGCTCTGAGCACTGAAATGAGTGGTTTAGGTAGGAAGGAGAAGGGTTGTTACAGTTGGTCTGTTTTGTTTGGTTTTACCTCCTGCTGAGTGCACTCAGTGCAATATTGGTTCTGTATGTTGAAGAACAGCATGCTGGAGTGCAAGAGGAATAAAATAACAAGCCTTTTGAAATACTGGAGAATATCTCTAGCCTGCAGTGGAGACTAGTGTGAGGCAGAGGACTTCAGTGTAGTTTTTGTGCTTTTCAGTCCCTTGCCACATTTCATCCTTCAGCTGGAAATTTCACTGTCAGACTCAGTACATTTCTCTTCACCTAACATGTTGCCCAGGATTCAGACAGCTTTTGGCCATCACCATCTCTCTCCTCTGAGCACTTGGTCTAATCCAGAAGTAGAACAGTATGCATTGCTGGATATATTCCCAAATATAGCTAGCTTTAAATTAACATTTATCATTTATTCCATTCAATTTTCTTTGTATTTGCATCAATATAAGGAGTGTTCAAGCAGCCACTCTATGTGCATTAAAGAGCATACCATTGCAATGACACTAGGCCAAGGCTGAGTGTTACCAAACCATGGATCTAGCAAATATGTACAACATCTCCATATTTGTGCTTAAATTAAAAAGTAGTAGACATAAGTAAGAGGTGAAGAAGTAGTTCCATTATCTGACATTTAATACCCTGTGCATGTGCTTTGCATGAAAGCCACGCTGTTGCTCATTTAGAGGTAATTATTCTATACATGCTGCCATATTATTTCTCCCTTAAGACCCTGCAAAACACAATCCTTGCTGCTCTTGATGACAACCTTAGGGCTTCAAGAGATGCTGTCTCTACAGAAACAAGCTGTGGTCTGTGTGCTGGGGTGAGTGAGTGGAAGACGCATTAGTTCTTAAGAGAAAATTTCACATTGTTACTGGCATCAACAAATGGAAGAGCAGGATACTGTTTCTTTGTCCTTTTTCAGTCTCTATCAATGGTATGTGGGAGCTAATGCAAAATGACCAACTGGTATTTCCTTTGAGAGAGTACTGACAAGTTATTGATTTGCTTCTACTTCTAATCTGCTTGTAGTTTTTCTAAAAAAGTGATGCATGAGAGAGTAAAGCAAATAAAAATAGCCAGAGGCAGATTCTCCTCAGCAGGAGGAAAGGGCAAAAGATGAGAAGTCTGAAAGCCTCAGAAGCCAGAGAAGAGAGAGTTGTTGGGTGGAGACACAGAGAGAAGGGCAAGTAGTGCAAGGACCTGCGCAACAACGAGGAAGGTGGGCAGCAAAGGCAGTCAGCTAGGGAAGGGGGAGGGGGGGTGGTAGGAGGAGAATCCAAAGCTGAGGAAAAGGTAAATTGGAGAAATTGCTACTGGATCAAATCATAACCCTGGGAAATCAGAGAACAAAGTGTTACACCTAAATTCAGCTGGCAAAAAGGATGGAGCAAAATGCTAGCTGGTCAGAGAAGACAGCATGGATGACAGAGAACAGGGAGACAAAAAATTACAAGAAAAGGGTTGTTTTTCTATGCCAGCAGGAGGGAGAGAGATGTAGAAGTGCTGTGGATTTGGATCATAACAGAGATGGGCAAATAATGTAGCAGTAGCTTGAATCTGTAAGACACATTATAGAAGCACCCAGCAAAGAACACTCGCACAAGTTTGTTGATTTGTGTGTAGTCAGGCTTATTGCACCCTTAGCTGGTAAGATGGATGTTTTGAACTTGCAGTCTGAATAACTGACTAAGCATTTCCAGATTTGGTCATTAAAGCAGATCATGCTTCTTAGCTTCTCAAATGCTATTACATTAAGTGGATTACTAGGGAAATAAATATGGAAGCATTTCTGCAGACATAAATATCTAATGTAGGGACAGATTTTTGAAAGGTTTGCAACTTGCCTTAATTCAAACACACTGTGTGATGCCATTGACATCACACACTGTAGGTGGTACAAAAATAACACTAATGTGAAGGCAATGTCAATATTATCCTCATCAAGGCAAATCCTCAAAGGCACTTAGTTTCCATGTACAGTAATCCAGATGTTACTCAGTTTCTAGTTAGGGTAGCTGATGTTTCATCTAGGTTTGTGATAGCCTGTCTTTATAGTTCTAGAAGAGCTTTTGATTACCATATGGTTGGTAAGTGTGTAACACTCATTAAATAAGTACACCTTGTAATTAGTTAGTGCACCTGCTGTCAGCGTGCACTGTACCTGTGTGGCCTTTTCATAAGATTTTCTGGGTCTTATGTGCCTCCCCAACAGAATGATCCTTGATCAATTTAGGTAGAAGGACAAATGAGCAGTTTATTGCAGGAAAAATATATTCACGAACTCCATAAACAACTGTGCAAATTCTCCAGCAAAGCACTAATAGCCCAAACCCCAACTGAGCAGAGACTATATAAGTGAAGACAAGTGTCGTGGTTTCAGCCAAATTCACCAAAACCTGAGTGACAGATGTCCCCCCCTCCCCCCTTTTGGTCAGAGAGGAGAGGAAGGAGTTAAAGAGATTCAAGAGTTTAGAACAAACTAAACTACTTTAATGAAAATATAAGTAATNTGTCCACTCCTCCTTGAAGGTGGGACCCTCCAACAGGCAAATGCTGAAAATTATCTGACCTTGGTTCTTCCAGCAATAAGTCTAAACAAGGGCCTCTCTGCATACCATCCCTTGGTATAATCAGGTCTTATCACTGTGAGACGGAACAGCTTTGAACAATGTGCTGTTAATTTCAGAGTTTAGCTAGTTAGAAGAGGCCCAGCTAAGAAAGTAAAACTGTAAAACAGAAAATTGGTTCGTTTTACCTCAAACCAGGACAACAAGTAACTCCACTAGTCAGTGGAGCAATAGATCAGCAATAGATTTGTAACTACTAATACAGTCCAATTACTATCTAGTATAATTCCTGATGCAACAGGCAATAACCTCTGTAGAAAAAAAAAAAAAAAAAAAAACTTAAGTATGCTACTGATAGCATACGACAAATAAATTCTATCAGAAAGTTTGTCAAACAAATAAGGAAGAATGGAGAAATATTTTTTCATCACTGTTTTTTTGCTACCTTTAATATACCATCCATGTTTATAACTGTCATTTCCAGCTGAAGAAGCGTATGTTATTTCAAACTTATTTTGTAAGCTAGACAGACTGCAGGGAAATAAAATTGCAATAAGTAAACTCACTCAGAAATTCATAATTGAAGCTTTTCAAAAGCGTGGCTAAAAGCAAGTTACAGCATTTTCTCTAACTGGAAACTGATAGAAACTTATGAAACACATAAGCTAAATTGGGGAAAGTCCATGACATTTGCTGCAGTCTTCAATTCCCCATTCATTGTGCTGCCATGGAAAGTGCTAAAGCTTCCTTCAACACAATGAGTAAGCATAAGAAGAACAAAGGATTCAAGATTAATAACCAGATACCTTATTGTATTTTTGTGATCCAGGGGCATCATTGTGTCTAAAAAGGGGTTGTTCTGTTGTTTAGTGCAGCCTGAAAAACTGGTAAGAGCTCTTTTATTGTGTAAATTTCCATATGTTGTTTAGTCTGCCCTTTTCAGGAATTCATTTGCTGCTTACATTCATTTATGTTTCAATCACTCATTCATATACTATAGAGTGTTATCATTCTCTCCCCACCCTCAAAGGATTGCCTTGTATAGCTAATGCAATCAATACTTCAGTCTGAAGGGATAAACTCTATCCCAGACTTCCTATTGTTTTGTGGTTGATTTGATTTTATCTCAAACTACAGCCATATCAAGCAATATTTTGTCATCTGTTTGACAAGTCTATTGCTAGGATTTTTCTTCCTTCTTCATTGCTTGGACTGGGCTTATATTAGACCACTATTTATTTTCATTTCCTAATTAGTCTTCTGCTGACCCAGAGTCATGTTATAGATGTGATGAGAATTATATGTATTTTTTCCCCATCCAGGCTGTAACTAATTTAAAGTGATAATGTTGGTGCCAATCAAAGATACTGTTGATAGTATTTTAATAATAAATATTCATAATTAGCTTAGTGTATAACACGACTTTAGATGTAATTAAATTGGCTTAACCTTTAAGATATGATTCAACCTGTTTATACTGAATACTCGCAGTCAGTTGCGTTTCTGGTAAATAACACAAAAACCAATATAAGGGGAGTCCCACTAAAATTCTAAGCTTTTGTATTAAAAATTAGGAACACCTCAATTAGGCACAAAAATCAACAAAAAATTAATTTTATTTCATTCTGAAGCCCATCCTCACAGTCTAAGGAAATTAATCTGCATGCTAAACTAGTGCTGGAAGATGAGGCAGCGCTTCTGAAGCAACTTTGGAGATAGATAACATGCTGTAGTTTCGGGGGGGGTGGTGTTTATAAGGATACATAGTCATTCTCATTCAGTATAGTGGAGATTTTCCTAACTTGTTTAAGTAAAAAAAAAAAACACAGTAAGGCTAATTCTATTTTAATCTTATTCAGTTCATCTTGACATGCTTGTCCCTCTTCTTGTTCCCTGTCTAAACAGCAATTTATAACAAATAGCATGCTGTAATTGTGTGAATTTAAAGAATTTAGGAGACTCTTCAGCCATTCAGGAGAGGTATCTTCCTATTCTCTGCACTTACTAAAATGTGTCAGGCCTAAATACTCTAAATGCTCACAACAAGAGGTGTTTTGACTCAAGATTTTTAGGACAAATTCTTACTTTAAACAAACCGAAAAGGATAAAAGTACAGTTGAGAGAGTTCTTGTTTATCTGTGTTTGATGGCATTGTGATACAGTGACAAAAGCAATTTTTTTTTTTTTGGTGACTACTGTCTATGAGAAATAATTTTTTTTAAAATACACTTTGTTATACTGGTCTATGAAGAAGGAAAGGGATTATTTTAAATAAGGATTGGCAAGATAGGAACACTCTTGATAATCAGAATTATTATGCAGCTACTCTAAATCTTCTTGGGTTTTAGAGTGAAATAATATATATATCTCCAAAGTTGTGACTGAACTTTGCATGTCATTTATAATAAACTTTAAAATAAATATATTCACTTATGGAACTATGAAAGTCCTAGTAAACTTCACTTTTCAAAGTGATATTTCAAAGCTTAGGATCCTGAGGAGACTTATTTTATACTGAAAAATATTCTCTAATTTAAAATGGCCACAGAAAAAAATGTTATTGATTGTATTTCACTTTGCAAAATATAATTAATATAGAACAAACAATCCAGTGACATAGCTCATTTTAAATAAATAAATAATTAAGTAGCTAGCCGTATTAAAATAAACCCCTTCTTTATTTGGAAGAGGATACGGGGAAGATAACTTAAGAAACATTACCTGCTAAAGGTGAGCAAAACCATTTCTGTATTGTGGTCAGATTCAGCTTATCATTTCAGTTGAAAACTGTGCACTTTTTTAGCAGAAAAAAACATAAGAAAAGGAAATGTTTGACTTTTGTGACCTCAACATGTCTCAAAGGCATTTCAGTTTTTTGTTGCAAAATATCTGGTTTCTATTGGAATTATTAAAAGGGATTGCATAACAAATAAATGAACCATTTTCCTTTAGGTCAAATAAGTCTACCTAAAGGTAGACTCCAAAAACCACCTATCTGCCTATTCATATTTTGGTTGCAGAATAAACCAATTTACTATTTGAGCAATTTTACCCACATTGAATTTCATCCACCAGAGGAAAGCGTGACAAAAGATGAAGAACTTTATCACCGCATGTCCAAATATATCTTGCCTTTAAAACCCAGGATTTGCTTCTGTGCTTATGAGAATCACTTTTATGTGTGCTTGTCATCTAAAGGATTTTGAGGAAACTATTTTTTTTCTCCCCGTTTTTGCTGGAAAATCTTCAGAATCTACAAAACACTGGCTTAGTGCAGAAATTCAGCTGAGTGCTAGGACAGGTTAGTTCTGCCCACATCTGAGTGGTATTACAGCATACCACAGGAGACCATTGCCCACGGATTTTGGCTAGGCTTCCTCCTTTGACATCTCATTCCTGGTCTTCACAACCTGCAGTTAGGGATTTTTCTGATTCCAACATGGATTATCCCAAGGTACAAGAAGTATGGTGCTATCAGCTTTGATATTTATGGACAACTAAGATAAAAGACCAAAGAAGAGTGTGAATTTATTTTAAAATCAAACCTTTTGAGCTGGTAAAAATCTGTGGTTAAGCATTTGAGTTTCTTGATGTGGTGGCCAAACCCCTAGTTGTATGGGTTCTGCAGCTCCAAAACTAGTTCAGCCAAAAGAGTAATAGAACAGGAACTCATCTGAATACAGACTGTTGTGTATGTGGAACAGATTTGGACTCTGAATGTTAAGTTTGAATACATCATCTAATGGGAAAAAAACCCCAACATTATTGGCTGGCACAACTAATGGGCAAACATATAGCAAGAAATAAAGAATAAAATTGCCTGGTGAGCTAAACAAAGTTTGCAGAGGTTTAAATTACAGTTACAAAAATGCCACAGGTAAGGGACATATAATTTTTTTCCCCATTTTGGAACACAATCTGTTCAATCAAAGATTAAAACGTCTGTTCTGTTGCTGCTATTTCCATCTTTGAACCATGCTGCCCCTTTATAAATCAGCTAGAGCAGTGAAAAAAATGCAGGAACATATTTTTTGACTGTGTCAAATCCTGCCATTTAGTATCTGGGGTTTTTTATATATATTTAGTACATGTGTTTGATGCTTTTGTGTGAAACTATTTTCATTTTGTGCTGTCTAGTATAATATCTGGAGTCATGCATCAGTTGTTGTTGTGAATAAAGATTTACTGGGGAAGGCTCAAATAAGGAAAGGCTGTCATGTTGCTGTGACAAATCTAATGTGTGAAGCAATCATGTTCCTGTAAAAATAAAGATTTATGTAGATATAATATCTTTATTTACAGCAATTATATTGAAAGCTATTTCAGGACAGCTGCTATCCAAAGAGCCTTTTCCTGTTCTCTCACTTCACAGGGATGATTATACTTTTCTTTTAAAATAATTGTTATATTTTTTTAGTTTGTTTTCATTTTTAACTCAGATATACATTAATAGTCTGAGTCATATTCAGACAGAGTATGTTCTTCCCAACTTTCTCTGCCTTATTAACAAAGAAGTGCAGGTGTTTTTGATGATAGGCTTGAACTACTTGTGCCAAACCAGTAGGAAATATAAAGGTGAGAGAATTGTCCCATGTTTCAGTTGTCTAAAATTGCCCAAAGGTCTGTTAAGGAGTTTAGAGAGTTTAGCTCAGTGGGAATCAGCCTATTAACTCCTTTGGAGTCTTGATTACGTTTATGAGAACAATTCATTTCCATCCTAAACAAATATGCCTGTTGCAGAACTGATGGTTATTCTTTAGTGATTTATAAGAAAGCATTCTGTCCTGGCTTCATATGGAATAGAGTTAATTTTCTTTCTAGTGATTGCCGTGTTTCAGATTTGGTATGAAATAAATGTCAACAATGCATATTGTTTTAGTTGTTGCTAGGTGATACTTATACGATTCAGCTTCCCATAGAAGATGAGAAGGAGCAGAGACAGAACAACAGAATGGCCAATGGAATATTCTGTACCATATACATTATGTTCAGTATATAAATGGGGGTTGGTCAGGGGCCAGGAATCTGTGATCTCTGCTCAGGTCAGGCTGCACAACCAGTTCGCTAGGCACAGAGAGTAACTTGTGTCTTGTATATTCTTTTACCATCATTATTATTATTATTGTTATTTTCCTTTTCTGTTATTGTTCTATTAAACTATCTTTATCTCAAACCACATGGGCTTTTTTCCTCTTTCCCCTCCTTCCTCTTTTCCCTAGGCTTCTAGCAAGGAGGAAAGGGGAGTGAGTGAGCAGCTGTGCAGCCCTAGTTGTTGACTGAGGTCAGAACACAACACTGATAGAGAGCAGTTTGAACATTCTCTGATATAAAGGTTGCATGAGCTTTTCTTTTGGGGATGGACAATTAATTGCACTTGAATAATTGGACCATATGTGGTGAATTATAGGAATATTTGATTGCAGAGCTGACTGGCACCTTTCATTTCTGAACACAGGCATCTGAAGTACACTTGCTTGCAAGAGAATGCAACTATGCTAAACATTAGTTGATGTTTCTAAGGAAGTAGCTCATTTCTTTCCTGCAAAATGTGAGAGATTCTTTGTCTGGGGAATATATCCAGCAAGTTAAATATGCCAGAACAAAAAAGGCCTATAACCTATGCTTTATCATTCACCACCTCTCACAGACTGTTTATCAACTCCCGTTTATAGAAGACTGTTTTCCCTTATAGAAGATTGTTTTCCCTCAAATGAAGAAGACCTCCTTTCAAGTGTTTGGTTCATCCTTATTTAATATTTTCAACACATTTCTTCTGTTAAACTGTACATTTTAGCCTCTGAGTTGCACAAATGTTTGTGTGTTCAATAAACTAAGACAAGCTAAGTTATTACTCTTGGATTACACACTTTTGAGACCACGATGTTGCTATTGTGTCTTACCCTGGGAAATAATAGGTTTTTGTACATTCAGTGCAGCAACAGACAACTGTGTTCACATGAGAGCTACACTTACAACGGCCATTTAGGCTTTAAAGCTGATGTTACTACTCTGCTGGGTCTGAACCTTTGAAATCAAAACATATTTAGCAGTGTCCAGATCTGATTGTGTAATACTAAAATGAAAAAACAATCTGCAATCCGTGCTGCACTCAGCCTCAGTATGGCAGCAAAAATCTCAGATGAGATTAGACAGAAAAGAAATAAAAGGGGAAAAAAAAA